>VXBT01001729.1:1297185-1658046 GCA_013400235.1 Oriolus oriolus | reverse complement strand
GGGGCGGGCGGGAGGGCGGCCCGCGGGTGCGCGGGTGTGGGCGGGCCGGGGGCACCGCCGAGGCCGGCCATGCAGATAGAGGGGGCGGGACGCGGGCGCCGTGACTCGGAACCCCGGAAGCGCGGAGAAACCCAGTATAAAAACTACTGGGGACCTTTCTCGGCCAGAACTACGAAAGCTCCGGAGACGGCGGCAGCCTGCGGCGGCAGCGAGCGGGGCGGCCTCTTGGGCGGTGCAAGGCGGCCTCTCCGTCGGCGCGGGGCGGCCTCTGCCCCGGCGGGAGCGCGGAGAGCGGCGCAAGCAGCGGCGCTGCAGGTCGGGCACCTTCCCTTATCCTGCAGCACCACCTGGCTCCGGGGGGCTTTTTCTCCCCCCACCCCCCATTTTATTTTATGTTTTTTTAATCTAATCAGTAGGTGTGTCCCCCGCTGGAAGGGACGGCCGCGGGGGAACGGAGCTCGGGCGCCGGGTGCACGCAGCTGCTGACCGCTGGCTTTTCCTCCTCTTTTGCCAGGCGCGGAGGGAGAGGGGCCCCGGGGGGCCGGCGGGGAGCCGGAGCGGTGCCTGGATCCAGCCCGGGGAGGCGGCGGCCGCTCACCATGGCAGACGATGAGAAGGCCGGCGGGAGTTCCGCGGGCGGCGGCGAGAGCGTGCACTGCAACGTGCTGAGCTGGGAGCAAGTGCAGCGTCTGGACCGCATCCTCAGCGAAACCATCCCCATCCACGGCCGCGGTAACTTCCCCACGCTGGCTATGCAGCCCCGCCAGATCGTCAAGGTGGTGCGGAGCCGGCTGGAAGAGAAGGGCATCGGCCTGCGGGACGTGCGGCTGAACGGCTCGGCCGCCAGCCACGTCCTCCACCAGGACAGCGGCCTGGGCTACAAGGACTTGGACCTCATCTTCTGCGCCGACCTCAAAGGAGAAGCCGAATTTCAGACTGTGAAGGACGTGGTCTTGGACTGCCTCTTGGATTTCTTACCCGAGGGGGTGAATAAGGAGAAGATCACGCCTCTCACCCTCAAGGTAAACCTGCCCTCTGCCCAGACGCCCGGAGCAGGCAGGTGTGAGCGCCTGCCTGCAGGGAGTGGGCACCTTCCCCCTGGGGATGGAGGGGTACGCTCAGGGACGCAGCTTCCCCCCACAGCCCCGCGACCCACGGGAACCCCGAGCGATTTTTTCACCCCACGCTTAAAACCGAGGAGAAGTTTGCAGTGAAGTGCCCTGACCGGCGCTCTGCGGGATTAATTAGCTTTTTCTCCCTCCCGGCTGATTTGCTGGGAACGTTGTTTTACCTGGGGCGTGTGCCAGCCGCTGCACATCTCTCTCCCAGCCCGGCTCGGCGGCAGCTCGGTTTGCCGGACCCGGTTCCCGGGTGCAACGGGAGCGTAGATGGATTTAACATCTGCAAGAAGGATATGCCGTCTGCAAGGCATGCTTCCAGGTGTGCTAAGCGCCCCACTGGGGAGGCATATTCCCTCCTCTAGAAGACACTTCGCTTGAGTTGATTACGCTGAATCCAAATGCCTTTCAGATTTTTAGAGGGAATTTTTTTTTTTAATGTGGGGCAGATTTATGGAACCTGCACTGGTAGGACTGACGGGAATGAACATTTGCTAACTTGTTTCTGTGGGGAGTAGAGAGAGAAGCGAAAACCAATAAATTAGATTTCTTATCAGATTGTAGTAGTGACCTTTTGTGCCTGGGTGCAGGCATATTTGGCAGGTGTGCCATGGACTTAGTCTGTAGATGTATTTAGAAGTGACTGAAAGAAGCAGGGTTGCTATATGCTTCCCTTGCATGACACTGTCCCAGCAGAACCCTTCCCTGTCATACCCTTGCAGTGACAGCATTTTGAGCTCTCACATTAAGCACTTATTTTCTGGCTTGTATCTGCAGGCTCTGTTAAATCTTTTATGAAATGCAACTCTTGGGGGGGGGGTGTGCTTGGGAAGGGGTGAGCAAATGCATTGAAGGGGAAATTTCTTGCATCTTTGTCTTGATTTGCTCATTTTGTCTTTCTGATTATAGGAGGCTTATGTGCAGAAAATGGTAAAAGTATGCAATGATTCAGACCGATGGAGTCTTATCTCCCTGTCCAACAACAGTGGCAAAAATGTGGAGCTGAAATTTGTGGACTCTCTGAGGCGGCAGTTTGAATTCAGTGTCGATTCCTTTCAAATCAAGCTGGACTCCCTGCTGCTTTTTTATGAGTGCTCAGAGAATCCGATGACTGAAACTTTTCACCCAACTATCATTGGTGAGAGTGTTTATGGGGATTTCCAGGAAGCCTTTGATCACCTCTGCAACAAGATAATTGCCACCAGAAACCCAGAAGAAATCAGAGGAGGTGGTCTTCTGAAGTACTGCAACCTTTTGGTAAGGGGCTTTAGGGCAGCCTCTGAATCTGAGATTAAATCCCTGCAGAGATACATGTGTTCAAGGTTTTTCATTGACTTCTCAGACATTGGTGAACAGCAGAGAAAGCTGGAGTCCTACTTGCAGAACCACTTTGTGGGATTAGAAGACCGCAAGTATGACTATCTCATGACCCTTCACGGTGTGGTGAATGAGAGCACAGTGTGCCTGATGGGACATGAGAGGAGACAGACTCTGAATTTGATCACCATGCTGGCCATCCGGGTCCTAGCTGAGCAAAATATCATCCCCAATGTGGCCAATGTCACCTGCTATTACCAGCCAGCCCCATACGTAGCAGATGCCAACTTCAGCAATTACTATATTGCCCAGGTTCAGACGGTGTTCCCTTGCCAGCAGCACACATACTCTACTTGGCTGCCCTGTAATTAAGAACCGAAATTAGTAGACTCAGTGGAGAGAACATTTTCTAAGATGTAGGAAGGGGTGACGGGTCCCTCTGAAATGGGGTGTTTTGTGCAATGATGATCTGCTCTGGTGTTCAAGCTTGGGACAAGCTTGTGGTTCTTCTAATAAATAATGGGAGCATGATCAAGAAAGAACCCCAAAATAATTGGATCCTACCCCAGAGCACAAGAGGCCTGTCATTAAAAGCAACCAGCTTCCCCTGAAATAAGTGAGGGAGGAATGCTTGATGACAATATGGGTTGGCAATATCTGCTCCCATAGCTTTGGCATAGAGAAGGTGGGAAAGCCTTATTTTCTTTTATTTTTATTCTTACTCTAGAATGGGATCTGCAAAAGGGAGAATATGAAAGAAAACAAAAAAAAAACAACAAAAGAAAAAACTTCACAAAAAACAATTCTATATATATTCAGGAGTTAAAAGTTAGAGGCATAAAGCAGAGATAAGCTGAATAAAATTGTATATTGGAATTACTGCATTTGGGGCTTGCAGCAAGTGCCGTCTATGGATTGACCGTGTAGAATGTATAGCTTGCTTGACTAGAATGCTTTACCAGAAACAGCTTGCTCCAAATGAACAGTAGTGGATTGGTACAGTTATAAAAACAGAAACACGTACGATGACAAAGTCCATTATTTCCAGCTGTGTGCATGCCTCACATTTTAAAAATGTGAGAATGCTGGAAAACCAGCTGTGGCAAGAAGTATATACTTAAGGACCAAAGATTTCACAAATAAGTTATCCAAGCAAAGAAGATACAGTAGAGTATATATATATAAATATATATATGTAAAAGGAAGAAAGATGTTCCTATATTTGTACACACCAATAGTAATCAAAAGTGCCTGATGCCTTCATAAAATTTGAAGTGAGAAAAAAAAAATATAGTTTTGTGGTTTAACCATGCATTTTGTTTTATCAAGGACACAAGGATAAAAAAAAAGCAAACCAACCCATAAGCTTGTGAATAAGTGGTGGAGGAAATGCCCTATTTTTTTTCTTGGCAAATACCTGTATAGAGTTAATGTTTTGTCGGTGTGCTATTATCCTAGGTACGTGTGTGTATGTGTGTATATATGTTTGTGTGTGTATATATGTACATGTTATTGGTGTATATCTATATATATACACACACAATATATATTAATGTGGTCTAGGAAAATGTAGCAATTAAGGAATGTTTAAATAAAGTACTACTTGTTTTCCAGTTTGCAACAGGATGTCATAGGACAGTGGGCACCTTGCAGTGAAATTTTAACCCACACCTGAGAAATTTGGAGTAAATGAACCAGTCAGGATTAAGGTGGGATTCAGATAATGTCTTTGATTGCAAGAACAAGGATTACAGTAATTCAGTGGGTTGCTTGTGAGCCATAATAATTCCACAGATGGAGAAACATATGACTAGCTGATTTTTTTTTAACTGTTTTGTACTGTAATGCCATTTTGACATTTAACCCACTAATGTTGTGACTGCATACCTCCATGATGTGTAATTCAGTGGAACGTGGATCAAAGATAGGTTTATTTAAAACCCCTGACAGCTAAAGAATATTGTATTAGTTGCTAATTTGAACACTAATTGTTAATATTTAAAGGAGTATTTTTAATAGAATGCATTATGCATTCCAGGACCACTAGAATTTAGCAAATGTGAAATGAACCCTTTTTAAGAGTGTTGCACGATTGCTTAAAATTATATTTTATATATATATTATATATATATATTTTTATGCAAATATTAAACATCTTTGATCTGGTTGTCACACTGCATTTACAATTTTAGTACTGTACTTTATTTAAATGGAATCACTTTACATTGGAACAATAACTATTCACTTTCATTTCCTCTCCCGAAAGACCAGCAGGGGGAAAAAAACCAACCTCCGCTGCTGTTTTCACTTCAGTGCCATCTCTGAAGGTGTTAAATTCTTTGTTGGGCTTTGAAAACCTAATGACTAAGTGACACTTGACTCTGATTTTTCCTTTTTCTTTCTGAGGGGAAAAAAAAAAAAAGGGAATTCAGGCTTTTGAAGGAAATCCGTCTGTGCCCTGCCTGGTCACAGGCACGGCCTGGCGTTGGAGTCAGGGGCAGAGAGAGGGAGAGGACTCGTGTCCTGGCAGTGTATTTTCCCTATGGAGCGAGTAAGGTACATCTATTTTTGTCGCGCTTTGTACTTTTCACTCTGCAGGCACTTTAATAGGAACCCGATTTGTTTACTGAAGCACCTTCCCTGTGAGTCCTTCAGGAAACTTAAAAGCTGGTCCAGTGCCATTCCTTGCATTGACGTGCAGACCTTGTCCCCACCTTCCCTTCCTTTGGTGCTGGCTGCAGCCTCCCACTGGCCTCTTGTCCCAGCGAGGTTCCCTCCAGCCCCGCGGAGGGCCCGGGCTGGGCGCTCCTGGCCCCCTGGCTCCCCTTACCTCCTGCTCCTGGTTTGCTAGCGGAAGCGAGGGGAGGGCTGGGGAAATAGGATCAGCTGGTAATGTGGTATGTCTTCTCTCCCACAACTATTTGCAGCAAATAAATGAGTCATCCTGTCTTTAAAAAGGGTTTGAGAATCTATAGCTGTGCCACAACCACAGAATGCTGATAATACATGACACAGTGTTATTTTCCTTTGAAGGACCCTTTTTTTTTTGCCATTGCTTGAAAAAAAGTTTTGAATTTCTTCCTCTCAGCTCAAATTTTATTGTGGGTTGGGTTTTTTTTTGATTGACAGCAGCTAGTTAGTTACCTTATAGTGCATACAGCAGGGCTCTGAGCTAAACTGCACCTTTTGGCATTTGCGTTTTGATACATATATAATATGTTTTTTTATATATTATATAGGTATTCCAGATCTGTTTTACATATGTTAATGATCAAGTGGTGGAACTGGTGGAGCTTTGTATTATTTGTGACTTGGTAGCTTAAAATGTGCCTGGTGTTACAGGTAGGAAGGAGGCATGAGTTCAGGCCAAGAGTAAAATAAGAACCCCTTTTCAAAGCTGGTTTATTTCTGTGGTTTGCACACCTTTCCCTCCATAAAGTCTGACTTCTTTTTAACTGTTTTTTCCCCTCCTCTTCAACACACTGGCACTCTTAAAGTTAATACCGCATTCTTGCTTTGTAGACTTGATCTATACCATCCAATCAGCTGTAAGGTTAGAGCTTGTGCTACAGAAGACAGTGCCCCTTTTAAAGAGCTGAACTGATTAAAGACATTGACCTGATTACAGTAAAACTGTTTGTGCCACAGCTGAATTTCCTGCTAACCAACAGGGCGCTAAACTTGGTTAAACGTAGCGATCGTGTAACAACCAAGAGCTTTTAAATGGGATTTTTTCTTTTCTTTTTTTTTTTTCTTAGATGTAGGTGTCCTCCCAAATGCAAGAACATTTCTCCTAAAAATAGAAGGGCAATTAGAAGACCAAAAAGATGATATTTTTCTAGTTTCTTGTATTGCACTTAAAGTATTTTTTATCTTGCACAAAGGCCTTCACACAAATCCTCTAAACGGCTCTTATTAAATGCTTGGTTTGCATCACATCAGAAGCTCCTACCAGTTCAAAAAAGGCGCTTTTTTAAATTGAGAAAATGAAGTGTGTTAGATAAAACTGCACAGAAAAGGAAAAAATGTAATTTGCATATTCAGCTCCTATTTGAATATATTCTTTTGTATGGTTTTCTTTATGCAGAGAATTTCACTTGCAAGAAAGAAAATCAGTGTACTGTTTTGCTGTTGTAATAGTGGTTTGCTAACAAAATAAATAGTAAAAAAAAAAAGAAAAAAGCCTGCAAATTTCGAGACAGCTTGGCTAAAGGCACTGCAGGCTCCTGCAGTCTGTAGGAGTCTGTGCAGATTTGCTTTCCCTCAAATTTCCTTACAACTGTTGCCTTCTGCAAGGCATCCTGTTGCAGCAAACTGCTCCTTGGATTGCTCTTTTGGAACATTTTGACTATAGGCTTTGTCACAGACAGAAAAAGAGCTGATGGAAAACAGACTCTAGAGGGAACAGATTGTGAATTTTGTTTACAGCATCCAATATTTGGATTTTTTTTGTAAATAAAAAGAAGTTATTTTTTTCTATTGATTTGTGTCTGCTGTCTTCCGTGTCTGAAATAGCACTGGCCTGCTTCTACTGAATACCAAGTTCGCTTTCATTAAAAAAGGACAAGGGCAGCACTTTTCTGAGAAGAGTAGCATTCGGCTGCTTTCCGATTGGAGCACAGAACATTTTGAAAAGTCCTGCCTCATGCCAGCCAAGTTTGGCTGGCTGTACTCAGCTGCAGAGGAACCTCCCCAGCCACTGCCAAAAATACACACTCCAGCACTGGCTGGCCTGTGCAAGTGGTCCGAAACATGAAAAGTGGAACAGTGCCATGGCAACCCCACACCCTCGCTGCCCTCCCAGCTGAGATCGCAGGGCTGGGACTTTGTGACAGCTGTGATCGTCCACAAACCACCATGCTGGCAGGAATGTGGGGGTCCTGCTGCCCTTGAGATATTGTTGGTAGGGGCTGATGTCTCCACCTTGCCATTTCGGGAGGGCCGGGGGCAATGGCGTTCTGCTGCGTGGGCGTAAAGGTGGTGCCAGCTGTAGCGGGTGGGGTGCTGCAGGAACTGAAGCTTGGGGAGCTGCTGAGGAGAAGGGATGCACATGCCGGATTGATTCAGCTGCTGAATCAGTCAAGTTCTTCCTGCAGATTCAATGTTTACTCTTCTTCCCTGCCCTACAATGCTGTCCTTGTCAGCAGAGGTATTTTCTGTTTTTTATGTTTACAGGAGAGATGCCTCAGTAATGAAGGCTAATTTCCTCAAAAAGCACTTCAAGGGAATATAAAATATTAATTTAAAATGCTGGTGGCAATACTTTTTCAGCCATGGTGCCTCAGACTGACCTAAATTTGAAAAACATTGACTGAGACTCTGCAGTATGTAGCTCTTACTAGGCTCATTCATATACTGTGCTGGTCTTGGAAGTCTCAAACTGGCTCAGTGGGAGCGTGAATATGCTTATTGTAATGATGAGTGAACCTGTATTCCTCTGTAAAAAAACCAAACAAACAAGCTGGTGGGACTGCTCGTTTTTCCAGGCACAGGAGCAACCCCCTTGCTGAATGCTGGGTGCCTTCTGCACTGTACATCTTTTGAAATCAGCCTGGCCAGGAGGGGGGGATGCACTCAGCATCCCTGCCTGTACAGCATCGCCTTTCCTCCCATGTTACTGCCAGAAAAGGGAAGGGCACGTGGCCTAACCTTTCCTCCTGTTAACTTGCTCAGTTAGGAAATATTTCAGGCAGTTTGACAAAGGCAACTACCCAAAGACACAGATGGAAACTGGGGGATTGGAAATCATCTAAATCCAAATGCCTTTGCTTGTATCTCAAAATCAAAGCCCAGATGGATGCTCTTATGCTTTGGAGCGAGTTAATTCCTATTTCTCTGCTTAACTTTGGGGGCTTTTTTTGAGAGCCAGTTGAGTGTCTGGAGCATTGCAAGTCCTCTTTCCCAAACTGAGGAGGAGTGTGATGCGGGCACAGCCAGCTGAATGCTCACTTTAGAATGTTGTGTTTTTCAGGAGGGAGGAAGTGTTCAGTACTGAAGAGGAGGGAGGGCATAAGCAAAGTGGGACAATGGGAATCACCTCAACAACAACACAGTGGAAAGCTGGAGGACACGCTGATAGATTACAGTAGGAGAGGAGAAATAGCTCAAGTCTTCAACTTCTGCTCACCCTGCCAAAATAAGTCAGATCAGAGAAGCTGTCACTTATCAAGATAAGTTGCAGTCTGCAGTTTTCCTTGGCTGCAGCAGCACATATTTATTTTATTGCCATAAAAAAAATTATGCAGGAACCCCTTTACCCAGGAATGAAGCTGAGTTTCTAGTTTTTACAGAATTATTTAGGTTGGAAAGACCTTTAAGATCATCAAGTCCAACCGTTTACCCATCGCCACCAATTCCACCACTAAACCATTTCCCCAAGTACTACATCTACATATCTTTAAATACCTCCAGAGACAGTGACTCCACCACTTCCTTGGGCAGTGTGTTCCGATGCTTGACAACTTTTTTGGTGAAGGAATTTCTTCCTAATATCCAACCTGAACCTCTCCTGGTGCAACTTGAGGCCATTTTCTCTTATCTGTGAAACATCTGCAGAGAGTTTTGTAGAAGTTGTGTGCACCTTTTTCCCAAGTGTTTGTGTGGGTCTAGTCATGCCTTTCTGAAGCTGCCCCCAAGCAACCTCCTCCCTTTCATTTATGTGTTTTTAGTAAAATTCAGAGCATGTGGCTGTATGTACCGAGGTAAAGCACAGTTATATGCTCTTGCATTGGAGCTCATGTAGTTTTGCAGCAATGCCCTTAATATCTATAGCTGTGTGTCAGAAGCAGCTCTGCAGTGGGGCTCTAGTCTGCATGCAAGAGTCAAGAGCACAAAATCAGAATCTGTGCTTCACGGAAGAAATACTCACCCTTCAAAAGCCTGATAAGCCATCGTGAACAGGCTCATCTCCTACTTACATAGCCTTAGGCTGTCCAGAGAGTGTGTTTTGTGGATGCAAAATTTGACTATTTCATGTGGCTGTTGCACCAGGGTGTGCAATGACAGTACTTGCCAGAAAATTTTCTATTTTGCATTGTTTGGGAACAAAACCTATGTCCTAAATACACACAATACCTAGATATTGTGTGCACAACATAAATATTCTCCATGGTGGAAACATCTGTTAGATTCCCATAATGGCTCTGAGGGCATAAATTGCTGTTTTTCAAGAGAACATTATTCTTAAACATACTTCTCCTTCTGTTGGACTTGGGGGTGAACAAGTTTTATGAATGAACAACTCTTCTGAGTTAAGTTTTTCTTCTTGAAAATGGAGAAATCCAGAACAGCCAGCAGTTTTAAAAAGTGAAACTCTCCATATCTAACCTACACAGGGTCTCTCCTCTAGAATACCTCCCTACTGGGGTGTAGAACAGAGTCCCTTCTAAAGTCACAGCTAAAGACAGTAGACAATGGATGTGCTTTGGAGACGTCCAGCTCATCCTCACGTGCGTGTGTATGTGGTCACTGCTCTGCAGTTTGAACAAAGCTGATGAGGGGCACCTGGAGCAGGAAGACAGGCATTCCTGAGGGACATGTACGTGGTTCTGTGACAATTTTCTCTCAGGGAATACGTTCTTAGTAAATGTGGGCTTGAAGAGGATTCACGTGTCTGCAGTGACTGCATTGCCTTCGTTTCAACCACAACTCCCTTCCGTGGCTTATTCCCTCAATCCAAGACATCTGTGGAGTTCCTGCAGTACATTCTGATGTGGAAAAGTAATTGCAAGGAAACCTTTCTGTAATTACACCCAATCTTAATTTAACTAATGCTTTGAGGAAAAGATAAAGCCATAGTCCTTTTGGTTTTTAATCTTTTGTCCTTGAGTAATTTCTCACAATTTCACTTCTGCATTGCTGTTCTGTTCTTACTTCTCTGCTGCCTTCTCATACTGATTCTTGCAGCAGCAGGAGGGATGAGCACCACATGCTTCTCTTCAGACTGTCAGGAATTCTGCTGGTCGCTGATTTGACAGCCACTGACGTAACGTCAGTTTTAGATGGGTCATTCGCTGAGGTTCAGCAAGAGGAGTGGAATATCTCTGTGCAACCAGGAGGGCTGGGTGTCCTGTGAAATGCTCTTCAGAAGTATTTCCAACCAAGCTTTCCACTAGCAGTTCTTCATGACAGGGGAATTATTCATACAGCCTTATACAGTTACTTGAACATCTCAAGAAGTGCAGAATAACAGTTATATTAATTCAAAATTTAGCAAAACAACAATTATTATTAAATCAGGGAAAGAATGCACTACAAGGTACTTATTAAAAATGTCAGCATGCAAACTAGTAAGAGAAGCTCTTCTTCAGCTTGAAGTCTTTTATTTGGGTTTCAGCAAGCTGTTAATACACTTTGCAAACCAGGCACTTGGATTTGGGTTAAATTACCCACTGAAGAAGGATTTCCATCTTTTGTTCCTCACCTCAGTCTTTGTTGTTTAGGAAGCAACAAATACATGACTGTTATCTGCTTTGCAATAGTGGTGTGAAATATGACTTGACTGATTTATGTAAGTGCTGTTTATAAGTAAAACCCTATAAATGTCAGCCAGTGGCGGAAGCGAAACCAAGAGTTTGGGCTTCCTTCTCACCAGCTGTGAGTGGTTCTTTTGCATTTTTTATGGAACTATAAAACTGAATAGCACATTTTCTGTAGATTGAGCTTTCTGACATGCTTTTCATTTCTTCCCAACCCTCTGTCACCAATAATGTCAAATACTTAAGGCTGTATTTCCTAGTCTGGCAAAACCATTCTTGCCTGTTTTTGCTGAAGTCATGGACCCCTGTGGGGTCACACAGAGGGATTTGTGCTGTATGCTAGATGCTTTGGAAGCAGCATGTCATTTGTTACAGCTGTCATAGCTCTTTACATATACCACATTTCATAAAGTTATTAAAAAGTCACAGAAGTTCCAAGAACTACTAAAACAATCGGTTTTCCTCCAAACCCAAACCCAAACTCAGACAGCCCCAGGTCTGTCACCAGGGTCTTACAGGCATAGCTTGCCACGTGCCATTCCCTGCCCCCAGGAAGAATATCTGTATCTGATGATTACAGCATCTACCTTGGATCAGGCTATTGCTGTTGCTTGTATGAAGACAATGCATTTGGCAGCAGAGACTCTGCAGGGCTGCTCTGACAGCCATCCCAGAGGTAATCTACTAAGAAGAGAGAAAAAAGGGCTTCTGATGCTGGTAGGAACTACTGTCAGTCTTTCTGAGAAATGCACACGCAGCATTGGCTCAACACTGAACATGGCACATTTGTTTTGTGGAGTTTTGTGGGCAGACATATTTGCCATAGATCACCTGGTGCATTACTTGCATTTTAGTTGTCATGGGTGCACATTACTGACTGATGCACATGGAAGTGCTCTTTAAGCTCTGCTCTGGGACTGCTCAGAGGGTATTCTCTACAGCAGAAAGGTGCCCAGCAGATACTGCTCACTGCTAAAAGCTCCCTCTTTGGTGTCTGCAGATATTTTCATGATAGTCTTTCCTGTGGGATAAAGATTTTTCATCGTCACAGAAATGCCCTCCCACAGCAGTGGGAACATCCATGAGTGACAGGAAGCATCTGATGAATTTCCAGCCAATGCATCAGACACCTAAGCAGAAGCTGTGGGGTCCATAGACTTTGGCTTTAGCCAGTCTTTATATGCAGTGGTTGCAGCAGCCTCAGTGCTTGAGGAGGCATGCAGGGAAAATACAATGCAGATTTGGTAGCTGAGCTTGACCTGAGCATTACTTGCTAGTTCTTTGTTGTCGAATGTTTGCTCTGCACTAGCAATCAAAGGGCATGACCAGGTTAGGACCCATTGTACCAGGCATTGTGCAAACACCACTGTGCAAGTCCTGTCCCTTAGGGCTTCTCCGTGTGGAGGTTTCAATAAGCTTATTTTTTCCTTTAGCTATCTCACAGTAAGTTAACTAATTTGCTTAAGGCAGTCTCTTGCTTTTTTAAGAAATGGAATATAACCTGCAAAAAATGTTCCCGAAGAGGCAATTTTCAGAAATACAGAATTCTGTAAATTTGTTCACCTGCTAAGCCTGTCATGTCATAATCTCAGCTTGCCTTCATGAGTAACTGAACTCAGCTGCTCTCTTAAAAAGCTGTGTACTTGCTGTGAGACTTTTTTGTCAGAGACCTGAAATCAGTTCTATAGTCAGTGCAGACACAGGTGCGTTTCTCTTCCCTCCATCTTGAATTGCAATCACTTCAGGAGGTGAAATGAAACAACCGTGGAGTAGCGTGCAGCACCATTAAATGACTGCAGAGCCACAGGCAGCAAACCTGCTGAAGAAACAGAGCCCATAATTTGCATCACTTGAAACTGAGCTTCCCCCAAATGAGTGGGTGTCCTGACTGGGCTTACTGCTTTTTATTTCTATAAAGGTGACACCGTTTTTTTTTTCTTTTAGGCTGACTACCAGACTAATGTATGAGGTTCAGGAATTTCCTTAACAAGCAAAGATTGATCACATTGCTGCACCAGTCAGCTGGTGAATCCACCTCCCCATAATACTCACTGTCATAAATCTACAATGTCTTAGCCCTAAACTGATAGAAGGGAATCATTACCCTGGGACACACAGTGTCACTGAATGTGTATTGCTGCCTGAATATATCAGATTCCAGTGCTTGGAAAATTTTGATATGCTAAGCAGTTTATGGACATAAGTTGTTAGAAAGAAGGTTTGACGACAGCAAACCACTGTATATAATGAGCTCAAGGGGAGGGGAGCCTAATTACAGCCCGTTCTGTAAATCAGTAGAATATGTGAAAGCTGTAAGTCTGTGACTATGGCAGTTCCCAGGAGAGCTGTGGACTGTGGTCATGGCGTAGTCTGTGTTTTCATTATCATTCCCTGTTTTCATCATCATTCCCTGTTTTCAGGGTTTATATTTCAGCTGTAAAACACCCATCAAAAATTAGGTGAAACCCACAAAAGGCAAGAAATTCAGACTTAGGGCTGGAACTCCCCATCGTGCCCCCCTGCCAGGCTATTGCACTGTGTCATGCTGCCAGTTGGGAGAGGTGGTAGCCTGTGGGCAATCTCCTCCATGCAGCTCTTTAGTGTAAAACTGCTGCCTAATATGAGCTATTTCTAAATATATAATTCCACCCCTTCCACCCCAAAGTATAATGCAGTGCATTGACAAAAGTTTGGCTCATGTTTCTGATGTTGTGATAAACATTAGTGGGCATTTTCCCTGAAAGCTTGGCATCAAATATAGGAACTCATTCAAATATGAACTGTATTTACTTTCTGAAAGGCATATGGATTTCTAAATGAATCCATTTGTTAGGCATAGTTTAAATAACCTTCCAAGAAAGACCAGAAGGATAACTTTTTCTTTTAAAGTGTTTCAAATATTGCTCATTTTGGTTGTGAAATAGACAGAAAGATTCTTGTTTGGAAAGGTTAGGCTCAGACCAATAATTTTAGATCCAGCTTTTCCTAGACACAGTAAAAGCAAAAAAATGGCAAATCTAAACAAAACCCCCACTGATTTTTTGGGAAGCAGCTGTTTCACTAATCAGGGGTACGGGCAGTTTACTATAGAGAATGTCCTCGTACTGGTCCAAGCTGACTTTCCCAAACACCAGTGATAGCTCATGGGTAGGATTCCCTGCACAGTATGAGGCGGATGTCACTTTTACTCTCTTCTTTGGAGAGGTGAGGGCAAAAATCATGTGGGCTGGCGAAGGCCTTCTGCCATGACACCTTGAATTTGAAGGAGGCTTGCAAGTACAGCTTGCTACTTTGTTCTTTACTTATCATCCCAAAGCTTTGTGGGCGGAATGCATCCTCAGTTTGTACAGCCCTTGCAGGATGCTGGCAAGGAGAGCTTGGAATGAGTGGGGTCAGGCAAAGGGTCATCACACACAGTTGGCCTTGACCTGTGCAGCAGCCATGGTGTACACCTACTTTGCTGGACGTGAACCAGGAGAAAAGTGACTCATGAAATCCTTTTTCAATAGATCTGCGTTATGCCAACTTTTCTCTTACAAGGAAGAGCTGGATTTTGATGGAGCTGTAGGAAGAAACCATGTGTTACTTGAGGGGAATCCAGGATATGGGATTTCCTACACTGCTTATAATGGGAACAGGGTGGCCAGGGAATTCAGGCAGGCCTGCCTGGTCTCTTTTCTTATACTGAACACACAAGAGACTCCACTCTCATGTCTGGCCCACATGGCAGCTGCCCTCACGGCAGGTCATGTTTCTCTCAGGCTGTCCTGATTTTGGATATAGTGACCAGAGCAATTCAAACACACCTCCTCCCATCTTTGCACTCGGTTAGGGACTTGAAATAAAAAAGAAAACCCCCTAGTGTGCAGGGAGACTAAGGGTGATGGTGCTGGGCTGCCATGCTGCAGAGGTGAGGGTCTGAGATACGATGGGGGACACCTCTGGTTATGGCTGACCCATGTCAGGAGTGGAGATGGTGAGTGAGTCGAGAGCTCAATTGGGAAATTTTGGCTCTGGGACAAAACCTCAGAAGGCAGATGGGGACAAAAAATGGCTTAGGTTAGCACTGAAATGAAAATGAATAGAAGGGATAGAAGATGGGGAAAATTGGTACTGAAACAGGGGATTTAATGATAATTAAACAATTCATTTTGTCTGTTCCAGCTTCCTTTGAGACATTTTATTCCATCTGAAAATGAACAAATAATTTTATTATAATCTATTTTATTATTTTAAAATGTGCTTTTTATGCTATTTTAAAAAACAAAGTCAATGTAGAAATAAAAAAAAAGCAATTTCCAAATTATAATTATATTAATTCTTACATTTTTTAGTCTAAATATTTATCTCAAGTTGTGGGCTAAATTTATTTTGAAGTAGCAAATTTTTCTGACAGCAAGTGCGTTTGTATATGTGTGCACATCTGTGGCAGTGAGAATATAATGAGTGGATAATGCCTTTTAAGATTTTTGTTGCTGCTTTTAATTACGTGATTTAAAAATCAGCTTAACTAAGGCCTGTTCAGCTGCAGTTCAGTGACTTCTGTGCAAAACCAAGGCCTTTTCGCTGGCTGTCTTGTGCTCGAAAGGAGGAAGCATGTGCCAGCAAAGCTTTCTGTGGAGGGACTTCCTCTGCTCATCACCAAAAACTGCAGAGTTAGCATATATAGCCTTTCCCGCCTCCGAGGGGAAGAGTCCCAGCAGCACTATGAGCGAAAACTCTCCAGAAAGTTTCTCTGCTGTTCAGTCACTTTTCAATTTACCTTGAAAGCATTAAAATACAATTCAGTTCATACATCTGGGGGCAAAGCCAGAGCAAGTGTGTGTTCCTCATTAATCTCTTACAGCCCAAACTTCCTCCTTATTTAGTCCTCATATATTGTTCCTATTTATTTCCTCATCAATCTCCAGTGGCCTTCCTTTTTGCAGCAGGATGCGTGCATGAAATACCCTTCTTCCTTCTGTTCTAAATCCAGGGGTTTTACACTGAAATTTAATTTTGTGTGTCAAGTTGATTTTTTCCCAATGTGTCTTTCATTCATAAACCCTTGGTTATCTATTTTTAAGGGAAAAACCCTCAAACAAACCTCAAAGAGGAAAACTATACCTCAAATAAATAATCTGGCACTGCTGCTGTAAGAGAAGGTTAATCCTCACAGCCATTATTATGTCTTCAGATTTTTTTCTCTGACATTTATTAACTTCTCATGAAAGGCAGGGGGGATTTCTTTCCCCAGTGGACACTTCCCAGCTTGCTTCACAGGCCTCTGAGTTTTGGCAATAACCCACGAAAGGATGTCTGCTGTCACAAACACCACATTGGGATATTTAGCTTCCCAGCAAGAAATCATTGTGTCTGTGGACGTGTTACCAAGGAAGTAGCAAAGATTGTGGCCCCCTCTCTCATGATGCTGCAGACCTGCTGTGGACCAGCTTTTTTTCCCACTGATGAGCCATGTGGTTTGGGGAGTGTGAAACCACATCAAACCCTGAGAGTACCTGGCATGACTGCTGGATAGCTCAGCTCCCCCCAGGGGTCACAGCCGGTTGCTGGGAATCTGCTGGAGTGCAGCAGGATGGTGGGGAGGTAAAGCAGCAAAGGGCCTATATGTAGTCTGTTTCCACACCTGGGGGTGCTCAGTGTGCAACTCTAAAACTGTCAGTCCGTGTGATCCCCTCAGCAGAGAAAATCATAGAGTCAAAGAATCGTGGAATGGCCTGTGTTGGAAGAGACGTGAAAGACAATCTCATTAGAACCCCCCTACCATAGGTGGGGACATTTTCCACTTGACCAGGTGGCTCAATGCTCCATCCAGCCTGTCCTCAAACACTTCCAGGGACTGGGAATTCACAGCTTCTCTGGGCAACCTGTTCCAGTGCCTCACCACCCTCATGCCTTTGTAAAACATTTATTATCTCCATCTTTCTTGTAGGCTCCCTTCAGGAACTGAAAGGCTGCAATTAGGTCACCCTGAAGCCTCCTCTTCTCCAGGCTGAATAACCCCAATTCTCTCAGCCTTTCCTCACAGGAGAAGTGCCCTCCAATCACCTTGGTGGCCCTCCAATCACCTTGGTGGCCCTCCTCTGGACCTGCTCCAACAGGTCAATGTTCTTCCTGTGCTGGAGACCCCAGAGACTCCAGGTAGGGTCTCACCAGAGCAGAGCAGAGCAGAGCAGAGCAGAGCAGAGGGGTAGAATTTCCTCCCTCACCCTGCTGCCCATGCTGCTTTTGATGCAGCCCAGCACATGTTTAGCTTTCTGGGCTGCAAGTGCACATTGCAGGCTCATGTCCAGCCTCTCATCCATCAGCACTCTCAAGTCCTTCTTGGCAGCGCTGCTCTTAATCTGTCCATCCTCCAGCTTGTATTGATACTGGGGGTTGCCCTGGCCCAGGTGCTGCACCTTGCACTTGTTATTGTTAAATGAAATGAGATTCTTGCGGGGTGGGAAGAGCCAGCAAGGGTGTTCTGCAAAGACCCCTTGCCCAAAGGCAGGACCAGCTGTCCTTAAACTGTTCCTTATTGCGCACTCACAGCCAGAGCAAACAAATATCTACCATATTTTCTTGTAGCAAACCCTTCAAGCTGGATGGGAGAATATTGGCTCATGTTAGCACCTTCGCCCTTAGAATCCTCTGCCCTCCCTGGCTGGCAGCTGTAAGCAGATGTCCCACACTGCATTGCCAGGGCTAGGCAGAAGGAGACTGTGCTGGCTTTGACTGAGATAGAGTTAATTTTCTTCAGAGTAGCCAGTACGGATTATGTTTTGGACTGGTGCTGAAAACAGTATTGATAACTCAGGGATGTTTTTGTTATTGCTGAGCAGTGCTTGCACAGCAAGGCCTTTTCTGCTTCTCACTCCACACCACCATAGAGGATGCTGGGGGTGCACAAGAAGTTTGTGAGGCAACACAGCCAGGACAGCTGACCTCAGCTGACCAAAGGAGCATTCTATACCGTATGGTGTTGTGCTCAGCATATAACGCTGGGGGAAGAAGGAAGGGGGAAAATGTTCAGAGCGACAATTTTAGTCTGCCCAAGTCTCTGTTATGTGTGATGGAGCCCTGCTTTCCTTGGGATGGCTGAACACCTGCCTTCCAATGGGAATGAATTCCTGCGTTTGCTTTTATTGTGTGCATGGCTTTTACTTTCCCTATTAAACCGTCTTTATCTCAAGTCATGAGTTTTCTCATTTTTACCCTTCTGATTTTCTTCCTAATCCAGCTAAGGAAAATGAGCAAGCAGCTACATGGGGCTGAGTTGCTGGCCAGGGTTAAACCATGAGAGAGTTCCATCATATTCCAAAACTGCCAGATAATTAGCATTTCATATCTCAGACTAGCAGGAAGCAAAGTGTGCTGAGGATGGGTATCAGTATATCTCATCAGGACCTGCCAAGGAGGTGAGGAGTGGAAAGATTTCTGTTTAAAAAGGTTGTGCAGCAGATGCACAGAGAAAGGATCAGCAGAGTGAAAACTTCAAGCCAGCAGGTCTGTTTACCCCATGGAATTGCAGCACTTCTGAGCCCTTGAGCTGTCTCAGCACTGAATCTGGAAGAGGCTGGTTTAAGGTACAGGCCTTTTGCTTAAGGCACTGAGAAAAAGCAATGGGAGAATTGACATCAAATATTATTGCTGAATATAGGTTTCCTGCCACCCCTGCCATGTGACTCTCGCTGTGCAGCTGTCTGCTTGGCTGGGCTGCCAGGGGAGGATGTGCACCTGGGCAGGGCTACAGCACCTACCACCCTAAGCTCTCTCCTGTCCAGAAGAAGACAAAGAGATGATGTAAAACCTAAAAGCAGATGTATTGGTTTTGCACAGCCTGTTTTTTGGTTGCAGGGGGGCCACAAAGATGGCTCCTGTGAGAAGCTGCTGGAAGCTTCCCACCATGTCCGGCAGAGCCAATGGCTGATGGCTCTGAAGATGGACATGCTGCTGGCCAGAGCTGGGCCAATGAGAGAGGCTGGTAATGCCTCCGTGATGACATATTCAAAAAGAAAATCAAAACAAAGTCCCAAGATTTGGGATTGTAGTCAGAGAAGAGGAGGAGGTGAGAATATGTGAGGGAAAACAACACGGCGGCACCAAGGTCAGGGGAGAAGGAGGGGGAGGAGGTGCTCCAGGCGCCGGAGCCGAGGTTCCTCTGCGGGCCGTGGTGAAGACCATGGTGAAGCAGCTGTGCCCCTGCAGCCCATGAGGATCCACGGGGAAAGCAGAGATCCACCCGCAGCCCGTGGGGGAGGTGCCCGTNCAGTTTTGGGAGGGCTGTGTGCCCGTGGGAGGGACTCACGCTGCAGCAGGTGCGGTTCGGCTGCTGCTCCTGAGAGTGGACCCACGGCGGGACGTTCACGGAGAACTGTCTCCCGTGGGAGGGACCCCACGGCCTCACAGGGAAGGACTCTTCTCCTGGAGCAGTGGAAGCAAATTTCGGTGATGAACTGACCAAACCCCAGTGCCCTGCCTCCCTGTGCTGTCGGTGGGAAGGAGGGAGGGGCTGGGGGCGGGAAGGTGTCCTAAGGGCTTATTTTGCTTCTCATTATCCTCCTCTGATTCCGTTAGTAATAAATTCACTTTGCAACTTCAAGCTAAACCCGTTTTGCCCTTGAAGTGTTTTCTCCTGGTCCTTATCTCAACTAATGAAGCCTTCATTAACTTTTTTTTCCCTCCCTCCTCTGCCCAGCTGTGGCAGGGGAGGGTGAGCCAGCGACTCTCGTGAGTGCCTGGCGTTGGGCCAGTGTCAAACCACGACAGCAGAGAATTGCGCAAGAGAGGCAACTTCTGGGGAAGACTGCAGGGATGAGACCTGGACAGATAACATCAAGGTGACTCATTCCTCCTCTAAGTTTTTGCTCTTTTGAACTATGTCAGTGTGAGAATTGGCATATCAGAGCTCAATCCGGCAGAATTGCTTCATGCATGCAGTTATTGGAGATGGATGCGGAGGATTTGCTTCCTGCATCATATCCTGCTTTTGAAATTGCTTTGCAGTGTCCTCTACATGGCTTCCTATATGTTGTACTGTGGACCTTTTCTTAAAACAGTAGCTCCTTAGATACATCCCAGATCTAGTCCTGACCATTAGCTCCTTGGAAATGGTGCAGAAAATTCCCGTTCCTCCCCTCGTTTCCAACTCTTTGCACTTTTTGTTGTTTTTCTGCCTTGAAATAATTTTTTATCCTTTTCTCATTTTTCCCATGCTGCTCAGCACAGCTGAATAACAAGCCCTTTTCCTCCAGCTCTTTGCCACGTCCTGCATAGTGTGTCCTGATGGTTTTGGTGTGCCGGGCAGCTAAATGGTCCTCCCCCATTTTTGTTGGGTGGCTACTTTTGCCCCAAACAGAATTCAGGGTTTTTTTGGTTTTTTTTTTTTTTTTCCCCCCTCAGTTCTGCGGTTAGGGGTCTCTCGCTGAAAAAGACTGTAATGAAAGAAAAATTATTAGTAGCCCATGAACAACAAAGTCCAGTTGCTACACTGACGAGTGGGTGCAGTTTATGAGGTGCTGCAGAGGCTCATCTATGACATGCTTTTCACATGGCATTTTAACTTCTAGTTATATTGGGAATGCCAGACATGCAATGGATTTTGTTTGCCTTCTTAGATGCTTGAGTAGAGTTCGAAAGCATTTCTTGGAGCAGAATTAGTTAATTTCTGATATGCAAAATGCACATTTGACCTGTCGTTCCACGCATAGACTTTGACCCCGAGAACCAAATAACCAACAACCTGTTGAAAGATAACGGGTCCATGGAGTCCCATGACCTCACAGAACAGGACTAAAGGATGGAAACTGTTGGAAGGACATCTCACTGTCATAAAATCTATTTTCTAGATCTAGGCATTCTCATCTCAGCAGATGATGCTGGCTTTAGCAGCCAGAGTAGAAGACAGGATGAAGAATAGACAGGTTTTTATTGATACAAGTCTAATTCTGAGAGTGTGTTCTCATCACATGGCATGTCCCTTTTTAAAAAGGCTTGATGGAGACTGTTTCCAGTGTCCCCATTTCTTTGGCATGGTTAATGGGTGGCAGTTCAGATTTTGCCTGAACGGGCCCTGTTCCCAGTCACTCTTCTCCTGTTCGCCTCTGGGGTCAGATTACCCTCTTGCTACTTTTAACTCCTCAGAGATTTGTTCTCATCTTTAGGCCTTGGCTGCAAACAGTGCGGGTTATACATAAATTGTAATGAGAACCACAGAAGTTTGCTCAGGGTAATACAAATGCAAAATTCAGTAGGTCATGAGACACCAAAAACCCTCACAAAAAACCTTTGAGAGTTGTCCACTTGTCTGGAGTTTCAACCAACAAAGGATGTCTTAAATCTCCTATTCCTTTTCAAGCTGACTACACAATAAAAACTATTAACACTTTGCTGTACTTCACATCAGGGAGCCGGAGAGCCAGACTTTGTCACATCTGGAACTTCATGTGCTGTCCAGCAAATTCTTTTCTTCACTGTGAAAATTGAGCTCAAAATTTCCTTTAGACAGCTGAGTGTACTGGAGAGTATGATATAATCCTGAGGTCTTAATGGAAAACTGATAATGGCAGCAGGTGGCATTACATAGGAAAATGTGAAAAACTGAGCATCACTAAAATCTGTAAGTAAAAGTAGTGAGAAATCTGAAAGATAATGAGCAGAAAACTGAAATTTGCACTGAGGCCTATTTTTGATTCTGTAAATTGAATCATACATGGTTACAGAATTGCCTAGAAGTAACAAGTAAGAGTAGCATGTTGATGAGAAGATAGAATATCACTGAAAGCAATCTCTAATTTTCAAAAAAGCGAGAGGAACTTAATAGTAAGAAAAGAAAATCTGACCAGTGATTTGCCATTGGTTTGAGTTGTTTCCTATTTTGTAATCAGAGCAATTAAAAACGATTGTGGTAGCAGCACACTGCTCTCAGCTTCCTCTGCTTCCTCACCACCAGTGATGGGTGTCCAGCATTCCAGGGCAGGGTTACTTGCAGAAATCCTGGTAATCTCAGCTCCTCCAAGTTACCCACAGTTTCTTTTGAGATAAGAAAATAGTCATCTGTGAGCAGCCCTGCATTCCATATCTCAGTGTGTTTGATGCACAATTGTTTCTCTTTAGCTGTCACAATAGCTTTGTGTTCCTCTAGTACCCTGAGAAATATACATTTAATTTCTACACTCTTGCTAACCAGGAGTTGGACAAATCCACTGGATTGGAATATTTGACCCAAAAACATACTGAACTGAATTGGTTTTGACTTCTGGTTACTCTTAAGTAGGATTGCAGGTTGAACTTGTGCTCTTACTCACAATGTTTGTGCAATATAAAGCACATACTCCCTTATGTAAGGACAGAACACCTGGCATTTCTTCTGAGACTGTAGGGAAGTAAAATCAAAGCACTGTGGGATTCTGTGGACTTTCTCCTGGTGATTTATTGAGTGAGATACTGACCATCACCTGCCTCATGGATGGATATGAGAACGTTTGGACTAACTTGCCGTCTCAAAATCTGGATCTTTACCTGGGTTTATCTAAATATCTGAATCTTAACCATGCTGAAAAAAACTCTCTGTTATTTCTCTTTCCTTGTGATCTTGATCAACTTAAAATCCTGCTATGAAGAAAGGTAAAAAAAAATGCAAGCAGATTTTATATGTTTCCCTGGGATAGTGCCTTTAAGCAGTAGCATTTCTAGGGTGAATTTTCCAGCCTCGTGCTCCACTGCAGTACCTTAAGTTCCACATTCTGAGAAACTGAAATAAAAAGTTGAAGACTGCTCATATAGACATTATTTTTACCAGTTAAGTCAGTGGTTTTTCCACATTAATGACAGGATAAAAGATATCGGGCTTCAATTCAGATTATGACAGTATCTAATGTCTTTTCCACATACAACTTCAAACTAGGAGAAGACTTCCTTTCTTGTTTTCATGGGAATTTTGTGAATTCCAGTATGTATATTTTTCCAGCTGTAGTATTTTATTTGAAATTGGAAATTGCCAGTTGAAATATCACCTTTCCTATGGAAAAGTTGCTAATACTAAATCTTAGAAACATAAATTTATTTGAAATACTCAGGTTAGATGGTCTCTACGCATGAAGAAGTGTCCTGTAACAATCTGAAATCATTCTCCATAGGTGTCAACACCTGGATCTTGGCTTGTTTCCCCATATAGAAATCCACCACTGCAAAGCCGAAGGACAGAGGGGAGTGTGTTACATCTTTAGTCTAAGGTCACTTGAGGTAAACCTTTCCTTTGTAAATCTGTCTTCTGACAAAAAACCAGCCCTGTTGAAGCATCCACCTGGTTTTCTTGGGAAGGACTGAATAAATGCTGCTGCTGTATTCATGGGGTTGACTTTTATCCTCAGTCTGGAAACTGCATCTGGGGAAGCAGTTGACAAGGGAAAATTGTGGCCTATATGGTACGCTATATACTATATCAACTATATGCACTAACTTTCCTGTTACAGACAAAGTTGGACTGCCTACAAAAGGTAACCTAGCATTTTCCTACTCCAGTGAATCTGTAAGTGTGAGATTCTTGGGACATGGCCTCTTCTGTGCTTCTGTCATAGGGTTGTCTCCTTCAGCTCTTCTTGTCCCACAACAGTAGCCCAGCCTTGCCTTCTGTTATTGCCTGAAGCCTCTGGCTAGGCTGGCGAAGAAGTGATGTTTCTCCTACTTGCCAGGCTGCCCGGCTGGTCCAGCCTTGTCTCCCTGCAGCTTTGAAGTCTGGCAGGTTTCAGGGCTTAGCTGGTGCAGCCCACTGTGACATGGGGTATTGTCCCCAGTAGCAGGAGTCTCAGGCCAAAAGCAGTTCAGCTTCTAAGTGTCTTGATGCAGAGATCCAGTCTCTCGCTAGGGTGAAACTGGAGTGTGTGCGCTGCACTGCCACCATGGGAACTGTACTTCTGCCAAAACAGTGGCGGCCAGGCTGAGTGGAACCATGTGTCACCTCCTAAGCTAAGCAGGGAAGGATGCAGTGCAGAGGTGCTGCTGTGTAAGACTTACTGCAGGGTTTTAAGCATAGGTGTGATCCTGGTTAAGCATTAAAATATGGTGGGCACAGTGACGTTGAAGAACGATCTTGGTCTAACCAGAAGAACTGGTCTGAGGGTTTGGTGACTGCTCAGGAGCAGTGCGATTTTCCTTCGTGTTCGGGCTGAGATATTTGGTTGCACTCAGCACAGCAGATGCTCTCAGATGGGCTCTGCCTTCATCTGAGAGTCAATAACTTCAGGAAGCTGAGGGCTTTGAAGGTTGAATGTCTTGACACTAGGATGCATTGCCAAAGAAGGACGCACTGAGAAACTCTAGTGACAAAGGTAGGAGAAATAATGTCAGATTTACTTTTTTATGGCTGTTCCAGCACACAGTTTTCATCTATGACTTCTCCAGATGGCAAATATTTCTTGCTTATTCAGTGCAGCATGTATGTGCAGTGTGTCTACGCATATGCTGCATATACATATATGCATACATGCATATGCATATATATGCAGCAGCTTTTATTCTCACTGATCACATCTCCAGTTGTTCAAGCTTCACAATTTGTAAGCAGGCACAGCACAGACTCTCCAAATGTCCTTTTGCTTTTCCCTGAAGTTCTGCTGATTGTGCATACAGAGCAGAGAAATCTGACAGAATTTTGTCACCACGATCTGTAGCTGGTGTATGCAACATTAAATTGAGTTAGTAATCCATACCTATCAGTTTTCATTCTGATTGCTACCACTGACACACCAAATTCCTGAACAGAAAGGTATAGATAAGTCTTTGAAGACTGTACATCACCTGTTTTTCTCCCTCTCAGTTTCATCGCTAAACAGCCATTTACCACATAAATTAAAATTTCACCAGTTGCCCTCTGCAAGGATGATCAACTTTTCTTTCCCCTTCTCCTTGTGCCTCCATAAGAAAAATAAATACCCAAATGAGCACTTCATTTTGCCCATAAAGCTAGTCATATTTTGTTTATTAATCTTTGTGCTGTTGCTGGTCTCTGTTTAAATATTTTGGAATTTTACATGATCAGCAACTTGGACAAGACCTAATGGACTCTAAAAGGATTATATTAAATGCTAAGAATAAGATAATATGCCATTTAAATAAAGAAAGACCATTTTATGGGCCTTTTGCTATGACATAAAGCATCTTTCACTATTTTTGAAAGAAAAGCAATCCCTAAATATAAGACTTTAAAAACAGATAATATAAAACTCCAAAATAAACTCACCCCTCCTTTTGGAAACAGTATCTCTCTTTACTCAAGCTAGACAATTTCATAAGTCATCTTCATTTTTTGAAAAAGACATCCTAGAATGGCTGGCAAATCCGGTGATCCGATGGAAAGAATTTCTGGATGTTCAGCCAGTCTGATCCATGTTTTGACATTTTATGCAAGGGAATAAAAACTGGTTTTCCCCCCATTACTACAGGCTGCTATTACAATCATTTCATGCAGATCTGGTTACACGCTCACAGAGGAGTCATCAATGTATTGGAAGAAACGAGTAAGGAAAACTATTTCTGTTAGTGCAGAACTTCTGGAGGCGCAATGCAGGTGATTTGCTGTTTCATTGTGTAGCTTGCCATAGATCCAAGTCAGCAGCTGAGCACTGTGCAGCAAAACCCTCAGGAATGGCTGTTACTGTTAGCCCAGAAGGCCAGTAACACCAGTCATATCTAACTTGTCCCTAGAAGATCAGAGATGTACATCCCCACACTAGACAGTTCAGGGACTGGTGGATGCGTTGAAGTAGAAAAGTAAAAAGTAGAAAGATACCATGTGCCCTCCTAGAGACATTTCAGAAACTGCTTTTTTTAGGTGAGATTTTAGGAAGTGTGTTGGGTGCGAGACATAGGGTGGGAAGAGGGTTTTATTTAAGTGCTGTTTCATTGTGTTCTCACCTCTGGAAACATGCATTTTGGGCTTCTTTCCAGAAGCCTTCATGCCAGGACAGCCTATGATTCAACACACTAACCTGCAATTTCTGGCACCATCATGGTTAGGGACTCTCCTTCTGATGTCTTTTCTTCTCATTTCTGACTTACCTTGCTGAAAGATCTGTGAGCTGGCTGTAGTGTAGTGTGAAAAATCCAATCATGCACTTTATAAACTGTACAGTGTCTTGGGGAAAATAACCATATTCTCTTGACTTTTCTCCTCTAACCTTCTGAGGTCTAATTGGATGAGTTGGAAGTAGCTAACCCTGTCAGACTCAAGACAAACGCAGTCACAACTTGGGTGTCGCACTCAGGCCACAACAAACAGCTTGGTTTGGTGGACAAAGGTGAAATCCCAAATCTCAAAACCAACCCCCACATGGGTCCTGTCTTACTATTGAGCATAGCTCTTGCTCCAACACCCCAGCCAAGGTCTCGGCTTTTAAATCAGTGTTTTTCTGTTCAAAAACAGAAAAACACTGAGGGAGGGGTGCCAGTGGCACACACCATGTGCAACCCTGTAGTGCTTCCTAAGGGACCAGGTGGACGGCATGGCAAAGTGGAATGGGGAACCTACATGGAGACTGGAAGCTTGGATACAGGAACTACAGGGGAAAACAACAGCCAAAAAGCATCCATCCAGGAAAATTACTTCTCCACTGTCTGTTGAGCAGAGCTGATGGTACTTTTGACCCTGATTAAGGGACTTCTCTTTTGCAGTTACAACCAGCAGGTAGTGAAGAATGTGATGAGGGCTAGAGGGGCCCTGACTTCAGCCAGGTGGAGGAAAGGGACAACCTGGTTTACTGAATTGTGTGGATCCAATGGCCTGGCACATCAGTCCCACAGAAAAATAAAGCTCTAGTGGACACTGGTGCGTAGTGTACCCTAGTGACATTAGATTGCAAAAAGGCAGAATCCACCTGTATTTCTAGAGTGATGGGAGGATCCCAAGACCTCTCTGTGTTGGAAACTGAGGTAAGCCTAACTGGGAATGAGTGGTAAAAGCACCCCGTCATGAGTGGCCCAGAGGCTTTGTACACCTTTGGCATAGACTACTTCTGGAGAGATACTTCAAAGGCCCAGAAGTGTTCCAGATACCCTACCTGGAGTACTGTGTCCAGCTCTGGGGTTCTCAGGACACTGAAGACATGGGTCTGTTGGAGAAGGTCCAGAGGAGGGCTATGAAGGTTGATCAGAGGGCTGGAACACCTCTCCTGTGAAGACAGGCTGAGACAGGTGGGATTGTTCAGCCTGGAGAAGTGAAGGCTCTGGAGAGAACTTAGAGCAGCCTTCCAGTACCTAAAGGGAGCCTGTTATAAAGGTTGGGACAAACTTCTCTTGTCCTTAAAAACTAGAGTATTAAAAATAGCTAGAAACAGCAGCTTGTTTATAAAAAAGATGGATTGGGACTCAGGTGTAAGGATTTGTGGGGAGAAGGGGGTTTCCTAGGTAGGTCTTGTGTTTATTTGTGATGTGTGTCTGCCATGCCCCAGTGGGCTATGGCAGAAGTGCAGAAGACCGCAGTGAGATAGGGTTGACTTACTGCTCCTCTGTGTGCTGTCAGTGCAGCTGCTGTGGAGCTGAGATATGCAGCACCTTGTGTTAACTGCAGTGATCTGTGCAGATATGTGGGACTAAAGTCCACAGTCCTCTCCTCCAATATAGAAGAGATTTCTAGTTGATGCAAAAGACACGAGAGGGAGAATCCAAATAAGCAGTTTTCTGATGAAGACAGTTGGCTACGTAAAGTTCCTGCACAGAAGCCAAAGCATAAGCTTGTTGATTTTAATTTTTGCACAGATGGGCTCTGAAGTTGAACACTTGTCACCACCTATTTTGAGAGATATTAGTCTACTAGCCAAATCTCTTTAACAACAATGTTGTTGATGGGTAAACAACTTTCTGGGAGTCTCTTTTCCAGTTTTACTTTTTAACTCGTGGACAGTAGCAAGATGCTTTTGCAGAGTTTCCTGATTTCCTCTGTTTCATGCAACTTTGCAAGGGATCCCAGAGTGAGTTTGCTGCTTGTTTGGAAACAAGAACAAAAATGTAGAAATTCAAACTCCCCTCCAGTTATGCTCTCTTCCCAGTGAGTGCCTGTGTACCTTCATGCTTCATTTGTAGTCTTCTGTGTCCCCAGGGAACAGGAGTGTGAGCAGGGATGCAAATGTCATGCTGCTTGTTTTGCTGATGGACTCCTCTTACCAGCTGTGAGCCTGCAATGGGGATTCCCTGTCCAGCCTCAGTGGGAAGCACATGGACCAGTGAGGCCACGACCACAGCATGAATTTGAGACTGAGAATCATGATGAGAGCACTGAATGACACACCATCAAAGTTCTGCAGTAGTACTGCTCACTGCCACTGCAGTGAAATGGGTCTTGGAGGAAAAAAAACAAGCCCCTCAGACATCAACAGTCACTGAAATGTGCTACCTCCTGACATTTTCAGTTGTCTCCTTCAAGTTTGCAAAGTATCTTCCAATTAGCTGCAATATAACTACGGTGAGAATTAAAGTGTAGTTCTGTCCCTGGGCTTCTTGACTCTTGTGACCCCAAAAAAGTACACTGAGTAAAGCCACCGAGTAATATGTGTAGGATGTGTTGTGCCAGTGGCATAACTTCCTTGCAGGCACCAGCCTTGGGTTACTTAGGTACCTACATATCCACCTCCAGCCTTACTTTGACAGCTCTAATGACATTTGAGTTTGCATACTAATGTTCTGCTTAATAGGGATGAGTTTCTGAACTGGAACAGAGAAAAAGAGGAGTGTGCAATGGATGCAATAAGCATTTGATTCTGTTGGGAAATGTTTGAAAGAGCGGTGCAGATCAGGAGTCAGGCTACCAGACTGCAGCCACTGCATGAGTATGTTATCCTTCCTCCCCCTTCACTGCTTGAATCGGCCCTTGTCAGGCTCCTCTGGAAGTCTGCAGGTGTGTCTGTGCTGGGGGAGAGAAGCTGTGTCTGCCTGCCCAAGCTCTGGGAGGAGAGGCCCAGGGGAGATGGGTGTTGTGAGAGTGGGCATGTGGTCAGGCTATGGGGTGCAGCTGAGCATCTCCAGGAGCTGTGCTCTGCTCTCCCATTGCAGCGTGTGTGTGCAGACACCACTCCGCATTATGTTGGTTTGTAACTACAACAAGCATTTAAAAAGTGTCTTTTTTTTTTTTTTTTGGTAAGTTTATCTGGTGCAATTCTCAGCTGAGTAATGGGCCCACTGAGCATGGTAAAAAAATACCACCCTCTGAGGGTGCCAGAACAGCCAGTGCCTGTCAGCTAGGATGGCATGCACAAAAATAGAAATGGCAGTCATGTCATGCTTGCATGCAGTGGACTTGGATTTCCTCCACAAGCTCACAGATTCAGGAAGTTCTTAGGTTATGGTAATATAATTATTCTAATATTGATTTTATTTGGCATAGATATATTAGTAAAACAAGTAGCTCAAATTTCTTCCCCAGTTAGAAGCCCATTTAGTGTCTGCTCAAAAAGCATAAAGGAAAATTACACTTTGATACAGACTTCAGTTAAAACTAAGGATCTAGGCAATCTAGGAAATGCAAATTGTGTGAGGACCCTGGCGGCAGGACTGCGTATACAGCCAAACTGAAGTGGAACCAGAGTAGAAGTGAGGCTTAGAAAGTAAGTCAGTAAATGGAGATGAGTAAAGGGAGATGTTTTAAAAGACTTATGGAATACAAACAGTATAGTAGGGGAATACTGGAAGAGGGAAGACCACAATAAATGAGACAAATGTCTGTGGGTGTGTCAAGCAGGGAAAACATAATTGGTCTTTTTGTTACGGGAAATAGCATTTTGCTACAGTGGAAGGGTTGAATGAAATTGAAAAGGCAGGACATGATAAAAACAAATCTTCTTTGTGCCAGCCCATTGATGTTGACTCAAATTCAGGTATGGTCCACTGGCTTTTGTTAAAGGTTCCAGTTTTTCATAAAGAAACACAACAAGATCTTCTCCAGCAGTAGCTCCTTCCTTGAAGAGTGAGATGCTTAGTCAGAGCACAACTGTTTTTGTTTCTCTTTGCCTCCATAGACATTGGTGGGATGGTGCCATCAGTGAGTCAGAAAGCTCAAAGATATAGTTTGGAGTTAACATCTGTGTTGTTCAATGTATATAAGACTGTATTTTGTCCCATTTTTAATACTATAATTGGTCCCAATTAAAAAAAAAAAATTCTTACACTTTCTGTAGTCTCTGTGGTGTGACTGAGATAACTAAATATATTGAATGAGAGTTTGTACATCTATGCTGGGATGTGTTGCAATATCCTGAAAAAGTCCCCTTGTGCTGCAGGGCACAGCCTGCCTCTTGAGCGCAGAGAACACTGTTCAGAAGAGATGATTGCCTAAGGGTAGTACAGGGCCTGTGCCAAGGAGGAAGAAGCTGGTCCAGAGAGTTCTTGCACGGTGCACTGGGGCTGGGGCTGGTCCCACAGCAGCAGACAGCAGTGGGAAAGAAAGCTGGAGTGCAGGATCCTGAGAACATAGCCAGTGGATCCTGCCCAGGGGACCAACAGCAGACCCTCCGCAGCCAAACCCAACAGAGCCTGGGACTGCAGATTGTCTTGACAACAGATGGATATACATGTTTGCTCTCAGTCTGAAGTCTGGTCACAGTCCTTGTCAAATCCCAAAAAATGCTGCCTTCTGCCAGCAAGCATTACTACTGTTTTATCTGGATCGAACCAAGAGTATCAGACTTTCATCCAGACACTGGGGGCCACTCTGGATTTACACTGGAATAACACCAATGTTACTGAGGTCAGAGTCTGGCAGTGGGTGAACAGAAACAGAAATAGCTGCATATCATGCAAAGGAGACAAAGAAATTTGTCATGAACTGCGATGTGACAGAAAATCTAAGAAGGTTCATGAGAGTAGACGGACTCAAAATATATGTTGCCTTTTTTAAAAATACTTTTATGACCTATATAATTTAATATACAAAATATGTATTTATTTGTGTTTATTGTTTGACCTTTTGTGTATAATGAAAAGGGGGAGCCCAAGCTTTCCAGATTAAAAACCCGTATAAATCAAACATGCACACTAGATGTTTTTTTGAAGAATATTTCAACACAAATGTCTGTCTTCTACTTCCCTGAAGGTCTACAGGGTAAAAGGATGGTCCAGCTAATAAAAAATATGTATATCTGAGTAGAACCCACAGACTGAATATCTCAGGGCCTGTGTAATTCAAGTCAGGATAAGAAATACATTATTTATATTTCTGCAAGGTATATGCAAATAAAGCTACATGTTGGCAAGGATGTCTATTTTAGCTCTAGGTCTTTCAGAGTAAGATATCTTCCCCCCTGCAAGCAGAAATTAGAAATGAAGGCACAAATAGGGCTTAAAGTTTATTTTAAGAAAGAAAAATAGCACATAGAAGGATAAGTGAAAGCTCGCAAATACAGAGAGACAGTTTTTGAAATTAATCCAAAGATAAGAACAGATTAGACTGTATTACTCTGCCAAAGGGACAAGTTCATCTGTTGTTGGACAAAAGACTCAATTCATTAAAAATTACTTAGGTGGATACTGATATTTTTGATATTTCACCCTCTACACTAGAGTCAAGATGGTGATTTCTACCTGATTTAAAATTGAAAAAGGCACTTTTGTGGCATAGAAGATACACGAGAAAGCGAAATTAAAACATAAAGCAAACAGCCTTTTATATTGAATTAGAATGCTTCACCCAGATATCTGGAGGATGTCAGTAACAATGTTTGAGTGGGAATGGGTCTGGGCCAGAAGTGGCTTTTTCTTCTGTTCTCTTGTGATTGCGAATCACTGTCCTTTGAATCATAAGCACAAACAAGAGAATCATGAGAATGAGAGGCCCATGCCTGCTTTGAAAAAAACCAGTCTTCCAGAAAAGCCTTCATAATAGAGTTGATCAGCATGGATAGGATGGGAAGTTATTGCATAGGAACAGGAGTAGTGCGAAGTACATCCTGACTGTACCATCTCTGCAGGCTTCATCTCCACTCACTCATGGACTGCTGTGCTGGCTCTGCCAGTAAAGCTGTCTGCAAGGGGGAGTTTGTCTGTGGTGTGCAGGTGGGAGCAGAACGGAGGTCAGAAAGCAGCAGGGAGTGCGAGATGTTGTTCTGGGGACACCGCTGTAGGTCAAGGTCACTCATGCAGACTGTAAGGCTCTTTGCAAATGCACACTTCTGATACCTCCAGTCTTTTCTGATGGCCAGCAATTGTGTTAGGTGTGCCAAAGCATGTCTTCCTTCCTCTTTTGCATTAATGTCAACAATAGGAAGGAATATAAGCAGTTTTTCCACCTGACACCTCTGTGGGTGACCTGGAGGAGACTGACGCTTGGCAAACCCCAAGATTCATGAGGCAGATTTGATTAAGATGCAGGCTGCAAAGTCCCTGTGTACCAGCCACTCCTCTGCCTTTGTCTTTGAGTTTCTTAGGAACCAGAGTAGTTCTTAAGCAAGATCCTCAATGGTAAGGCTGTTACGAGTCCAAACTGAAGGTATTCAGAAATAGCACTCGATTGTGACCACAATGTAGGCAAAAACATTTCAGAGGTCTGTGTTTTTGCCATGTTCTTTACATGTTGGAATTTTTTGGGGATATGAAGTCTAAAGAGTTATACTAATAGGCTTGAAAGTCCCTGCCCAACTACATGTGACCAGTTCCCCGTCCTAAACAGAGATTGTCAGAACACGCCTAGAGAAAATGTCTTCTCATAAAAAGCAGGAGGCAGAAGTAGCACTATTGATTAGTGCCACAGATGCTTCCCTGAAGTGTAAGTCATATTCAACTGTCTAAACAAAACTATAATATAAATAATAGGAAAAAAAACATCATAGTGAAGGTAAGCTTAACCAGGTCAACTGACAGAATGTACTGCTGTGTCTCCTGTTCATTTTTGTAAACCCTGAGAATGAGTACTACCCCTTTTTTTAGGATGTATAATGACATTCAGACATAGTTTTGCCCTTTTCTTTCCTCTGACTGCCATTTCTACCTTTTTTAGTTCATACTAATCTATTAATATAAAATGACTCTCTTTCAGAAGCATTACTACAACATGGTGTGTCTTGTTCTAGCCCTTTAAATTTAGTGATAACACCTGGAGGCACCCTCAAAACAGTTAATTGCAGTCTACTCCCCTCACCTTTTACAGCTGGCTGCCCTCCTTGCTCTTATGCCCTCCCCATGTGCTTCCTGGATTGCTGGGGTTGAAGTCTGTTCTTATAAACCTTTCTGCCATAGCATCCTACAATGTGTGTTTTGGTTGCTAATGCTATATCTATTTAGGGAGTGTATATATATAAAAATATATATATGATCTACATAACTACAGGTGCAAAGGTATGGGTATTGAAAGCCTTTCCTCAGCTTGTCATGATGTAAGGTGAATTAACTACTGAGCTCTGTGAACTGACCATGTCATTCACCTGTGGGCAGAAAAGTATAAATAGTCTGTGAAAGGGGAAGATGTGAGTAAGTTGAAGTGAAGCTGCTAGTAAAGGTTTGTGTAGGCATGGAGGGAAGGTAGAGGTTTTTTTCTTCATGTGGGTGGGGGACAGCAGTTCAAGATTAATGCAGAAGACCTACAGATTCTGTAAGGTTTTGTGGTGTTTGCTCTTGCAGGCTATGGAAAAATATAACCGGTCTTTGCAGTTGAACAATTTGACAAAGGCAGTGAAAGATAAGAAATAATTACATGAAGAAAATAATTTTGTAAGCAATTGGAATTCTGCTGAAGTGACTGTTTCAAGAAAGAAAGAAAAGAAAAACCTTTTCTAAATGTACTGAACAGATCAGAGATTGGAAAACTACCAATATGGTGAAAAGAACACCTCTGGTGGGCAAGAAGCTAAGGAATGAGGAAAAAATCTGTTTTATTTTCCAGTCAGTGTTCTTAAATTTCTGTAATGAGCAGTATATATATTTGTTGATCCAGATTGCCTATGGAATAATAAGGATAGATTTTGACTGCTAGAATAAATTCCTGATGAGACACTGGCAGTGGGAGCTGGGGCTCAATGAGAATCCCTGCTCAGTGACACAAAGAGGTTTATGCAGAACAGCCACCAAAATGGATGATCTAGCTGGTAACAGACATGCACAGTCACAAGTAAAACTTCAAGCCCTAATATGCCAAGTAGAGATCCTTCTTGGTTTCCTTGGGGTTGGTCTCTCACCTTGCAGAAATCCATCACTGCTTCACAGGATCAGACTCTAAGTGTTCTGGTGGTAGGTAAAACTATAACTGAAAATGCAGTTCCTGTTTGATGAAAAATAAATGCCATCCTGCTGAGAGCAGCTACAGCCTTGGAGTCGGCAGCACTTGGAAAGGATGAATTACCCTTATAGTTCTCTTGAACTATCAAACGATTTAGGAGCTCCTGGGGATTAATTTATAATGGAAGCTGCTCTGAGGCACTGGCACTTTCTTTGTCTCGGCTCTACCTGTTACACCAAAACTCAACCAGTGCCACTAGTTTTATGTCTGGAAAATATTTTTCTGGCTGTTCATGTGATCCACAAGGTTGTTTTGTGCCTAAGAAGATGAAAGAGCTGGACTGAGGCATTCAGAAGAAAAAATGGATTGCATTAAGTAAACTGTGCCCAAAATTTTTGTGTTCTATCCATTAATTGCTAAGTAATAATAACATCTGTGGTAAGGATGTATTATTTTACCCAGTTTCCAGTTGCAGAGCTCAAACTTTTTCCTCATTCTCAGTGCTAACTTCTGCCATTTGGATTATTAGATAGTGCACTGAAAAATGAATTCTCAAGTACTATGGATCTGCATTTCACAGCATGATGATAAAAGTCAAGACTGGTTTTATTGTAGGTGCCAACATGAAAGCTTATGCTTCTCAACCTCATAGTCTGTGGGGGTGAGGAGCACTCATCAAGTCCAGCCCAAGTTTCCAGTGTATTCAGTATGTTAGATCAATAATTTTGGTTTTTGCTTTTTTTTTTTTGCCTCTTTTTTTTCTCCCTTCTCTCCTTCTTTTATATGTTTCTCCTTCTGTTGAACCAGACTGCTGGCTTTCCATTTGTTATATCACAGGTGGTGCTGCTTCAAGAGGTTTTGACAGTTCAGGGGTGCTAGAAAGATAAAGATCAGCAAGTTTGTAAACATTCTGTCTGGTCTCTCAAGAGAGTTCAGTAAGAGTATCAGATGAAATCTGTGGAGTGCGGATTGCACAACAGCAGCGTGCAATCCAGAGATGCTTTTGTTAATGGGGGAATACTAGGGTTTTGGAAGATTCGTCCCAGTAAAGAATTCAGGGCATGCAGTTCGGTTCCCATGAGAACTGGTATACGGGCACATCTTACGTGGGAGATTGGAACAGACGATTAGACTACTCTGTCTTGGCTGAGGGGCATGTCGAGATGTAGCTAAATGGGATGGCTGAAGAGCTGAGAGGAAATGAGCCTGCTGGGACATCTGAGTCTAAAATAATGGTCAGCTGTTAAATTGCAGCTTCATGAATATTTTGAGGCGGAGGTAAGTTTTGGATACCTGGAAGTTGTGCAGTGATCCAGCTGGCTATCAAGTTTTCATGCAGTTGGCATCATTTGGAGTTGGGTTTATTCTAGATAAAGTGGGATTATTAATACTCGGTGGTGAAAGCTGTTCCATAATATTTTCTTTGACACCTCTTCTCCCCCAGGTACGTTTTAAATCTGTAAATTTCACTCATGTGGGTATTTTCCTGCTGACTGGATTTCTCTAAATTAATCTTGGTGGTGGTTGCACTAAAGTCAAAGATTTGCACTACTCTTTCCTCTGTGTATGACTTAGTGCCGTTTAGATATTTAAATTTTGTGCTTTGGTTTAGTTATCAAGCCACACAGTTCCTTAAGTTTTCTTCAGTCTTTCAAAAATAACATTATTTATTTATATTTGCCAAGCAAGTGAGGTGTGGTGAGGACTTAGTGAGACAGGGAAGACTGAGTCAGTCTTACCCTCTTAAAAACAACATTTAAAATTGTTGTGTAAAGCGGGTTCTTTCAAACCAGGCCCCTGTCTCTGTGCTCAGAGACAGTAGATGTTGAAAGAAATTTTCACTTCCATTTTACATCAAAATAATTTCACTGAAGCAACTACAGAGTACTATTTATTATTTTGTTGCCTTTTTACCTTTTGTTGAATCTACAGTGTTTAGATAGTTCTGCATGTGGATTACATTCCTATCTCTCACTAGATTGGTATGTATGAACTAGTGAGAAAGCCGGGAAATTCTCATTTTCTTCGTGTATGAAGATACTATTTTGCATATAATATTCTTCCTTCTCTGGGAAAAGCTTTTCTCATCTCTGCACATTTTAATTCCTTAAGCTGATGGTATTGGCAGTCAAACGTGGAGAAGAAAAAATTAATATCTAGAAGAGGGAGTAAGGATTTAGCTCAATGCAATTGACTTTCCTTTTCCTGGCTTCCATATTGAAACCTAAAGGAAGCTATTACTGGAAAAGTAGGGAAGGGGAGGGATGTTTTAAAAACATTTATTATTAGATACAGAAACTGAACCCACATTATACGATTCTGGGATCTTCTAGTGCTCCTGCCCTTGATTTCTGTAATATTAAGTGAAAATTCTGACAGTATTTGAAAATGAGTGATTACTAACACAGCACTGGCTACAAGGCAGCAGACCAAGTATGGATAGAGGCTATGTTACTTTTCACTGCCAGTGAACCTCTTGCCTAAGTTTGACATGTCTATTATTCGAGATCTGAGACACTCCTAACAGCCAAAGCTAGGATTCTATAACCAGTACTATTTAAATCCAGATTATTTTTGCTTTTTTGTATTTGATCCAAGATTGGAGAAGGATGGGGGGGAGGAGGGGAAACAGCTTCTAGAAACTCAAATGCCAAGCTGGTGATTATTCTATTTCTCCTTGAAAAGGATGCCAAATTCTTCCATCACACAAGCTTTCTGTACTGCTTTTCCTACACCATTGCTTGCAGTTCATATATGTTATGGCAGAGATCCAAGTGACTTCAGTAAAAGCAGGACCAAGAGGGAGAGGGTGGAGTAAAAGGTTACAAGTTCACCAAGAAGCAATTCAAATCAAATTGAATCATACATCTTAAAGTAGTTATTTAGCATAACCATGTTGTCTTAAATTGATCACCCTGAGTAATAATCCATTGATTGCCAGGCTGCCTTTTTATTCCCTGCCTTGATGGGCACTTTGATGTCTTAAAATTTGTTATGTAAATCCCATGAGAAGTTTCATCTGAATAGTGTCGCTGAGAGAGCTTGGTGAAAAATGAGGAGAAAGACTATGTTCAAGCCAGAGAAGATCTTGAAGAAGGTCCTGGAAGAGAGGACTAAATACATAATTTATCTCCTTTTAGTATTTTCTGCACCATCTCTCTTGGTTAATATCTGGGCATATGGTGTGATTTTTGGGGCTGTCCTGTACACGGCTGGGAGCTGGACTTTGTTGATCCTTGAGCCCCTTCCAAATAATGATATTCTATGATATAGCTTTCCCAGAGTTTAGTTCATTGTTTATCCATGTCTTTTGCAAGGTTCACACAGGGTTCCTGCATCTACCATCTGCTGCCTTCCTCCACCCTCCATGGGTAGACTGACTTTGCAAAAATAACCCGAACCATCTTTTAAATACGAGATAAATAAGAAGTTGCACTGCAGAAAAAAAGATAAGAGGAAAATCTGGACTTGTAAACCTCATACGTAGGTTGGATAGCATTAAGCATTACATCTGTTTCTGAAAGCATATGAACTAGCCTCTTTTTTCAGTAGTATTTTAAATAATAAGTGTTGTGACTTTCCTATTTTATCCCTTGTTAAAATGCAAAAGAACTCTGGCTTGGAAGAAAGCATTTTCAATGAGCAATCTGGCCCTGCCAAGCTCTTGCTGTTCACAGCCTTCGTTGTGGGTCAGTGGGTTGTACTGTAGCAGCACCTCTTCCCGTGGGCTGTGTCTGCTGCTCACTGGAGTGGAGTGTTTTCCCTCAGGGGCATATTGCTTCACTTGTCTTTTGTTCATTTGCACAGCAACTTTCTCCCCCCAGTCCACTCCCTCCTCCCCCAGGGAAGCTGCAGGGAAAACTTGAAAGAATATCTCTGTGTGTTTCGTAATGCTTTCTTGTTTTGCTGGCTGGGATCATATCCAGATAGCATGCGATAGGTACAAATTAGACCTTCTGATACAGCAGTGTGCCCAGGTGGCCAAGAAGGCCAAAGACATCCTGACTTGCATCAGAAACAGTGTGGCCAGCAACACTAGGAAAAGGATTGTCCCCCAATACTCACCAGTGCTGAGGATATGCCTTGAGTGCTGTGTTCAGTTCTGGGTCTCTCACCACAAGAAAGTCAAGAAAGAGGTGTTGGAGCCTGTCCAGAGAAGCACAACGTAATTGTTGAGGGGTCCGGAGCACAAGTCTTAGAAGTGTCTGATGGAGGTGGGGTTGTTTAACCTGGAGAAAGGGAGGCTCAGGGGGGACTTTATCACTCTGTACAACTCCCTGAAAGGAGGGTGTAGCCAGGTGGAGGTTTGTCTCTTCTCCCAGTGAGCAAGGGCTAGAACAAGAGCAAGTGGGCTCACGTTGCACCAGGGGAGGTTTAGGTTGGATATTAGGAAAAATTCCTTCACTGAAAGGGTTGTGAAGCATCGGAACAGGCTGCCCAGGGAAGTGTCACCATTGCTGGAGGTATTTAAAAGACATGTAGATGTGGCACCTGGGGACACATTTTAGTGGTGGACTTGGCAGTGCTGGATTAATGGTTGGACTTGATCTTAGAGGTCTTGCCCAACCTTAATGATTCTACCATTCTGTGAAGTGAGACCCCAACATCTTTATGACTGGTGAGAAAGTCAAGCATTATGTGTTCATGTCAGGACATCAGAGCTGGTCATTGCTGGTTTTAACTTTGAAGCTGTGGCAGGCAAGCTGAATGTGCCTTATGAACCTGCAGCTGCCTTCCTGCTGGTGTTTCTGGCTGCCATGCTTGGCTATCGTGCACTGACTGCCCAATGATTTTTTTTTTTTCTGACAACTTTAGCTGGCTAAAACTCTAACGTTGATTTTGTGCTTGTTCCTGGAAGCAATACTTCAAGTGCAAGGTGCAAACCTTTGGAGGCAGACTGATTTAGAGGTGGATAAATCTGTACATCTGTATGGCTCTTAGTGCTGGGATGCTGTGGCCTGTTCACACATTGTCAGTGTAACTGCAGTGTTCATGGACAATGACAGTGGAGACAGTGAAGGTTGTGGTCATATCCCATTGACACGATCTAGGGCAGGTTTTGGTAAGGGGTAGAAAGCTCAAAAAATTTGTCTCAGTCAATTACTGTCAGGATCAATTGCAGGACTGAGTACAGCTGGGACGATGTGAGAAAGAGGGAGAAGAGGGTTGACGGGTCTCGTGGGGTTTTTTTAGATCAGCAGATGTAAAACGTGCTATTGAGATGTGAAAGATCTGATATTAACACTGTGACAGAGACAGGCAGTGAAAAATTGATTATGATTTGGAGAGAAACTGGGATCCTGCCCAATTTGACTTGCTGTAGGCTGAAACCAGGAGTTCTCCAAGTCCTAACCTTCCCAACCTCCCCTGAAATGTTATGTAAGAGCCAAACTTCAGTACCAGAAGTAAGGAATCTACCTCTGGCAGCATCAGGTGTGAGCAGATGTTGATGTCTGCTGCCTGTGTGATTTGATGCTGGAGCTTTTCATGGAAATGTTTTTCTGAAGCATATCATAGTAAAAGGACAGCATTTGTTCAAGTTGGACTATGCAGGCGCTGCTGCCAAGAAGAAATTGAACTTAGAAATCTGTGAAGATACTCAATCATATTTTCATATTTTTCTTTTTATTCCCCCCCCAGTATTCTTGCCTGGAGCTTGTTTTAGTCTACATGTTTGCACAAATGTTTAGGTTAGTATCTTAAAATGCACTGTTAATTTGAGTTCTGCTTGCAGCTCTTGGTATAAGGAGGGTCTTTGAGCTGAGGCAAACAGGTAATACATACCATTTCTTATGCTCTTGTAACTGGCCTTTCATCAAGATGTAATTAAAAGCCTACTAATAGTAATTTAATACAACTGTTTCTGCTGTGAAGCAAAACCAAGTCACAATGGGACTGTGAGTCTTTACTATTACAGAGCTTCAAACCTTATTAAAATCGTAAGCAAATTCTACTGAGGTTAACTTAGAGTCTTAGAGGGTCTGATAGATAGGGATTTCTATTATCAGTTTGCTTCTTATTAATGAATTGTATTTAAAATTTTAAACACTATATATAAAAAAGGTGGCAGTAGTCAACAGAAGTTTGTGCAAAGACAGTAGATTTTAGTTTAGAGTTATTCTTCCAGTAGAAATTTCTGGATGCATTCCTTAATCATAAATTAGAGATAAAAAATTAGAGCCCTTTTTTATCAATTTTAAAAAAAGAATGATATTCTATGATCATAGGAAATCATATTCCTGATGATAATAAACATGCACATGAAATGGATTATGGTACTCTATTTGAAGACTATTTTTTTCATGACTAGGACTCATCTATTATTTCATTTTTATTACTAGGCCTAACCATTTCTTGTAATCTGGATAAGCAGTTACTTGTTACTTCCTATTTCCCCAGCAGTCTACAGAATATTTATTTTGTCAAGAAAGTTGTTCTGAGATGATGGACCTCATACAATTTAAATATCAAATTGATTAACATGCTAGGATTGTCATTGGTAATGCTAACCCCAAACATATCTTTTTTACTTCTTTTTCAACTGTTTTTTTTTTCTATTTTCCAGTGTTATTACTTCTCTTGTTTTGACTCTTAGTGAGGGAAAAATTAAGTGAATCTCTTTTTCTCAAGTAAGCATTTAGGGAATCCCATAGTATATTTGGCAAGATTTTGGGGGATTTGTTTTTATCCATGGATGTCTTGATCTCTTCTCTTATAAACTCACCAGATTTGAAGTCTTAAATCCTTGGAAAAGAGTTTTGCCAGAAAATGTCAATATTAATACAGAGTGAAACAGGCAGTGGAGCAAATTTATGAATTCTGCTGGTACCAGCAGCTATTATCTGTGCTGTTGGAAATGAGAAAATTAGGACCATATCCTTCCTAGAGAATTACTCTTGGAACAATGAGAAGAAGATATACTTGCTCTCTGCCAGATTCCAGTCATGCCAAATATCTGATTAGGTGAAGCCAGTTTCAGATTTTGATACCTGCCATGGGGCTTGATTCTTTCAGAGGTTAAACATCTTGTGGTTTCTGGTGCACTTTGTTTGCACTGCAAACAAACATGTGCATCCTTGTGGTTGTATATTACCCTGTTAAGGCTGGGATGTAATAGTGAATGCTACCATTTCATGATACTTTCTTGAACAGTCATTCGTGCTGGTTGCATGCCTAGCCCCTCACTTTGTAGATGGCAGCAGAGGCTGGAGTTCAGTGCATTTTCACTAGACAAAGCTTGTATCTGGGATGACATCTTTTACAAGAATGAGGGTTTTGCAGTTTGAATCTAGTTTGATCTGGCAAAAGAGAAAAGACATTTCTTCTCAGCAGGTGTAACTGTAACAGTATAGGTAAAAAAAAAAACTCAGAGTAAACCCCACAGTGGCTGTGCTCAGTGGAGAGGTCTTTGGAGAAGGTTCAGGCTACCTGTTTAAGGGCTTGGAGGCAGATGGATGGGGAATGTGGCAGTTGGGTCTGGAGAACCACTCAGGACTGCAGTGCTGCTTGATCCTCACTAATTCTGGTGACTGGAATTCACAGGCAGGTGTCTGGTGCATTTTGCTTCTCTAGAAGTCCCCATAAGTCTCTTGGTTAGGCAGCTCAGCCAGGAGGTACAGCTTTTGAAAGGTTTGGTTTCTAGGATTACATATGCATTTTCTATAAGACAAGTAAAACCAAAGCCAAAAACCTTGAAAGTTTAAGGAAGCAGAGTTTGGGTTTACCCTTTTTAAGTGGGCATTGTAACATCTAGGAAGCAGAGCCTACCACTTGTATTGCATTGCAGCCTTCTAGTGGAGTGAACCTCAAGTCCAGGGTTGAGCTCTGGCTGATTGCTTAAAAAAAGGATCAGAAAATGCATCAGCCATCAAAAGCAGAGGCCCTAGGAAGGACTGCTGAGAAACAGGTGTTATGGGTCTGAATCTCTTCAGGCTAACAGAATTTGAAGCCAGTGTTTCCATTCCCTGCCTGGATGAAGGCTCTTACCACCTGTTTGTCATCTCTACCTCCCAGGTCTGGGTTTTGTATCAGCTGGGATACCTGGGATAACCCAAGCTGCAGGTGGAGAAAATTTATGTGGACCTGATTTTGGCTCCAAGGAGTTCAGATGCTGTTGAAATACCCACAGTTTTCCTCCTAGATGTACCCAGGTTGTGCTCTCCATGTCAAAGCATTTGTGACTATCCTTCAGGCAGCTCAGAGACCCTGTGTGCTTTTGCACAGATTAGGGAATGTGTTTTAAGTACTGGAATAAGCACTTTTTTTTTTTAAGCGTGTCTGAATATTGCCCCTTGGGACATATTTAGCTTTCCAAACGTGGTCAGAGAGGATCCCTTCTGCATAAGATGACAACTTTTGTGTGATGCCTCTGGTATTCGTTGCTCCCAGTAACATGCAGGTGCTGTTTCAGGCACATCTAATTCTGACAGTATTTGTCAGCAGTGAAAGTTTGCCTTACTAAGGCTGGGGAAAAAAAGATAAAGTATACATGTATATTTAATACCAGGAGCTTTGGTTATGTTGGAGGGGGGGTTTTGTTTTGGTTTGTTCAAGACTTTTTTTACCAAGCAGGATGCATTTCCATGCTCTCTGAGGCTGATGTTTTGTTCAAGGACTTTACAGGCTTTTTTGCAACTCTGAGCTGGAAGGTGATGGTAGCAAAGCTGTTGTTTATTCCTTAGGAAGACTGCAGTTTTATCTTTGTTTTTGTTTGCTGAGACAATAAAAATTCTGCATAAGTGCCCTAGGCCATGCAGGCATAATCCACGAGCCGGTACATACAAGCTGACTTGCATATTCCCTGGAACCTGCACAGGTTTGTCAGCAATGTGCACAGATCACTCAGTTTCTGACTAAGCTGTAGCAGTGTTTAGGTATGGGGTATGAAAGCAGAAGCCCAGGGATGTGTTGCAAGCAGTGAATCTGCGGGTAAGGAAAATTAAATTAATTACTGTACTGCTTGAGTGTTCTGCTATCCAGGATACAGTATGCCTTTGTGATATTTGTGCTACCCACATAAATCCTAGCACAGTCAGGGAAAGCATACAGGCAGTTAAAAATATTATATAGGAATTTATGATAAGAGCATTTTTTGTTATCTTAAAGGGTCTTCTTGTGATTGAAGAATGTACTTTTCGAAGCCACTTGTGTTACTTCAGTTGCTCTGACTTATTGCTTTCTCCTTCCACTGTTTCCAGGAGTTTCAGCCAGTGTACTTCCACTTCTACAGATGAAATGCAACATTGTCATGCTTATGCAGGTTTTACAGAGGAAAGGAAATAAAATTTTGGAAGCAAGAATTGGAATTAAAAAGCGTAACTGAATAATGCTCCTTTATTATAAATAACACCCCTGAAAAACAGAAATAATTGTTGCTGTGACAGGGACATATCTCTGTATCCTGTTGGAAATACAGCAAAGCTATGACATCTTTGTGAACTTCCTTGAGAAAAGCTTTCAGGCACAGGTTAATTCTGTGCCTTTTCCAGTTCATGCCTGAATTATTTCATGCAATGGGATTGTTTTGTGTACAGCTTGACAAATATGACTAGGTTTTAGCCCTTTCTATGAGACCCTAACAACGCAACTTGACATCTGCCAATGTCAGAATGATACGCCAGTTTAGGAAAATTCAAATTACCTACAAGGCACACACGTTGTGCTAGTAAAGAATTAGCTTTCAGAGCAGCAGGGTGACCAAGCATAGTACTCTTTATTGTTCAGTTTTATAGTTGGGTTGTTGCTTGTTTGGGTTGTTTTTTAACATGTTATGTGAATCCAAACTTTCTTGTTTGATATAATTTTCCTCATTGCTTTCTCTGTCTGACAATGAATAGAGTAGTCTTGCTTTATAGCATGAAATTGGAGGATGGGAGTAGTAGATTCATCTATCATGGTAATTGAATAATGGAACAACTTCCTTTCAAGAGAAGAATTTTGACAAATACAGATGGTCATATTAGCCTATCTGCCCTCAAGCTGGGGGCATGCTCTCCTGGTAGTGTGTGCTTACAGGGGCATTAGTTTGCACCCAGGCTCTGCTGGGATGTGAACAGAGTGACTGCACTGATGATAAAATGGTCTCAGGCTATGGAGTGTAACAGAGCCAGAACCTCCATATAGGATCTTAATCCCTAAGACAGCACAGTCAGAAGAAAAAATGTTCCCTTGTGGGTATAGATGTTGGAAGAGGGCTCTATCATTCACCATTTTTTTCCTGTCCCTTTGCATCATTTCTTTATTTTCTTCTGCAGAGGGTGTTACAGGCTTTAGCAGTATATGTAGTTCCATGCAGTAGTTTATGAGGGCAACAGTGAATGCAACAGCTGAGACACATCCTTTATTCATTATAGACTTCAGCACAGGTAATATAGAGCTCAAAGCAGCAGGGAGAACTCAGAAGGCAGAATTGTGAGCTATGGACCACAAAACTGCAGACTGTAAGTACCTATGCAGCTGAACTCATGCTGTTAATAAGGACACCTCTCAGGCTTTGGGTTGTGTTGTAGCTTGCTGTTATAATTTCTCTTTGCTCTTTGAGACTTTAGCATCCGTTTTCCTTAGTAACAGAGTTTGTGCAGCTGGGTGAGCCCAGGCTGTGCTGTGGCCCCATATGTTTCTGAGATCATTCCATAAAGCAGATGTGGAGAAAAAATTAGGTTTAGGTAGTGCAGATATGAAAATCAGAGGGTTTTTTTTTTCAACAGGTTTTGAATGCTTAAGAATGAACAGGAGAAAGTAGAGGCAGAGAACTTTTCTGGAGCTGTCCCTCTTTCCACTGACATCAGGAAAGATTTGTCCTTGAGACACCATCCTGTTGTGGAACAAATACCACTACTTCAGGATCAGGTTGGTGCCAACTCACTGTTCAACTTAGCTGAACAGGATACTGGTTTTTTTTTCTTTTTTAAATGTGTGTCTGTGTAGGGCATTTATCATAAAGCATTTGTGGCTTCCTTCCTTGAAACTTATTTTAGCCCATGACTCAGGTGCTATAAACACTGGTACTTGTTGCAGGGCTCCTGCATTGTCTGCTGCACCAGCCTGTGTTTAAACTGCCCCAGTGAATAGCTTGCTGATGCTGTGGGAAGCCGATTGCCCCGTCCGGTTCACAAGTGCAGAAAGTAGGGGAAACAAGCAGCAAAGATGAAATTTTTGCTATGCTCCTCTGGCAGTACACTGTGATTTGGGAATGGTACTGCAGCTGCCTTCCTTGAAAGAAGAACGGTGCTTGGTTGGCCGGACAGATGCTGTGTTTCATCCCTATGGTAGGAAACAGGTCTCCTGAGAGGATCCTTGCCCATCAGTGGGCAAGAAAATATGTGCTAATACAAAGATCTAGGAGACTTGATGATGTGTATTTCTTTCCATTTATTTATCCTCTGTAGGTGAATTCTGCTCTTTACAGAACAAAAGTCTCAGAGCCCCAGGAGGACAATTGTACTGGCACCATAGCTTTATCACAGACTGATGTAGAATTGGGCCTTTACAGTACCCTGCTGCTCTCTCTTCTCTGGCACTTCCCAAGACAGTGATCTGAAGGATAAACCTCACCTGGCTGATAAGAGGAGGTGTAGTGCTTTGGTAGCTTATGTACCGTGCCCCTGGAGGAGACACCATCAGAGGTCATCCACAACTCTGAGCCTTGTGAGCTGACATGGGGAGTTCCCTCGAGTGCTGCCATCATACTTAAACACTAACGTGTTTTCTCAGGCAAAATTAGGGCACGAAGAAAGGAATTGTGTTACTCTTGAAGAGTTAATGGAGCTAAACCTTATGTTCCAGGCTCTCTCCTCCTGGGACGTGACAAGCAGCACGTGTTATTTGTGGTTCTGCTTGCAGAGTTGATCAGGGGAACCGAGGGCTTATGGCAGCTGCAGGAGGAAGTGGGGACTGTGGTCATGTGTGACCTCTGAGCAAGCTGGGTTTAGTAGCCATAGTGCTGATGCCCTAAGCAGAGTAGTCATGCTCTTTATAAGAGAGTTTAGAGATGTACAGGAAGTGGCATTTTGCCCCTGAACATATGTCATAGTGACTTCATTAGTGTGACTTCGTGCTTCCTGCCGATGTACTGCTGCTATGATATTACCTAAGCATTTTACCTCACAGGGCTGTTGCTTGCTACAGGTGACTATTATTCTTAACGCCTAGGCTCTTGAATTACTTCTCTGTTTTAAAGCTGGATGACAGCTTGCACAAGATTTTTTTTTTTTCTGTACATGTGTTTGTTTCTTTGCCTTTTAGTTTGGTAGTCATCTTGTTGCCAAGGGGATGTCTTAACATTATGCTGCTTTGCTAGTGCATGATTCTCTGATTGATTCTTTGGGAAGCTGCAAGCTGAACTTGCCATATCATTTGCACAGCTAACAATCACAGTCTAAAAATAAGCTGGTTTCCTGATAGATTGAGGTCACCCTTTAGAGTGGTTGCCTCTTTCCACCTGGATCAAAAGTGCTGGCAGAGATGTTCCAAGTAAAAATTAACAGTAATTGAGAAACAAAATTTCCATTTCAGCACAGCAGCTAAAGTTACTAAAACAGACATACAGAACTCATTAGCAAAATAAAAGGCCTTGACATAGTTTGTCACAAGACGGTGAAATTGCTCTGCATTGAACTGTGCCAACGTGGGCTCAGTGGTGAGGAAGTGCTGCCAGTGCATCTGAAGGAGTTTGCTTCTTGCCAGGTGTGCTTCTGGAAGGATTCTTGCTGGCAGATGCTCTTGCAGAGATGTGCTGAACTTGTGCGCCCTGCAGTCCCCAGCTCTTTTACCTCTCAGGCTCTTTAACCCCTTGTTTTTTCTGGTTGTGCTAAATCTGCAGGGCAAGATTCTGTCTGCCACTGTTCTCTAGCAGAGGCCCTGAAGATACTGGCAAAATCTAGTGGAACAACGAATGAGTTTAGCCCAATTAATGAATTTACACAAATAAGAGGTTTTCTTCCCCCACCACCTCTTTTTTTTTTATTTTTGTGTCTACATAGTGCCCTGTTAACAGCTTGGTTAACTGACGCAGGCTTGGATAACTTAAAACTTTGGATAGCCCCTAACTTTTGGCTACTATTAACAGATTGTGAAATATGGTGCAAGCTTATCTTAACCACCAAGAGAAAGCATTTCTCTCTTACACTGTATGTTTTCCATTTACATGGACTCCATAATAGTAGCAACAAGCTCTTTTGCTACTCTCCTACTATTTATTTTTCCTTTCCTTTAGAAGAGCAATACTGTATAATGCAATGAGCTCCTGATGGTAATCTGAGGGTGTGGATGTTGTCCTTTCTCTTTGAATAGTGCCTTCTGTTTCACATCTAACAATTAGAAGCTATGGAAATCAGTGTTGTTAAATAGTCTGGAAGTCAGCATGAAGGAGTGAAGTGCAGAGGAGACTGAATGGCAATAAAAGCAAGGCAGGCAGGAATGCAACAGCAGCAATAGCAAGGAACCTTGTATTCTGTATTGCCTGATGCCAAATGTGTCTTCTGTGCAAGCAACCGTAAGGTCTGAGGCTTGTCAGAGTTTGCCACTCATAGTCACATCTTTCCATGAATGAGATTTCCTTTATGTAGTGTTTAGTACTGAAAAAAATTTGATTCTCTGCCTTCTTCAATAGTTTCTGTTGCTGAGACACTCCTTGGCTCAAAGTTAGGAAGCTGAACTGATTGAATGGGTTTTGGTCATGATTTCAAATATTGAAGTTATGGTTTTATTGATATTAAAAATTTTACTTTGTATGTAGGGCTGGTTTATGTAGTTGTGCATGTATAAGAAACTTTATGGTCTGGGGACACAAAACTACAGTAACTCAATAAACAAATGCAATAGAAAATGTTAAGAGCATATTTAGAGGATGGCCTATGCTTTGCGTTTATGACATTCTAATAAGAAAGTGCTTTCTCTGAGGTGTGTAGGGCATCAATTATACAAAAAATAAATAAATATAGGTCATCATCACTTTTGAAAATAATTATGCAGTAATTGCTGGCACACACAACTTAACTTTCGTATCCCAGCAACATTAATTGGAAATTGAACATTTCTACCCACTGTGGGAACTTTAAAATGTAACCTATAGTTGTAACCTATAAGTAATTTCTAGAAAAGTATAAATTACCATTTCCCAGAACTATTATAGAATTTCTCTTGAATGCATTATAGAATTACCACACTGAGCAGAAACTGCTCATCTGACCTTGGTCAGCTTCTGCTACACTGAATCTGGACTATTGGACTATTGGAATTTGACAGGTACAAAAAAAGAGCTTACAGAATGTAAATTTTAATAATTTGGGGGGCGGCAGTTCCCCTTTAATTTCAAAGCAATTTCATATCCATAGTTGCTTAACATTTCAGCTGATTTCCAATATAATAATTTCATGAATTTAGCTACTGATGGATATATGAGATCTTCTGACTTTGGTGTCTTCAGTGGACAGTTTACAATTTCTGCATTATTAAGTTTTACTAAAACTTAATGCTGGTAAAACCATATTCTACACAGACTCTTGCAGGTGTATTTTTCATTTCCTCCTTACTCCTGGAAAACCGCTGTTCATGGTTGCTTCCAGTCCCTGTAACAGTAATATGTAATTTGAAGAACGTATCTTTTTCAGACATCTACATGAACATCTATGTGCCCTCCTTGATGAATACGTGCTCTTCTGTCACTTGAATTCAGTGGGCAGATTGGTTGTGTAGAATTTCTCGGCTTAAAACTACTGCATGAAATCTGCTGCCAGATGTTTCATTTCTGCTTCATGTAGCAAGCAGTTAATGTATAACTAACAACACCTAAGGTGGACTGATAATAAAGGAAGAAGATAGAAAGATTGGACAACCTATTATCACTCCTTTCAATGATATTATATTGAGTTTTGACCTGAACACCTGAAGGAAATAAAAGCAACTAGTGATGTGGGGTGAGGAAGAACAGTGCCAAATTCTCTGCTGCAGAATGAAAGTAGTGGAAGTCTGCTGAGGACAGACTAATTATCATGCCAGTGATTTGTATTTAATATATTTCACTGGTTTTTACTAGGAATAAAGAACGCTACTAAGGAACACATTCCAGGATGAGTAACTTCTCAAAAGTAGGTCAGCCAAATTTACATTTCTTGCTTTGACTGGTGCAGAAAACAACTGGCATGATGCTCTCTTAGTAGAGATACAAACATCACATTCTGGGGCATAAAGCCACATCAGACTTCTCTTTGAGGACTTTCAGAAAAGTGGTCACAGTTCTGTGTAAGTGCATTCTTTTTGTTTATATGTAAATAATCTTTTTCACAAAAGAAATTCCAGTTGAGACCTTTAAAAAAAATCAGAGCAACAAAATATTATGGATTGCATATGGGATGAATAGCTTATTCAGAGCTATTCAGGCTTCCAGTCACGCAGTGAGGGGGATTCTTACATCTTACGTGATCGTTTTTCAGTCTCTGATTCCCTCTTTGCTTGTATTCTCCTCTTATTTTGATTGAGTTTTTGCTTCCAAACTATAATTTTGTTAGCATCCTGATGACTGTATTTAAATGTCATTGTCATCAATGAAGCCAAGAAAAACTGGTTTCCATTTATTCTTCTTTCTTCAAAAATTCTCTCAGTGGTGCCTTGTCTTTTGTTTGTCATTATGTCAATCACATACTCATTTTACATTGTTGAGACTTTATTTATAAGAAGCCATCAGCAACAATCAAAGCTGTGAAGGAGTTTTTGTATCTTTGTATTGATATGGGACTAGGAATAAAAAATGAAGACCAAATGAAGATTACTGCAGCATGAGAGCTGCTCATTCAGTCAAATACCCTGCATGGACCAGCTGCCAACATATTTTGACTTTTATTGTATTCACACCAATTAAACTGCTCTTTTTTTTACAACTCTAACCAAACTAGTGAATTCAAAAAACATTTAATTTTTGGCAAATTAAGGTCTGGTTCAATTTATATTTCTGAAAGTTATCTCTTTCTGTGAGCAGGCTACTAGTAAAAGGCAAAAATGGTATTTATAAAGAGAACATTCAAAGTCTGGACTTTTTTTAAAGAATTTATAGCAGAAGTTATGAACATAAAAAGGAGAGTTGGCTAATGTATCATATGTGGTTTTCTTAATACTGTTGACAAGCTACTGAAAATCAAAAAGCCTAAGTTTCTGCAATATGAGAGATAATGCCCTTACAAAGAGAAAAGCTTTTTAAAAGCTGGAAAACTATGAAATTCGGAGTTTTGTTGGAATATTTCGAGAATATGTGCCAGGATCTGCAGTGCTCAGCATCTTAGTAACTGGTTTGAGTAGGAGTGAAGCATCAACATTTGCTGATGACACCCAAGGATTTAGAATCTTAAAGGCTGAGTAAAGAGAGTCACAGAAGTACTTGCTGATACCAAAGAATAAAATAGACGCTGAAGTTTGATCCAATCGAATTTAAAACAAAAGGGATGAAGAAACTATCTAAATCCTGAGTGCTCTGTGCTCTCCTCTAGGCCAGTCTGTTTTGGTGCCTGGGAATAGGATTTGGGCCAAAAATAGCCTACAAAAGCATTACTTCACTGCTTCTCAGGGAGGTCTGGGAAAAAGCAAACAAAGGCTACTAGGCTTAAAGTGAGAGAACAAAATGTTCTATAAATCAGTGTTTCTTCTAATTAGGAAATATATTTTTTGGGTTTTTTAAAATATACATTTCATATTGTTTAGTCCAAAACTATTTGTTACGGCTGGGAAAGAAAAGGGGAAACAAGGGGAGCCCAGGGCTAGATCCCAGGACTTCATCATGGAGAGAAATGACAGAAGGCCATAGAGGTGTAAGCACTATGAGGAGGATGATCTGGGAACGACTATTCCGGGGCTTGCTCGCTAGAGGAGTTAGGGAGCATTGAATGATCTTTACAGGTGAGGTAATAATTCACCAAGGGAGCAATAACTCTGCCAAACTCCTTACCATGGGACATTGTAGACATCGTTTTATGTCACAAATTTGATCAAGGTGATTTATGGAAGAAAATCCATCTTAGCACTTAAATTCAAAGAAAGCTGTACTATTTCAGGAAGCTTTTGTGTCTGAAAGCACTGAAGACTGGAAGGTAGTTCTGGGAGTGTGATGTACTTCTTGCCCCACCAAGGTCTTCCTCAGCCATCTGCAGTTTGTCCTAGTTAATTGTAGGGCCCTTGGGCCTGACCTGGTGTGTTTTTAAGTACAGGTGAAGAGCAACAGTTGTATTTGTACTGCTTAAAGATTTTTGTAGCTTTCATTGTATTTTATGATATAGCAGGACAGCAAGATATTTACCAATATGCCTTACTCCTACAACCAAAAGCATATGTGTTTCTCTTGTCTATCAACCAGAATGTACTTTACCAGATCCAGATGTCTCAGGAAAAGTGAAGCAGCTGTGGGGGAACAAGGGTGTTTTTTAATGGTCCTTATATCTTTATAAAATCATGTGTTTCTTTAAAAGGGGGAAAAAATGGAGTAAGGCAATTGTTTTCCTATGTACTTTACAGATGTTTCCCAGAAGATTCTTTTAAAATACTCTGACCATTCATTCCTTTTGGGTCCAAGAAATATAATTTTGTTTTGTTCTTAAGGATCTTGGGAAATGGGCAGAGAAGAGTGGTAAGTTAATGTTGTGAACCTGGTGTTCTGGCTCCTAAATTTCTTTTTATGCTTCAGTAGTCTGAAAAGCTGTTGATAGTAAAGGGAGCTCAAGGAGGTCATGGAACAGAAGGAAATGCTCTGTGAAGCAACATGAAACCTCTGTATAACACAGAACAACCTCTTCGTTCTTCTGGAGATAGCTCACATGAATAATCTGCATTAGAACTGTGATCTATTGACAGAAAAAAATAGTGAGCTTGTTTGAAAGTGCAAACATTCCAAGTAATGCTCATCAAAACAGTTGGGTTTAGGCTAATTTTACTTCCCCCCTCCTGCTCGTGTGCTGTCATATGGAAGGGGAATAACAGATGACTGTGAATGAAGTGGTGGCTTGGACCTTTCTGTGAACTGGAAAAAATGGGAATACATGTAATTTTGGGTATATAACACTGATTATCCATGCACAGAGGAGCAGTAAATGAATAGCCTACCCTAATAATAACTCATAGGAGTGAGTAGCTTTTCAGAGGGCATGTCTTTTTATTCCACTGAGGAAAGCCAGAAAGCCTTTATGGCTGTTAAAAATAAAAACAAACAAAAAAAAAAAAACAAAGGAAAGAAAAGTTGTTCTGTTGGGTTTTTTCCTAGAATTCTTTGGCCCTTTTTTTGCCATTAGATATGTCTAAAAGTGAAATCTTTAGTGTTTTAATTAGTGCAAAATTAGTATTTCTGTAGAAAATCTGTTTTAGGGCTGCTTATTGACACGTGCTACTTGAAAATGAAAACTGCTAAAGAGATGGCAAAGCCAGCTTGCTTTCAAGTCAGGGTCTGCCACATTAATTGCTCTTCACAAGACCCACAGTCTGATTTGATTTTCTAGAATGTCCTTACTATGAGAGAGAAGATAAAAGGCAAAGGGCCAGAATTTCTGGTCAACATTAGCAAGCAGGGAGGTCAATGTAATAACTGTTCCATATGATCCTACAGTAAATACATAGAAAATCAAGTTCAGACTTGGAGTGAGATGATGGTAACTCCCACCAATAAATCATTTATGTGAAGATTCTGCTTCTGCTGGGGAGCAGTGATTTTGTCTTCCAGAAGCTTACGTAAAATGGCCAGGCTTGTGGTGAGCATTGACAATAAAACCTTCTGAATTGAATGTATACCTCCTATTGCAATGTATTTTACTTCTTTTACTGCTCTTGTACAACCATAAAGCAGCTTGTTTAAATCACTTAAGTCAGTTCAAATGAGTTACTAACTATCACATTTCCATGTGAGACAAAGGGAAAAAAGTAAATTCAGAAAACCCTTCCTTTAACATAAAGTGCACTATGCTAACGTGCTTGGGATATCTCTGTAGGATACCTTACATGAATACAGGGGATATATGGCTTAGAGATTGTTTGGAAAAAGAATCCAGAAATGTGCTTCTGTGTTAAAACTAGATGGTGACAAATAAAAGGTGTATGTTGCCTGCTCATCAGTTCACAAGCCCAAAAGTATATCTCCCATCTACCTGAGTTTAAACTGGACCTTTCTGCATTCCTTTGGTCTTCTACCTGGTAGTCCCCCCTGCTGAGGGCCTGCTGAAACATCTGGCTTCTGCTTTTCAGGGAATTATTGATTAGATACATTCTGATGATTTCTAGTCATCAGAAAAAATCATGAACGTGCACCTCAGTGACAGATTTGTTAAAACAGATTTTCAGTTGATTATGAGATGTGTATCCAGATGTTCAGATAATGAGTGACTTGGGAGCACTTATCTGCAGCTTAAAATTTCACCGCATTAGTCTTTGTGTGTTACCTCATGCACATTACAAATGCACAGCTCATTAATGCTGATATGTTTTGCTCTAGAGCTCAATGATTTCAAATCCACTTCAGTTCTGAAAAACCAAGCCAAACTGCCTGTTTTGTATTCAAGTCCTGAACGTGATAGATGTTTGGGATTTTTTTTTCTGTCAAAGGTTCGGTATCCAACTGCTGTCAGATACAAATTATTTAATAGAGGAAAATACCCACCACCAAACTCTGGCAAAGTCCCCATTATGTACCCAAATCCCTCTGTCCAGGATGAATCCTTTTAAATTTTTTTTAAAAATTTGATGGATTTTAATGTGATTGATGAACACACAGTGCAATTGCCTAAGGTGTTTCTGTAGAAAACTACTCTCCATATCCTACCCCCAAAATGTGTGATCTGAATGAAAAGACATCTACAGCATTAAAAAACATGTCTATTTTAATGTAACCTTTTAAATTTTAAAATTAGAATATTATATATTTTAATTTTAGAACTGAATTTTAATATTCAGGAAATTTCTTAAAAATTGTTTACTAAGTATTTCAAAAACTATAAAATATTCTAATAACTTTTTCACCCTGTTCTTTTGAACAGTAGATTTATTATCTTACTTAATGTTTGGAATTTATATCCTGGTGAAAGTGGAATTCTAAAAGACCCGAAAAAAATAAAAGTATAAAATGTTAATTTTATTACTCTTAGTCTTTTGGAGGAAAATAAGCCTATTTCCTTACTCATTCCTTGGAGTTATAGAAGTTCACCACCAACTAATGTAGTATGTGTCAGGTATCTTTCTGTCTAGCAAAGGAAAAGGAACCTATCATTACTGATCATAATTTTATAAGAATTTTTTTTAATAGTGTGAAGAAGCAAAAGATATCATAAGTCCAGTTTTAAGGGAGAGAAATGAATGACTCTTTGAGATACCTTAAAATCATTCAAAGGAATATTGACTTTCTAGGACAATGCCACTTTCCAGGATTGTCTCTGAAGCTGTCTTTGTGAGTATACTTCAACGTGATGAAAAATGTCTTTTATGCTTATGTTCTCATCCAAAAAAATGTTGAGCAGAGGGAAGTGTGGGCATCAGGAGTGTGCACAGCTGTCAGTTGCAGAGGCGAGAGGGGGCAAGAGTCTTTGCTCAACACAACAAATATTTGAAAGGCTTTTTATGTTATTCTGTAGCCAAAACAGTGCATGGTAGCAGCATACGTGTTGTGCTGCACTACTGCAGCTGCAAAGCGAGCTAGAGTTAAACTCAAGAGAAGGATTCTTGAGAGGAAGAGTGCTTTCATGTTCATGTATGACAGGAATTTTTTTACAGTGAGAATAGCCACTGGAACAACCTCCCCAGAGATGTGGTAGAGCCCCTTTTGCTGGAGATTTTCAATATGCTATTGAGCAGGTACTCGATAATTTCACCTAGGCACACTTTTCCTGATGAGGTGATTTTTCAAGATCCTTTTCAACCTGGGCTGTTCTAAGGTTCTATAATTCTCCAGCACAACTTTCTCTCTGCTAAATGCAGAGGTAAGAACAGATTTGCTGGTACTGGTGACTATGTCAAAAGTGTGGGAAGTATTTTTGGAAAAGTCAAGGAGTCTTATTTGCTATTGTTGGTTGGATGTATTTCTTCTGTATCTTTGTCAAAGTCTGGTTAGGTCCCCGAGACTTAGTCATGTAAATAGGCAGGAAAAAGAAAGTGTAACACTCTAACTAGAATAATGTTCTTCTCAAACAACAATATTTAAATTAACTTATGTAAATAGCATATGAAAATAGCGGAAATATAGATTTATCCTGCCTTAACTGGCTGCCAATTGAGGAAGAGTAATTAATCACATGCATGGTTTTAGCCCCTGGCAAATGGAAGTAAAAAGCTTAACTTCATTTTAAGCAAATTTATTTTATTTCACTTCACATTTATGATAGGTGGTGTGTGTACTTGAGTCATTACCACCTGTCAGCTGATGCACAGTAATTTGTTAAGAGATGATATATTGTTCACATGATTGAAAGTAATCATCATGTCTTAATATATTGCTTTTTATCACTTTGGTGTCTGACTGTGAATGCCCCTAGTTTGCTATGGCTGTGTAATATTGTGCTGTGTAGATTAGCAAAAATCTCATAGTAAAGTGATTGTCTAAAGAGGTTATAAACTCTCCATTCTTGGTGGTCTTTTAAAAACAGGGCAGATAAACATCTGTCAGGGATGATGTGAGATGAGCTGATCCTGCCTGTGGACAGGGAATGGACTAGACCTCTTGAGACCTCTTCCAGTCCGAGGAGTCTATGATTTTAGTTTAACTCAATGAAATGCCACACAGGGATTTGTGCTAATTTAATTAAGTTGGCTTTTAAACAAGTTAACAGATGTTTACACTTACAGATGTAACCTTTTAAGATCTAGAGTATGCAATCTACTCCATTACTTCACTGTGCTTTTAATTAGAAAACTTTTCCCTAAATGTAACTGTGACATGTGTAAGTCCACAATACACTTGTGTGTCATTTATGCAACTTTTATTCTGTCCACCATAAGCATGTTTGTTGTAGGGCTTTTTTATTTACTTGGAGTCATGTGCTATCTTTCCCACTTTGTTTATGCTCTTTGGTCTTTTCTGTATAGGTTTAGCAGCCTGCATTTTGGAATCAGAGAGGTTTTACGCTTCTGAATGTTTTCCTCTTTTTCCTCTCCAGAAACTTTCCTGTTAACTTTGCAATTTTTTTTTGTTTTGTTTTGGTTTGGTTTTTTGGTCAGTTGTTTAGTTTGGTTTGGTTTTTTTAAACTGTGACTTCCCAAACTGCATCACTTGTTAGGCTGAATCTTTACCAGTGCTGATAAAGCAGAAATATATTTTCATGGGCAGCATTCTTAGTGGTACATACCAGAAACTTTAAACAGTTTTCATATAATTAATAATTAATTAATAATTAATAATTATTGGAATAGTCAAGGAGTGTTATTTGCTATTGTTGGTTGGATGTATTTCTTCTGTATCTTTGTCAAAGTCTGGTTAGGTCCCCGAGACTTAGTCATGTAAATAGGCAGGAAAAAGAAAGTGTAACACTCTAACTAGAATAATGTTCTTCTCAAACAACGATAATATTTAAATTAACTTATGTAAATAGCATATGAAAATAGCGGAAATATAGATTTATCCTGCCTTAACTGGCTTCCAATTGGGGAAGAGTAAGATTGATTGAATTTCTGCCCCACCAGCCGTATGTCCATTTATACGGCTTTTAAAATATGAATAATAATCATGTAGCAGCAGTAGCATTAGGTGGTTGCTCTTGACATGGAAGGAACTGTATGAACATTTAATGCAATTTTCCATAGTCAACTCCATAATATGTTTAAGACTTTGGGTGTTTGGGTTTATTCATGCCCTCAGGGGAGGCATGGAAGTAGATTTAATACTAGCGCATGTTATTTGCCAACAAACACTGGCACTTGTTATCCAGTAGCCATCTACTAGGGCCATCCTTCCTGCCCTGTTTTGCTTATTCCTTATGTTGGCTTCTGGATATTTTCTTTTTTTGCTTCATTTTCAGTCTCAGATGATTCAGTGATATGTCTTTCTCATGTACCCAGTGTTAAACTAATGGTTAAAAAATATTTTCTATCAAATTGACAAGAATTGTTGGTTGGGGTTGATTTGATTTGTTTTGTTTTGTTTTGTTCTGGTTTTGAGCACTTTCTCGTGCTTGCAGTTAGTTGGGTCTCTGGTCCAGCTGGTGGTCTCCCAGCCAGCCCATCATCTTTTTCTGGTAGAAGCAGAGCCTGAAAACGTCAGCCTAAGTGCTGCAGCTGTAATGTTGCAGCTCTAGGCACCCTCTTGACCTCTAGACATTTTCACCAAAGTAATTGCCTGCTATTGTAGGAATCTTTCCCCTTTCTGTGACATAATTGCTTTTCTTTAGGTTTCTTATTTTGTATGTGTAGGGCTTAAAGCTTATTATAGGGTGGATGGTGTTTGTTTTTGGTGAAGTTGTGGGATGGTATAAAATTCTGCTGTATGGTTAATTCTGTGCTGGGGAGCTAGATTTGATAGCCCTGATTGGATCAGTGGGAGTCATGATCTCATTATTGTTTTTGTAGTGCTGCAGCACCTTCCCTAATGGCACTGCAAAAGAAAAAAAGGGTCCCAGTCATGAACCAAAGAATTATAAAACATAGAAATGAAAAGTTCATGTAATCCTGATTAAGCAGAACCAACTGTTCCTAAATTCCTCTGTGTTGTACGGTGCTAGGCAATATAGTGTTTTCCAAACACTAAAAATTTAAACAAACTATAGTGTTAATTCAATTTTAGTACTTTTCTTTTTCAATCTGTTCCTGAAATACTTTGGTATTTGATTATTTTCTGTTGTCCTCTTTGGTGAGTGAATAAAGCAAAGGCTTCTGCAATTAGCCTTTTACTTGTGAAATTTCCTCTTATGTCCACCTTTAACCCCTGACCTCACAGGGCAGTCTCTAAGAGATCTCTGAGCCCACGCAGAACTCAACTGATTTAATGGCCAGCTGGAAAGAGGGACATGCAAGAACAGTATTTTGATGAAAGTTTTGATTTGACAGTGCTTCTGCATCTTTGTTTATTTATTTATTTATCATAATCCCGCCCTGGCCATTCATTTCTGCCTCAGGCTTGACTGTTCTGTTGTGCTGGAATTGTTATTTAATCTCTTTCATTCCAGAGAGAATTCAGCTCATTAAAGCAGCAAGAAAGATTTTCATAGAGGATTACAGGCTCAGGAGCCGTCTGGGGGTGTATGTACACTGTGCATATGTGTGTGTCTGTTGGTGAGAAAGAGGGAAGAGGAAGTGACCAAAATAAGGAAGCTCCCTTATGTCTTCTCACATAGAAAGTGGTATGGTTTTGTGTTTTGTTTTCTTTCTTCAGTTACCACTTCTCAGAGTCTGTCTCTGTCTCTTTCAGGGAATGGCAAACTCAGTTTTAGAATCTTCACTTAAAAAGTCAAAATGTTCTAAAATTTCACTTCAACTTCAGCCACTAGTTGAACCTTTTTAAACTTGTAGTCATGGAATCAACAATAATAAACAACTGGAACTGCTTTACTATCATGATGACTAACCAGCTCCATGTTTTCTACTTCTTTCCACAGAACCACTGAAAGAGATCTGAAAATGGGTAGTTTAAAACCCTGCTATTTGTATCAGCAATTTGTTTTAATATTGTATTTATTTAAATTTAAAAGGCTTCATTTTTAATGAAAGTTGTCTCCTCCCACCACATGCCTTTTTTATTTTAGCTAGTTAGGGGTGGGAAGTAGGACATAGGCATAGATTAGTGTTTTCAATTAGCTATAATTGATTAAGCCTGCTATAGGAGGTCTGTACTGGAACTAAGGTTGGAATAATTTCTCCTTCCACTTTTGCCATTGCTTCTATGTAAAAATTGTATAGCTACAAATCTGAGGATGTCAAGCATCCACCTTGCCTTGCGTTTGCTTGCAACACCTACTGATGGGTCCTTCTAAAAACTCAAATAGGCAGTGATGACTTTACATGGAATTTGAATATCTCCATACAAAGAAGCATGAAAAATTCTGTTAGCTGAAGGAATAGGCAAAGAATGCTGAAAAGATTTGATACAGGCCACTCTGCAATACCAAGGCCAAGTCTATTGTTGTGCCCAGGTCTTGTAGACAGACGTGTCCAGCCTGTGACATAGGCTCTGCAATGTCCCTGGGCAGTCCTGTTCCTGGTAACTGGGGACATGTATAACTCATGGCTAGAGCCACTGAGTAAGTCATCTCCCAGGATATGCCGTTGCAAATCCAAAGCAGAGAGCTAAAGTTATATACAAAATGTTTGCTGCAATGACAGCAATGTGGATATGCGCACACAGAGCAAATAAATATTTCTTTTAACTAGCATATGGAAAGAAACATGAGTGGAATTTTTTTTTAAACTTGGTTGGCTTTTTAATTGTTACTGTTAACTTATGGGATAGTCTTAAAGGAATAATTGTCTGAGAATGGTCCCCTTCTGAAGTAGGGATACACAGATCATAAATGTGTTGCATGTGGGACGCTCCCTTTGCTACAAGTTTACAGCACAGGAAGGAAACATGGAAACAGCTGGTCTGGCTATGACAGCACTTAAAATTATTCTTTTCATGGATTGTTTTAAATATGGTCTGTCCAGTTGAGAAGAAAATGGAAATTCCAAGAGGATGCATTAATAGGCTCATAAGAAGAGGGGAAAAACCCCTCTGAGGATATAACTAGAGTGGTAGACCTACGGGAGGGGGCAGGGGGTTAGGAAGAGGTGCTGCAATGAGACAGGGGGAAAAAAAAAGAATGACTGCAAAAGCTCTGTAAGATTGCAAGGACTCTGAAGAGAAACATGTGAGAAGGTCATGGCAGTGAGGGCACCACAGAGCAGCTCTAAGTGCTCAGTCTGTGCTGTGAGAGTCCATCCGGGTGTCCTCCCTCTCTCTGGAGTGTACTGGTGTGTTGGGGAGCCCTGGCTGGGCTGCGTGCCTGCACTCTCATGTGTTCTGCATCCACATCTCCTTGTGGCAGCCCTTCCCCAGCTCCTTCCACAGAGCTGCTCCTTGTCATGATGTTTCTACCCTTCCATGAGAGATATGGACAGCACAGTGCCATCTGCTCTTGGGGCTCAAGTCTTATGAGGAGTGTCTGAGGGAGCTGGCTTCTTCACACAGGAGAAAAAGAGGCTCAGAGGAGACCTTATCACTACAACTGCCTGAAAGGAAGTTGTTGCAAGGTGGGGGTGAGCCTCTGCTTCCAGGTAACAAGACACCATCCCTAGAAATGTTCAAAACACATGTGGATGTGGCACTTGGGGACATGTTTAGTGGTGAACATGGTGGGGGTTCTGGGTTGACAGTTGGACTTGGTGATCTTAGAGGTCTTTTCCAGTCTTTATGGTTCTGTCATCCAGGCCTGGGGAGAGGGCAAAGGGACATCCAGTGAGCTGCAACCTTGGAGACTGCCAGATCAGGCTTACAGGGAATGGCTGCATGTAGAGGAAAACACAGTGTGTGTCTCCTGGGTTAGCCTTTGGGACTAGGAATGATATCTTATGTGATGAGTGAACGCAAAGTTGTTCATGCAGCAATTGAAAAAGCAGCTGCAGTCAAACTAAAAACATTTTGAAGCAAAAATTAGCATAAATCCCAATTTCTTTATGGAATGTTTCTGCCAGATACAGTGAGTTACTTAATTTTCCCTGCAGTTTCTTTTGTTATTCTGGTGCTGTTTGCAGACACTCTTTTACACTCAGCTCCAGTGAATGAGCGTTGTGTCTGTTATCCTTCTTTGGAGAAGATGTTCACACCACTGGAGCAGATGTGAACTCTTTGGTTTGAATGACAGTCCAGCTGGGACCCATCAGCCTTTTCTACTCTGATGAACATGTATTATTGCTTGCAAATGAGAAATCAAATTATTTCTCAGTTATGCCCTGTAATTTCTAGAGGATCCATCACGTGTACACTGACCTGAAATTAAATTTGCCTCATGGCAGCACAGGTTGCTCTAAGCTGCTGGCCCAAGACAGGCTATTGAAATGGTGCAAATCGTTACTTGCATTGAAGGCAGTCTTACTGAAATAAAACATTTAGTTTGTTATCATCAGGCTACATTGTAGAGCAACCACTGCTGTATGTGCAGTCATCCCTGGATCTGGTTAGAGGGAAAAGACATGAGAGCATACCTGAATCTTTTGAGACATTGGGAGAAATATATGGCTGAGGTATACTCAAACAAACTTAACCCCAAACAAACACCAAAATCCAACAGTTATGGCTGTTCTCCTCATCCTTCAGTTGGAACTTGTATTTATTTGGAATAAAAAAAGCTGGAAATCTTGCCATGCAATCTTGCCTTCAGTTTCATCCCATCCAAAATGGGATAATGGAATTATATATATGGTCACACAAGGTTTTATCTGCAGTTGAAAGAAGATCTTTCAGAATGACTCAAAAGGCAGATAGTATCCACTGACTAAAAGTAGAGTACTTAGTGCTTTAGGCAAGTGTTTGAAATTAGAGAAGATGAATCCAGACCTTGAGACATCAAAAGATATTTCAGAGAAAATATTTCAATCACTGTTTTCTACCAGAAAAAAAAAAGACTTGGTTAAAAATAATAACAATAATAATTTAGAAGTGATATATAAAGCTTTTAACCTGTAACAATCCAATAAAGACTGCAATTTGGCCTTAAGTTATCTTCAGTTTGAAGACAGACTTGGAAATAGAGCCAAACCCGCAGTTTCTGACAGAGGACTTTGGTTTCCAGACTCTGCTTCCTTGCTGCCGTGTAGAGGAGAAAAACAAGCCTATGCAACCCATGTAAATGAGGGACTTCTGGTTTGTAGCTGGCAAGCAGATGCTGACTTTATTGGAACAAAATAGCATGTCTTTGTTTTTTGATTTCCATTTGCCACTTAAGATGGCTCTCAGCTGAAAATAAGAAACTTCTTACAGCTGAGGAGCCGTCACCCTGAATTCAATGGGTAACATGTTTCTGAAACATCAGTGCCAGGACTTTGATTTCTGATTAGCCATCTGACTATACTCTGCTTTTCTGTTGTTGTTGTTGCCAAATTTTGAGTGTTTGACTTTGTGATCTTCTTAGTGTTTTTTCTGCCGTTCAAAATGTGTTAATAAATTTCTTTTCCACTTTCAGGCTATTGAAAACATTATTCTGAAATTATTGAATAGAAAATTAGCAATTTCTTGCTCACAAATTTTAACCAGAAGTCTTCCTGGTATAGAAATGTTTTAATCCTCTCAGTAGGAAGTTCCTTTTTAGTTCATTGATAAAAATATTTGCTCACCCTATGTTCTTTTTAGTAATTATAAAATAATAGCATTTGAGAAATACTGAAATATTGGAACTAGTTCAGGTACAAGAACTTGATTTTAAGTTTAATTTTTATGTATATTATGATAGCATACATAGTGTATGATAATAACGATGTATCCAAAATTACAGTAATTACTGAAATTTTTACTATGTATGTATATCCACAGACATTTATGCATTAATGTGTACATATATATGTATTTTTAAAATATTAATGTGCTAATAGATATATTTTATATTAAATTTCTCTGTATGTATCTATATAGATATTTGGGGAATTTTTTTGACTTGGGCAATGTCAAGTATCTAAATCTCAGTAGCTGGGTTCATTCAGCTACTTTGCACTGATGGCTGTTTTCTCTTCTTGTTTTCTTTTTCTGACCATCCCTGGCAGATATATTTCAAAGAGGAAGATCACAGGTTCTCTTTCTCATCCTCCATGTTTGGAAACAAAATGATCTTCTGAACGCAGAGAGGCTCTCTGTAACTTTGACTAGCAGTCCATAAATGAACATTATTTGTATAGAAATTGCAAGGTGTCCTGCAAGGGAAGACAGTGCTGTAAATGAGAGCAGATAATTTCATCCTCATTGGAGAAGTCCTAAATTTGTGGCGAGTTTGTGCATAGCTGTCTGTGTGAGATAGCCTGAGGAGTTACTGCTTCTTTGTTTGTCTGAGCCCCTTGTCTCAGCTCTAGCCTGTACAGTTCCCTTCAGCACATGGATGTGGATGAGATCATAGCTAGTTCTGCTTTTTTGTTTCCCTTTCTCTCTTGTCTATGTTTACAGTAAAGTGCCTGTATTGAAACTGCAATGAATATGCAGAGCGAAGAAGGAACTTCTTCTGGTGCAATTCTTTTTCTTGGAGAAGATTTTCAGATAAAGTTGAGCAAGACCCTGAAGGAATTTTTTTTAATTGCAGTTGAGAAAGATAGAAGGAGGTTTCTCAATGCATGTTGTCCTCGTTTCATCTGGGATAGAATTTATTCTCTTCTTAGTAGCTAGTTCAGTGCTGTGTTTTGGATTCAACAACACACTGATGTGGAGGACTCCCACAGAAATCAGTAAGGCCTGGGGTTCACAGGGAATGACTCTGCTGTTTCCCCACTGATGCAGTAAACAACTGGCTGCAAGGTTGTGGAGAGGCAGAAGGACGGGGCAAAAGTTTCCTCATCTATAAGTATTCAACAAATACTAGTGAATTTCACGGTCCAGCAAGGCTCCCCACCACTTCATAGCACAGATTGCATCCTCTGAGAGGGCTTGTCTTGCAGACATGCTTCTCTTCCACCTTTCCCTTCCTCCAAAGCTTTACACTAATATGGCTTTCTGCGGTGGCTGGTGTACGCTTGAGACAAATATTAGGAAACCTGATCTGTCTTTAATGCAATTTAGGAGCTGGAAATGGTTCAGCATCACATAACCAAGCAGGTATTTGTGGATGACAGGCAAGTGCTCCACAGACCACACAACTGGAACTTCCTGATTAATGCCTTTCCCAAAAGCTGTGCTGCCCATCCTAACTGCGTCTGTCACCCCAGGGGCTGAATGCCTACTCCAGCTCATCACAGTTATTACAGGCGGCTCAGGCATAAATGGCTCTAGGTAAAACTACTTGGCAATTTCCATTATAAAATACTGTTTTCAATGACTTATAACTTCCCCAAAGTTTAATTATTTTTTGACTTTCCACAGGAAATGCTTTATTCTTGTGGGGGGAGGGGCAGGAAGGGGCAAGAGAGGAAGGACTGATAGTGGGCAAGGAGAATAAAAGGATAGATCTAAACCCCGTGAAGGATCTTGTCTATTTTTCTCTTCTAGAAATATGTATATTTTCTACCTGCCCATTTGGGAGCAAGGACAGTAGAGAGTGTTTGCAGCATGGCAGGTGGTTCCTATGGTTGTTCCTTTGTAAATGAACCCATGGTTATGCATTTGGAAATCTGTTTGCAGATGGACAGATGTGTGACAGCTGGCAGTTAATTTTTCCAATGACAATGATGTGTGTGCTCCTACTCCTTGCCAGCACCCATGTCCTGCCAGGAGAGCCAGGCTCTGAATCTGTGCCTTCCTGAGTGGCATGGGACACACTGGCCCTCAGCATGGCCAGGAGCTGCCACAGACATTGGGCCTGGGACCTAGGACTCTGGATCCAAAAATGCAAGTAGGAGAGAGAAGATGGAGACTGGACAGTTCAGGGGAAGGAACCTTGTGCAGATGGCAAGATGGTTGCTGGCATTGTGAAGGAAGAAGGAGGCACTGGGACCGGAGGCGTAACAGGACGTTGGAAACAAGACGGATGAAAGCCTCATGCTGAATGCTGCCATTATACAGCTTCTGGAGGAGCTGCACGTGTGTGTGTGTGTGCCCTGTTAGGCAGCTCTGAACTGCAGGAATACTAATAATTTTTGCCATTTATTTCCAAGGGTGTCCAGTGCTCAGAGGGTGAATTTGGGCTGTGAATAATTTGGGTGAATAAAGGCAGCTGCTCCCTGCTGAATTCCTTCCTTCTTTGTGGCCAATAAAGTTGAAGGACAGAGGATTGCTTAAGAAGACAAGATGGTTTTTGTGACTTTGTGACTTGGTTTTGAGTTGTAACCCTGTCCCAGTTTGAGACCAAAACCTACACATCTATTTCACTAATTATAAATGTCTTCCTTTTTTTCCCCCAATGTATTTAATGAATAGCTTTTTACTATAAAATATATACTATGCAGATGAACTCCACAGAATTAAGACTTTATGAAACTTACTTTGCTTTCAGAACAGATTTTTGATAATGCCATGTAAATAAACCATGGGATTATATTTTTAGATGTTTAAATATTTTGATCTGTTTTCATTAAGTGCTTTTTTTTCATTGAGAACAGTCCATCCTGTGCACTAGATGGTCAGAAACTCTCTGGGGGGTTATAAATGCATGATGCTTGAATGAAACTTTGTCTTGGCATGTAGCAGAGAGAAGAAAAATGTAAGGTTTTCTGTGCAAACTCATGTGGACACTTTTTAGATTTTGAAAGATTAACTGTGCTACCCTAGTACTGCATTCAATTAAAATTATTTGTATTTGTTATTTAAAATAATATGGAAATTTTTCTCTGACTTTTCACACATATGTGCTCAAACATATATGTGTTTATGTAAAGTGTAGTTATTTAGTATGCATAGAGATGTGTGAGAGCTATATGTTGGGCCAGAACTCTCTCATTCCTTATCTGCCTCATGAGACTTTAAAAATTATGGTTTCCTGTTTACTTGTTAATTCATCATTATAAAATCCAAATGCTATTAGCATTCTCAGTGTTCCTGGTGAGTATCTGGAGTTTTAAACAAATCCTTTATTTTCATAAAATGAGAACAAGGCTTTATTTATATCACTTTGAAGTTTTTTTAGCAAAGAGAATGCAGAATGTTTTAAAAAACCATTCTCCCATCATCTGAATGGTAATTACTGGGGACATTTTGAAAACACAGTGTTTAAGCTGTTCTTGTATTCCTGCTGTTTCCAAATCTTATGTTAAAGAGTAAATTCATGTGTCACTTAGGTGTTGCCACTGATTCTGCAAGGTGACAGGACATGCAGTGAACTATGCTGACCAAAGGAGAAAAAGAAAAGGGTTGTCTTGGCAAGGTAAAGCTTAAAAATGATGTTATCTCTCCGCCACCCGGTGCACTTTCCCAGCTGATTCTGAGTGCAGCTGTCAGATCTGCTAGGTCAGTTTTCTCCTAAGTTCACTGAGGATTTGAGACAATAATAATGATGAAATGAGATGTGGGCATTTCGGTTCTGTTCTCTTGGGATCTTCTGAAAAGTGCAGGTTTGGGCGGCTTGACCTTGTTGTAATTCACACAGAACTTGTTCTGGAAATTCCAGTTTTCTGCCATTGGAACACGCACAGCTCCTATCCTGGAGGAGCCTCTGGCCATTCCCAGACATTGTTTATGGCAAGAGTTCAGGACGATGTGAGCCAACTCTCTTAGCTATTTGCACCATTTATCTCACTGTCCCTCACCCAGTCTTGACTTTTTCCATGATTATGAGAAGGAAAGATTTTATAGACATCTTTACAGCACAGTCTCTCCACTGATGTCACCAGCAAGCATAATCTTTTCAATACAATGTGATGACTGAGTCCTAAGAGGGATTTCAAGTATGTGGTGGGTGACCTGCTTGGCACGTTTCCTCTCCACCTTTTTGATCTCGTCTCTCTGTTCTGTACTCAGACTGTAATGGTTATTCAGCTGAAGCATGTACATTGGAGTGGGCATTGATCCCTGCTCCACTTGCAGAGTTTGGCTGTCTATCCCTCCTCTGAAGCTTTCTTACCATTAAAAAGATCGTGTTTGACTGAGGTTTAGACACTCAACCAATTATTTCAAGTTACAAAGTCCTTGTTTTTTTCCAAAGTTTTCTATGTAGATGATGGTTATTCTTCAAAATGCTTTTTTACCTTTGGGCATCTGAAGATTGGCCATTTTAACTGCATTTTTGGAAATTTTGTTGCATTTTTTTGTTGCATTTTGTTGCATTTTTGCAATTTTTTAACTGTTTTTTTAGTGGTAATGTCTCTAAACATTTGACAAGGTAATTTTTCCCCACCTACAAAGCTGTTTATTGTCATGACTCTTTACCATTCCACTTACCTTCAGGTTTTATGCCCCAAATTTAGTATCTAGAGATGTTACTGGGCAGCAAGGTATTGCTACACACTAAATGCTCTTCATGTATTTGTTACAAGAGGAAGTTGGCTCTCTGCTAATCCATTTGAATACTTCTTTTGACATTAACCACACTGTGCTTCTTGATGAAAGGAAGAATTTCAGGGATCCAGCTGGAAATCCTCTCTTCTCCTTTGGTCAGTGCCAAATTCTCAGCTGCACATCATGTTCCTGTATATGAGCTGAAAGATAAGAAGTAACTTTGAGAAATCAAGTCTCTCCTGTTGTGGTACCTGGAGGCCAATTATTGCTTCAGGTGGCGATGCAATCTATCATTTACAGATGGTGTATTCCTGTCTTTGGCTGACACTGCTGCTTTTGTGGTGGTTGTCCAAGTTGGATCAGGCATGAAGCATCTTGATTCCTTCTTAGGAATCATGCCACGATTTGTACTAATGCTTTTCCTGTGGGCCAGTTGCCCACAGATGGATAATGGATAAATTTGTATGGTTTTGTTAATATTGTGATGAAATCCTTTAATTGTGGGAAATAGTACTCAAAGCACAACTTCTTGAAAGATTTTAAGAAACTCTTATATGGAATGTTTTGAATTTATGCATAGGTCAAAGACAGAAAATAACACAAAGGGTTTAAATAGGCTGATAAGGAATACCAGGCTAATAAAGGCATAGTAAATAAAATAATTAAAAATAAATCCCTGAAATTGTTTAAAAAATACCCCACAAAACAATAAAATACCTCTAAATCAAAAAGAGAACATACCATTTATACTTTCCTATGAAATTGAAATCCAGAGATTATGATGGTTAAACACTGAGAATCCTTTTATTCCTGGTACCGAAAGTTTGCATTGAAAATACAAATAGAAACAGTTTTTAGGTCAGAGCACATGCCATAACCAGACAGGTTTTGAGTCTGTTCCTCATCTTGGATCCCAGAACTAATAGTATTTCAGTTTAAATAGCTCTGCATCCTGTTTAACTGGACTATTTTTAAAGCAGTAGATGTATTTAAGTATGAAGACTGAACAAAGCTAATTGATGGTTTATTTTTCTTCAGCCTCGATGCATGTTTTCAAAGTACATTTTGTCCATTTAATCAGCCAACTGTTACCATTACATGTCTTCAGAGAATTTTTTTTTTTTTTCATGCCACTTTTCAGAAATGCTGTCTATTTTCTCATATTTTTAAAACATTGTGTAGGTTAATGATGTTAAACTCTTCTGGAAGAATGGGGAGGTTCTGATGCTTCAAAGCCTATCCATGTGAAGTCAGTGGGTATTTTATACAAGAGTATTTACTGACAACAGGAATGCTTATATTGCATCTTGCCAGCAGGCATGTCCCTAGCTATTTAAAACTGCAAAACAAACCTCAAGCCCACAGTTTTAAGAGAGACTAAAGCTGTTTAATTAGAAATTAAAAGGATGCCAGTGCTTCCTCTTGCCTGAGAATTTGGAGAAAGCAAAGAATACTGATGGCTAGACTGAGCAACATTGGTAAAACCAAGCTGCAAGTTTTAAATATATGGTGAATATTTATATTTAGAAGACTTTCTCAAAAGACAGATGTATTCTTAGGCCAACAAAGAACAAAAATTCTCTCAAAAGAAGTAAATATATACTTTTTAATTTTGTGCAAAGAAAATGAAGACTGGCTTATGTAAATAGAGAAAATATTCTGCATGTGTTAGTTTATTACTATTCTTATTTTTAAATAATAACTTCACAAATACATAAATATGGAATATTTTGCCTAAAAGAGCGAGTTTTGGGTCCTAATCTAGTCTATCTATTCAAGCTACATGTCCTAACTTATGGGAGATTTTCTTGGGGTTTTTGTGCTTAAATCAAAGGGATTGTTTGGTGCAGAAAATTACGAGGTTCTCTCAGAAATTTTGGAAACTCTGAATTAATATGTAACCAAGAGAGTTTAGAAAATAGTCCCTCACCTTCATCCCTTTTTGTATCTCTGAAGAGAGAGCCATTTCCCCTTGCCACCTTGTTTAATTCAAATCCATGCTTCCAACAAAGAGATGACAGAAAAGATAAACTATAGAAAGAATTTGCAGGTAACTAGAAGTAGAAAGAAAGAGCTGAAGCAAGAAAGGGCAGGATAAATTTGGTGAATAGGATTTGTCATTTTTCAGAAGATGCTGTATAAGGTAAAAATATTTTTCTACACCCGATTAAAAATCAAGTTAGGATTTAACAAACTCTGCATGTGTTTTGAGAGAATTAGCTTCTTTTTCTCTGTATATTTTCAAAGACAGCATTTTTCAATAATCTATGCAAATCTACTGTAATACTTACTCAGGTTCCCTGCAACTACATGACATTAAAAAAATTTAAATATTACCCAGGCTTTTAATGGAGACAGACTCTATCTGTCTTATTACAAACTTCATAAAAGATTTGTCTATAAATAGACTTTACAAAAAGAATTGAATCATCAGCTCAGCATAGTGTAGGTGGGACATACTGCAGTGTTATCAGAGACCTGAGTTACTCAAGCCTGTATGAGGGAAATGACTGAGGCTCTGTCTGCAAAGGGGAATCAATTAGCAAGACAAAAATATTTGGAAAAAGCAAAACAAAGCAAAAACACGTAATTGTTATTGCCATAGCTGTCTATTTGAAATGATTCATGAATGATGAAGGTGTTATGGCCACTTGTCAGGAAACAGATGACAATGCCCTAGAATAATGCATGGGAACAGACTCCTTACTGAGCTCTGGTCTCAGATCCTGAGGATAGAAACACCTTGGCCATCGTGTTGTCCGTAAGGCTACCTGAAATTTGAAATCATGGATGTCTAAGAGTGCAAAGGTCTATTTAGAAACGTATTTGAAATTATTTTACAACTCCTTGAAAAGTGTAACTAGAGCAAATGCCAAAGCCCGTTTCATGAGTGAAGGATGAGGGGCAGGTTAGAGTGCTCTCAGGAGTAGGGAGGAGAGGGAATGAAAGCAGATGTCATACGTAGGATCTGGTTACTGCTCACTCCCTGAATGTGATGACTGGGGTTTGAGCTAAAATATACCAATTTAAGCAGGCTCTGGGGCCACTTTTTATGTGAGAGCAAGAACTTCAGGAGGGAAGAGAGAAGAGGTTGTAGGAAATCACAGCTTTCTTCAAGCTGTAGCTTCTCATAAATGAGAGCTAATGTGTGAGCTGTGAAACAGTGACAGAAGGGTGACTGGCTTCACACTGATAGTTTTCTGTAGTGAGGAGCAATTCCAGCCCATTATTGTATATATTTCATTATTATAATGAAAATACATATTATGGGGTATTCAGAAACCAGATATTGCATGGCAGAAGGTGACATATAAAAACACAAGCACATTTAAATGTAGAAAGTTTTGCATAGATAGAATGTAGAGACTCTTGGACAGTGGAGAGTGACACTTAGTAGAAGACAAGGACAGGAAATTCAGATCCTTATTTTACCCTATATAGAAAAATTTAGATAATTTCTGCAGTCATGTGAGTTTTAATGAAGGAAGAACATCCTTCTGTCTCCTGCAGAATGCTCATTGTCCCACTGGGTTCTTGGTGCTGTACTCCTCATGTCAAGGCTGACTACCCTTATCCTGCTTTCAAGATATTTACAGACAACACTTCTGTAAGTTACTAAAGATTTATACATATTTGCTGTTTTTCTTCCCATCTTCTTTTCTTTTTTCCCCCTTTTAATTATGTTCACTATTCTTTGGTCTGGAGATGTTAGAATATAATTTTTAATACTTTTTTATTTTTTCTGTGAAAAATATTTGCTTTTGGTTTTGGATTTTTCATCCAATTTGGCAATATGTTTTATCATACCGTCAAATAATATTTTAAGCAAATTAATGTGAAGTATTTAGCTGATAAAATACTTTTCCTTATTTAATTAAGAAAATCACTTGTTTCTCTGTTATGTGTCACAGCCACAATCCAGAACTTCTGTTACCAATATGATTATTTAGGGAGGATCAGGCAACACAGTATTAACCTGCAATGGCTTTGTGAGCTGTGTGAATGTTTGTGTGTGTAAGTATGCATCTTTCTCATCCTTATCCAGGTTGCCCGTTTTTTTTTCTCCCTTTTCCGGTTGTCCGTTTTTTTTTTTTTTTTTTTTTTTTTTTTTTTTTTTTTTTTTTTTTTTTTTTTTGTTTTAAGTTTTATTTAGTAGGAATTTATCTCTTTTCACAAGACTCATGACTTGTTTCATTCGGGATGAGTGTCTTTGTATTTTTTTTTCAATGATGCTTCTATACCACTGAATAGGAGAACAGTCTGGTTGTTCTGTCTGCTACTACCAGTGGTCTTTCACCTCCCTACATACTGGTTTTTCCCCCCTGGATTTGTGGTTGTAATATTAGCCAAAGCCAGGTAAATAATACACCAGGAAAATGAGTACTGAGGGTAGCACTTACTGACTCTTTTCATGTAATTCCATTATAAAATTTTCTGTCAATCCTTGTTCCATTAGGGAATCTATTCTCAATTGTGTCATCTTTCTAGTAAAGTATTCTAGTGAAACTGTCATTATATTTTCTCGTTCCTTGGACTGGGCTCTCTGGGGTAAAAACAAGGGTTTAATTTGAGGACAATCAGATGCTAATTTTTAAGACACTTGTTTATCTATGGTAATTTACTGCAAAGGAAATTTCAGTGGTACAAGGCAAGCAGGAAAACAAAGCACTTTGGCTCAAGTTTCGCTCACAGTCTCTGAATGGGGACTGTGCTGCTTATGTAAATCAGATCTGTAGTCTAAAAGAAGCTGGAGGGGTTTAAAAAGCTCTAAAAGTACGGGTGTCTTACTGACCCTGCATCCTTCCCACAGCCCTGCTGACTAACAGGACACAGCCTGGCCCCTACCACTGTTCTCTAATCTGTCTCCAGACTTGCTCTATTTCTTTGTGTATGGGAGGGGACAGAGACATGCCTGTCCTTCTGTTCAAGTCTTCCCCCTTTATCCCTGTCTGGCAGCTATGCCAGGCAAGAACAGGGCCATTTGAGACTTACGATTCAAAAACTAACCCTGCGTTGGGGTGACGCTGGGCACAGCTACTCTTCAGAAAAACAAGGAGTTCTTTGAAAAGCAAAGTTAGAGAAACCATGTTTCTTACAGCTTTATGTGTTTGATTTAACATCAGTGTCTTCAGCTCCTACTTCTGTCCTTTTTCTATTACTCTTTCCACCCCTCTCCCCAGTAATCACATTCAAACAATGCTCTCTACTTTTTGGCATGCTATCCAAAGACTACATAAGCACTGTCTAGCCAGCTCAGCACAGTCTGGTATAAGGAAAAAGTATGTTTGGATATCTATCACGTCATCAGTATTTCTTTAACAGACAGTTTCTGGGGAGCTTGCATCAGTCTCCTTTGAGATCTCATTAACACCTTGAAAATCCTCACTTGAAAAGAGTAGGAAAAACCTGAAACATTAAACTTCTCTACATATTTTTATTCTGATTTGGATTGATATTTGCCAAGATTGTTTTACCAGTTACTAGTAGTTGTTGCCCTGGGAAAGATATCAAGTGTTATCGAAGAGTTAAGGCAGTAAGGTGTTATTGCCCCACAAAAACCTGCTTAGTTGTCTATTGCTAACGAAACAACTTATTCTGGGTTTTTTTTCAAAAACTCAGGCTGGGATCTGTTGTTCAAATAGGGATTAATTAATATTTTAAGAGCTTTCTGTACTTTGATGTGGGTGGATATCTCCTTGACCACTGGGATATATTGATACCCAGTCCTAGCCCTTTTTACATAAACAATTTAGAGATTTTCTAAATTATTTTTACTTCCCTGATGCAACAAAGCACTGTTTCTGTTTGATGCTACAGCTTCACATTGACATGAAGGCATAAGGTCTTTTTCAAAAGTTGTGTATTACACTGAACTCTTCAGTATTTTGCTCATAGTGCTAGTGCCATGTGAAAAATTGAGCTTTTATTTTATTATGGAGAAGAGATCCTCTGTTTTACACTTCATTTGGCTTTCTGTTCTGTAGATCAGATATTCTGAAAGAAGTATCTGAAGATTTACGTTTGATATTCTGATATAGGTTTACTGGCTGTATTATATTTAACATTCTCAGAATAATTTTGGTACCACCATAAAATTTAAGATTCATAGAGAAAAAGAGCAAAAGGAGCCATTCTGTCATCTTCCCTGGTCTGTGGATGCCTTATATTTAACCCAGTTACTAATATGTTGAGCCAAGTGCCATAGACTTCATTAATTAGTATAATGCATTTAATGTAAAACTCTTGTTACACCTTTCACAGAAATTTAGAGAAGTTATTGACCCCAACTCTCCCTTTCTAAAGCCCATGGGTGCTGTCATTACAGAGCATAGACCTCCCTACATCATCTTTGAAATGAACTAAACAGGACAAAAAACTCTGACAGGAACGTATTTGCTCCCTTTCCCAGTCATTTTTATTGTTCTCTATTGCATTATGCAGTATTCAAAAATCCCCATTACAGCAGGGGTGTCAGAAACACCTAGAATAATTCAGCATACTTAAAAAAAATATCCCTTATACAGGTAGCATCATATTTTCTTTCTTCTTTCTCACTGTTGTCTTTCTTGCCTTAGCAAGAGAAATCAGGCTTTATAGTTTTTTCTCAAAGTTCTGACAACAGCTATATCCTTTGCGGTCTGTGACATAGTTTGCTCATGGGTTTACCACTTGCTTCTGTGACTGCAAGATGGTTTCCTGTTATCTATTAAAAATAATGCAACTAGGGGAAGTTTGTGATGACTGGAAAAAAAAAGAAGTAGTGTGATGGTTTGTGTCCTATTGGAATTAATTTCCAAGCATATGAACGAAAAAAAGACAGTCAGAAATTATCTACCTGTTTTACCAAGGGGAAAACACGCTTGACCAGCATGGCTGTCTGATATGATTAAATGATTTTCAATGTGGATAGCTAACAAATGGTATGGGGCATCAGGCATGGGCCCTGCCTGGAGAAGCTGATGGAGCTGGGAATCCTTAACCTGGCAGGAGGAAGCTAAGGTGAGTTCTGACAACTGCCTGCAGATAATTGCAGGCAGCTACAAAAATGGTGGAGCCAAGTTCTTTTCATTGCTGGCAGAAGGCATAAAGAGGCCAAAACATGCATTTTGGGATGTTTGCTAGTCATGACATTAGGAAGGAGACTTTCCTTTGGAGGATTATGCAACACTGGAACAGGTTCCGTCCTTGGAGGGGATGGACCAGCCAGAAAAAACTGCAGCTGACTTGACTTCATGCGGGAGATTGCTGTGCTTTGGATAGAAAGCTGGGGTAGATAACCTCTAGACATGCCTCCAATCAGGGTTCAGTGATTCTGTGATATATAGATGTGTTTCTCTGGATCAAAATCCAAATATTATATATGACCATTTAGACCTTGGTGTCATTTAATGTTTTGTCAGTCATCCTATTAGTGGATTTCATTAACAGTATGTAGTTTGTAGTATCAAATTATTGCTGATAATGTTGAATGCCAGACCTCCTTGAGAAATGTCACTATGTTTCATGCTCTAATCAGTGATGATGTTTCAATGATTATTTGATGAATATTTCACTTGAGCTTGAGGAGCAATTTATTCTCTTGCCCACTTTGACCAATATTCTTGTATCATTAGCCTACTTTGATGAGTAACATTTTCTTAGTACATGGATCTGTATTTTTCTGAATTCCTCGGGTCTGGGTTATGTTGTTTTTATTCATAAGTTTTGGCATGCATGTACATATATGTGTGTGTGTGTATATATATATGTATATTTGTATATATATATGTATTTGTTTTTCCATTTTTTTCCATGGAAGAAAACATTTTCCAATGTTTTTCCATTTTTCCATTTCCATCTTTCTAAAATAAACAATAGCCAGAGGTGTATAAAGATGAGGTTTTTGGCAAAGAGTAGCTTCCAAAGTTTAGAACGGAACAAGTGGTGCTTCTCCGATGAGATGAAATACATGGCCTAAGTCAAATTATTCACATTATTGCCAATAGCACAGGATCTCAGTACCATCTATACTTAGTGTTTCCTACTTGAACCTCTTGGAGACCCTCTTTGCATAGAACTAAACTTTGGTTAGTTTTCTTAAGTGATAAAATTAACCTTCTGCCTTTTTCAGCATCCAGGTAACCAGAGTTGTTCGGGAGGAGGGACATGCTTGCCTACACTCTTATCCTTGTCTTTTCCATCTAGGAATGAGATTGCAGGAGAGAAATGAATCACCTTGGCTTTTCTTTGTGCTCTGCAGCATGTTCTCTTCCCTCAACAGAGATTCTGCCTTTGGGACTTACATAAAAACAAACTACAGCCCCCCACACTCTGCCCTGCCTTTGGTGCTGCCATCGAGTTTTTTGAAGGTGGGGCTCACTTTCCCCCTGATAAATATTTTAAAATATAATTGTCTGTATAAGAGTCCTGTGCAAACAATTGCCATAGGGAAGGAAAATACAGGGAATGACAAATGGAACTGAGTTAGCTGTAAACTGAGAGTTAGAGGCTCTAAAAAAAAGAGATTTCTTTGCTCCTCCTAATAGTGTAGGTATAAACCTGAAATGTGAAAAGTTGTTTGTTGTTTTTTTTTTTTCCCCAAATCCAAGTTTTGACTTTATCCTGCTTAGTAAACTTCTTAGAAGGGTGAGTAACATCCTTGAAATGAAATATGGAGAGTTAGCTCTATGTTTGTCTTGGTCTTAAAGTGAGAATCACTCATTGAATAAAGCAAGGAAGATCGCTGGTAAGGACCAAGTTAGGTAGAAAGTACTTACAGGAACAAAGTCAATCTCTACTACTCTGAACAACCATTTCTGTGTTTTCTGGGAACGCTCACCACTCAACATGTTTTATTCCTTTTTTTCTTCTTTCTTAGAAGTCATATCTGCTCTAAATAGAGGATATTCAGCTCCTTTGATGAATTTGGCAAGGATAAATGAATATCATTTCATTGACACTTTTTCAACTAATCACCCTCCTTGCTGACCTGATGGATTTTGAAGTTTCTGCCTAGCTAGTTAACTGAAAATATTTGGAAGTGTTCTTGCTCTTCCTCTCATTTTATTTTTTCCACACATTTTACCATCCTGAGAAATAGCCCAATGGTGGGCACCAATGGCAAGCAAATCTCTGAAAACTGCTGAAAATATAGGGGTTGTTAAAGCTAATGGGTAACAAACTCAGTTGGCTTGCTGTGTGGCTGCAACCTGTAGCTCTTCCAGTCAGTGAGTTCATTCATCTGGAACTGGCTTGGACAATTTCTCATGCCACCTCGCAGACAGAGCCCAGAATTTAGCTTTGATTAGAAGATGCCTTTGGTTGACTTAGCAGAAAGCTCCATATGGCAGCAGCCTTGAGAGTTTTTAGAACATGCTTTTGCTTGTCACTTGTGTTCCAGTAAATGTCAGCATAATTGAAATCCCCATGATCAATGCGTGTGCTTTTTTACAACTCTCCTTTTTTCATGCATAAATGCTTCCTGTTCTGCCTTCTAATCCTGCCCTGGAGATGCATAACAGTTCCTTATGAGTATTGTTTTTCACTATTTTCGCTCTCATCTCAGTCCAAACTCTTTCAGCTGTGGTAAGCAGATTGTATTTGTAAACTTTTCCCTCTGAGATAATGTCCTCCTTCACACATGTTTGTGTATAAATGTAGTGCATCCTGCTACTTGAATGCTAACACGGCCAGTTCCTTGGTTTAGTGATAGTGAAATGGGGTATTCATGATCCACTATTCCCTTATTTATGTAAATATGTAAGGATAAAGAGGGAAAAATATCCTGCATCTCCCTGTGGCTTTTATGATTCTGTTTTGTAAGCATGGTGAAAAACTTAAGTAAACTAATAAAAGGACTCTCTTACACACAAACATTGCCTAGGAGATCTAAGAAGATCAGAAGACATTTTCTTAGCAACTTCAGTAACTTCTAGTCCAGTCTCATGTTAAGATTGACCTTTTCACTGACCTTAGGAATTTTTGGCAAGATTGATGATTCTATATTTTTGATATAATGTCTTATGATTCTCTCTCAAACGTCACTTTTTATTGTTCTTTTGGATATTCTTTCCTATTCCTCTCACCATTTCTATGGACTGTCCTCTCATGATTCTCCCAGAGCTTCACGTACCATCTTCTACTGATGGCAGCCACATCTTCTATTAGATACAACAGACTGCCGATGTAAATTAATGGTCCCTATTAAATAAAGGAATTTTATAACCCATTCTACTTCTTTTCCTCCATCAGAGGCAGATGCCAGGTTATTCAGAAGTACAGACACTGAGTCGCCATAAATCAAACCATTCTCTTTTTTTTTTACCCTAAAATTTCTGCTAAAACTTTTCTCCTCTTTCCTTTCACTTTGAGGAAAAAAAACCCCAAAAGCATAAGAACCTCACACACATGAGCCTAAGCATGAACTTCTCCCTTTCTTTAAGATGCTAGTGGATGCTGTGGTCATTTCCCACATGCTTCTTGGATCCTCCAACTCTGACACCCCTCTTGTTCCAGTGGCCCAAAGCAGGGGCACTAGGGCAGTCAGCCAGACAACATCGAGCCTGTGTTTGGTTAAATTAACCCCTAAACATCTTTTCTATTAAGCTTCAACTGCCTCTTGCCATCTTCATGGACCCGTGCAGATTTCAGTCACCCTCTCAAATGTCACTTCTTAGGGCAGCTGTTTCACTTCTTTTGCAGCATTTGTGGTCCTTTTGATGAGAAACCTCTGTCTGATGCTTCTCTCTCTTGTGGTAATAAAGCAACCAGCACCTTCATGACACAGCAGGTCACTGCTCTCTGGCTACAAGAATCCTTCTTGAGCTCTTGTTGTTCTGTGGTAGACCTGAACAGTAACTGCTATGCTTGCACCAGGGCGGTACATAGGGGAAGAAAAGGCCAGATGAACTGTGCTCTAGGCCAAGAACTTGGCTATAACTTTCCCAAATGGCCACCTAGTAGTGGTGGGGAATGTGTTTATTGTTCTCTTATGTATACAGTTGGGTATTTTTTTATTGACTATTTTTTTATTGAGGTTTGACTGCGGAGGGTGGGGGGTTTTTTCTTCCCTCGGGAATTAGGGGGCAGCAGATATAAAAATGAAAGGAACACAAAAGGTGGAATGAGTTTATAGAAAATTAGGTATGATACAGACCATGATTTTAAACATATTTGATGCTGAGACAATTTTAACTTTTCCATGACCATTTACAGATGTTATTCTGCCCACCCCTCAGCTCATATCTGGGAAACACTAATAGGGCTTATTAAAGTAATTAAGATTTTTCTGCCTCTCTTAAACAAAATATGGAACTTCAGATACTTCCTTCAGTGTAATACTTGAATACGTTATATAAACAATGAGAAAACCATATACTCAATTTGATTTAATCTTGAAAGTGTCCATAGTAAATAATGTAAGACATTTATTTTTTCAAATACAGTTCTAGCGCTCATAGGGAAAAACTTGAATGAACTTAATTTCAGTTTTAGCGTGAAGGGGAAATGTAGAAAACAGCATTCCTGAAATAAATGAAGAAGCAAGAGAAAGTAATGCTCTAAGTATGACTTTTCAGTGTAGTCCAGCTCCCAAGGAGCCTTGATGATATTGGCCTGCTCTGTTACTCAAGTGGAAAGTGGTGGGCTGACATGCTGACTTCAATTTCTTGTGTCCTGGAGATGAGGAACTGCATCACTTAATAACAAGAGAATTAAGTGGTTTAGAGTGTGTGTGTTAAGGGCTACTTCTTAAGAAAGTTTGAAGATACCAAAATATGTAAAGACTGGCACGTTTGACTCCAGGAAATAAAGTATGAGATGCTGGAATGCTTAAAAGGCCAACGGAGTTGGTATATCTTTGCCCTTAATATACCCAGGAGCATCAGGCAGAGATTAAGAGAGGGTGATTTGGCTGAATCATTATGAGAAAAACCTGGGTTTTTTTGTTCTGCCCCGTAAAAGGCTGAAACAATTTGCCAAGTCAGGTGTGCAAGCCTTCATCCATTGAGACACACAGTGGAAAATAATACTTTAAGAAGAGAATCTCTGACATATTCCCTGCCTGTATTTCTGGTTATTCTGCTTTTCTTGTACTTATCTTTTACACCACAAGACATGAGTTATCATTATGATTAATAATTTGATTCCCGACTGTGTAAGTCCCGTATATGGCATGCCTGTTCCACTCAGGCTCATAATGCTAGTCCTGAATCAGGAGACAGAATTAGCTACAGGACTTTTAGGACTTTCCAGGAGTGAAGGAAGAGAGCCTGGGCATAGAAATTCCTCTCTCCATCTCCTAGCATAATGCAGGCCTTCTTGGTTATCCCATGCAACAGCTAATCTTTCTCTACCAAATTCTTATTGTAAAGGGTGTGATTTTCAGTTCCTAGGGAAGTGATGTGAGGTGTTGGAATAAAATTTGACGTAGTTTTGGAATTAATAATATCAGAGACTTTGCAAGAGTCATTCTGACACTGAAACCGTTCTCTTCATCTCACTTGGACTGAATTCTTCTGCAATATCTCATTACAAAAACCAAAGTGAAGGAGTTATCTAGAAGAACAATCTTTTTCTACTGAAGGGTAGAAAACAAGCATATAAAAGCAAATTAAATTAGACTTACATAAACAGCAGAGTTGGGGAGAGGTATGTTCAGTTAAATCAGGAATTATGTGAAAAATATGAGCGAGGAGGGATCAGTCACTGTTTTTTTGGGGCCGAAGAACTAGTGGGCCTCAGTAGAGCTTTCCTGCAGCAGGTTTAAAAGAAACAAAAGGAAATCTTTATGATGCATATTAAATTCTAAGAAACCTCATGGGACATTTTGGAGGCCAAAAACATAGAGAGAACTGGAAAGGATCTGGATAGATTAGTGAAGATTAAGTCCATTTGTGACTATTCCATGCAGCCATTAGATGCAAGCTTCGTGTCAGACACTCCCACTGATAGCTGGAAACAGGGGATTACAACACAGGAAGAACCCTTTAATGTGTGCTCTGTTCTTGTTCTGTTCTGTACACATCTGCTGCCAGCAGCTCTTGGAGAAAGGATACTGAATATATGGACCTTCAGTGTTGGACACAGCAGAACACTTTGTAGGAAACAGCTGGTAGCTTTCTGGATCCCAGAGGGATGAAACACGTCTTCACTTGGCTGTATTTCAAGCAAATGTTTAATGTGAGATCTGTAGTGAGCTTTATAGCTGACAAATGTAAGGCCATTTGGTAATAATGCTGTTGTAGCTGTATTCCCTGACTTAACTGCAGTGTACCAGGTGATCTTTCAGTCTTCTAGTGATTACATTAATTTAATAGCAAAATAATAGTGTTAGTTATACATTAATATCAGCTGCATAGTTTGTCTGTCATAGTTGGTTTATCATACATGATAAACAAAATGGAGAGATACCCATGGGTTTAGAAATCCGTCACAGAAGTCCTTGAGGATTGAGGAAATAGGAAAACATGAGGAATTAAGACTTTTCAGGTGCTATTTTACATAAAAATAACATCAGGTTTCACATCAGAGACAGTAAAAGGCCCTGTGTCTGCATTAGTTTCTCTGTTCTTCTGAAGTAGAAATATAAATACATATTTTCACAGTGTGAGGAATTTGATTTCTTCTCTACTCTTTGGTGAAAAAGAACTAAACCAACATTAAAAAGGGAAGGTGATGAATGCTGTCTCAGGCTGGCTAAGGGTAAATTAAATAGTGAGCATTGCACTTGTGTACAGCACCTACTCACACACAGATGACCCTCTAGGACATATTTGGCAATCCTAGACAGCCCAGAAAATGTTGAGTCCTGTAGTGTACTCTGAAGAGGGCAAATCATAGCTGAAAGTTTTTTTGCAGTGAGAAAGGCGGACAGAGCTGAAGGCTTCCCTCTGCAATTGCTTCTCTCCGGTCCTTGTCAGGTCTGCCCTGGGGCCTGACTGCCAAAACACCTCTGCCCTCTGCACTTGCAACACATGGGAGCAGAGAGGGGTGATCTCTCTGTAGGAGAGCACAGACTCTTTGAATTGAGGCTGTGCAGGGGAACAGAAACTGTTCTTCCTGAAGCGAAGAAGCAGTGGTGTGGCAAGGGCATGGTACCAAGCAGGAGCACGTATCCAAATACACGAAGGATGCACAGCCAGATGTGCAAGGCGAAGAAAATGATTCTGTATCAGGTCATTAAAGAAAATAATTTCAGGAAACACTATGTCAATATTTCTTCATGGTGTGAAATTTATTCACTTTGGCAGTGTTTGTGCCACTCTTTATTTGTTTCAGAGCATTTGCTAAACACAAAATTAACTGGCAAGAATTTTTACAGATCTAGAAAAGGTCAAGCAACTATCACAAGCTTAGAAAGCAAAAGTTGTATTTATGATGGTTGAGGGCTCATGTTGAAAAGGGCGCAGGCTTCAGGTATGTGACTCATGCAGTATCATGTGACCTCTTTTTCCAGCGGAAAAAGGTCGCATTTCAGACAGTAAATATTTTAAGATGCAAGAAAAAATTATTTTGAAAATATTTTTTTGAATATGTTTTTGAAGATGGTGAATCTTTTTAGAGAGAATAGCTTAGGGAATAAATGTTTTTATGCAAAATCGCTATCTTGTGACAAGTTGTCCACTGAGCTCTGTCATACAAAAAATGGATATTTAAGTTATGCTATTGTGAGCACTCTGAGACAACCAGTAAGATAAAAAGGTGAAACATTTGCTGTTGTTGTGGTATCAGAGCACATGAAACTGAGCTTCTTAAATCATTTCCCTGGAGATCTTGAAAAACAAAGTTGTAAAGTAGAAAAATTTGCCTGTATATTGTAGTCAGCACACTGACATTTTGCTTTTTTCCATGTGGAATTTAAGAATTTCAGGAGGATTAACTTTTTGAAGAGGTGAATATTTGATAGTCCTATATTTGGATGAAATTCATACAGTGACAGAAAAATTCTGTTTGTTTTAAGTGTAATGCTTCAAATACACAAGGGAAACAAAACTTATATTCCCTAAATAAAACACATTTCTGTCTCCTCACTCTGATTATTTGATTATATAGTAAATCTCCTAAGATAATCAGCATTTTTTATTTGTTCTCTATGATTGTGTATTACAAAGAAATGAAAACCCAAACTAACCAAGAAAAAAAAAAACAACAAAAAGACCCTGCAACAAGCACCCCCTTATACTCCCCCAAGAAACCATCATGCACTCATTTGTTTTTTAAAAAATCTTTTTTAATTTGAAAGCATATTAAGGAAGGCCCCTCCTTACAGATGGCCTGGAATGATTATATTTGAAATTAATAAACTTTTTTGTACAGTATGAGACAGTGAGGAAAGTTCACACACCAGCCAAAAGAATTGAAAGTAATATTCAGGTACACACAAAACTCCATTAAATCCAACACTTTACATCTGTTCCAGAGTCTTTATGGACAAATCAGGAAGATCTTGAGCTGCTAGTGGTTTCACCTAAGTGGTGGCATTTATTTATTTATATGAGGGACAGAGTAGCCATTGAAAGCCATGAAAAGCAGAACTTAAAATAAAAATCATGAGGGAACTTCATTCAGCTGCACACTAGTTTGGCACTCAGTGTTCTGTATCTTGGCTTTGTTCTGCTTTGTGGTCTCAGGGCTAGAAAATATATTTTGTTCCAGCAATTAAAGTTTCATTTTACATTTCTTAGGATCGAAATTTCTGGCTGAGACATTGCCAACAATAGAAAGCTAAAAAGTTAATCCAAGGGTGGGGCACAGCATCGAATAAATTGTACGTGTTCTTTCAGAGGTTTTTTCTTTGCTCCATCCCTATATCCAACACTGAAATAATAACATCTTTAACTAGGTTAAATTTGCACTTTTGATTCATTCCTTGGGAGCACATGACTGCAATGTGATAAGCCTCACATTTGGTCCTCAAATAGCTTTCAATTTTTTGCCTTATAGACAGGCTCAGCATTTTGAGGAACTCAGCTACTATGAACTTTGGAAAAAGATAATGTGCAGCCCCATCAGTCACTGAGCTCATTCAAGCTCAGAACAGAAATACTGTAACCAATGGGACTGCTTCTCAACTTTACGAAAGTTAGACCAAATATGTGTTTCCTACTGTCAGGTTGTTTTCCATCCCACGGCTATAAAAATCATGGTTAAGACACGTTATCTGATCAGGTCCCTGTAAACCCAATAATTCAATGAATCATTGTTAACCAAACAAATAAAAAAAGGTTTTCACTTTTCGTTATCTTGTTTAATGTCAAACGTGCAGTTTGTTTTCCTTATGTTTTATTTCCTTTGTCACGTTGACATCTGCATTACCTGGTCTGCCTTGTCTCATCTTCTTTAGAAGGACAGCACTGATCGCTGGCTTTCTCAAGTCCTCAGATCTCGGCATCGTGGGGCTCATGATCTAACTCGTAGATAATCCACCAAGCAGAGGATTCGGTGGCTCTGAGGACAGATCTGAATGATGCTCTTGAACCTTGCAGAAAGATTGAAGTTTTCAGATTATGATCCATGGAAAATGCTATGATGAGCTGTTTAAAGAAGTTTCCTAGAAATGCCAAGGGGAAGTTTGAACAAGTTGTATCAAATCTTGGAACATAAATTCTGGGGCAATGCCCAGGCTACAATTGCTTTGAAATAGGTGACTGATGATCCAGTTACTTGGGATCTGCTGTGAATTACATATGTCAGCAGTCCAGATATTGTGTCAGACTCTTGAAGGAAGAGCTCATTTATGCACCTTTCTTACAAATTTTAGAAAGAAAAGGGAGGAGCTGTCTTGCTCTGTAACACAATGTGGTTGTTTTCAAGCTGCACAGTTCCTGAAGAGGGAATCAAAGAGTGTTTGATGGCAGTCTTGTATTTCTTGGTCACAATTTGCAGAGCCTTTAAAAGTAGCCTATAGATAACGAGCAGTCCAAAGTTTGATGGGTGAACACTTTTGGGTCAGTGGCAAAAGCAGTCTTCTGTCATATGGCCTCAAACATAGCTGAGTGATCTTCACTGTAAGTACCTACATTTTCCCCTAAAAGATGTTATGGGATGGCACTTTTCTGAGGTCTATTTGTTGCAGTTCTATTTGTCCTGATTTTTTTTTTACCCACTGAGCCAGAAAAACAATGAAGACTGTAATGCACTGGCTAAGGAACTCATTCAGAAGAAATGTAGGGGATGACACGCCTGCTTTCAGACCCAGCATGGCTGGACTTATAGATCTATATCTATATCAGTCTAAGATGAGGAAACAGGAGAGTATACAAGCTATTGTTTTTATTATTTTTTAGACTGTTAGTTTTTTCTGCACAAGATTAGTTATGGTACATAATACTGACTACAGAAATAATGTTTTGTTGCTTGCAAGAAGTAAAGAAGTGATGCACGTACTAAGTCAATCTCCCTATTGCAGGAGCTGGCTGAAAAGCTGTTTATAAGTTTAAACAGATGTTTAGAACAACGAAAAGTTTATGGAGTGTATGTTTATCTTTAAAAAGAGAATGTTTCAGAGTTCATTCAGGTTCAGGATCCAGTCTTTCCTGGAGGAGCTTGACTTGCCTAGCTAGATTAGAGAAAACCTCAATGGTCACAGAAAGATATTTTTCAAATATCATAGAAAAGCTTCCTTTTCATTGGAAAGCAAAGACTATGCATTGCTCAATGTGGTTTTTTTTTTGAAGATCAAAGCTGATAAAAAGTTTTTAAGCCTAAGTTTGTGGAGTTTTTTCTAATAGATTTTCAAATATATATTTTTAACTGATTAGAGCTCTTGACAGATATGTAGAAGACAATGTAAAATTGTTCCTTACTTAGAAAAAAATCATATTTTGCTCCTGTATTTAGAAACATTTTAAATAGTGTTAATACTTACAGAAGTTATCAAATATTTAGTACTGAAATGCCTGCTTTGTGCAGTTCTATGGTTCAGGCAAAAATAAAACTATCTTTCTATCCAAATGTTATGTATTATTCAAATGTAACCTGAAATAATAGATTTCCCTGTATATAATCTCTTATTCATATACATATATAAAATGTTCATGTGTCAGTATTGATTTTTTTCTTTTCCCGTATATTTTCCCTTTCTGTGTGATCTTTTTGTTCTAGTGATCCTGCCTAGAGAATATTTCATTCCCCTTTCAAAGTGTTTAACTTTTTAACAGAAGCATTCCATCTGCAGATAAACATTCTTTTGAATTACAGTGACAGTAAATAAAGAGTCCTTCTGGCATGACAGCCAGAATGAGTATTGATAAAAGTGTAGAATCAGCAGATCCATCAAATCCCCTCCCCAAAACAATCATTTGTCAGAGACTGTAGCAGCATCTACTGCCTGCATAGTCTTATATAGGAAAGTACCGTTTTCAGAATGAAGTGATTCCATAATAAAAATGTTATTATCTTGGCAAATAAATATCTGTGCTTCATTGCAATGTGCAGCAGTTAGGACTCTGTGCTTTGTCTTCTGTGAAGAGGAAGCATTAACATGTGATAGTATTACAACTTCTTGAAATGATCTCTTCATTATGTTGCAGAAAAAGTATATGTGGTGATACAAAGAATGTTTTATCCACAGAGAATGGGCCTGTCTCCGGTGTCAGGGCTGACTATCATGTGCTAGCCATATCCATGCTCCAAGCTGGGAAGATGCAAGCTGGTTTTTAATTCAGAACTGCATAGCCACACCTCACTGGTTCATCTAGAAGGCAGAATTTGTTAGTGAGTAGAACAATTATTAGCCTGAAGGCATTGCAGGCCTCTGTTTAATAGCCTAAAATTATGGATGGAGTGTGACACTTGATGTGTTTGCTTATTGGGATTCTTAAATACTTGGGAAAGTCATTGCTGAAGTGAGTGGAAGGAGTAGACAGATGACTCATTGCAACAGGCAAAGACCTGGGAACACTTGCTGCCTTTAAACATCTCAGAGAGCAGTGTAATTTCTGTGCCACCTTCCCCAGGCCAATGAGCTACATCAGGAGCTTCCTCTTAGTCTGACATGGCGTACAGATGGAGGTGTTGGATTTGTATTGCAGGATAGGACTCGATGTATACCACCCTCAGCCTGCTTCTGGAAGAGGTCATGTTCATAGATGAGAAAGGATCAAACATCAGGTGGGGTAGCTGCCTCCTTATGCAGGCAATGAATGTTACGTTTTATATGCATGGCACGTAGGTGACTCTGTCCAAATGGCTTTTCCCACAGAAATCCTCAGCCATGAGATGAATATTCTTAAGGACTCTGTCTTCAGTGATTTCAATACATAGAGAAAGGAAATCACCCAGTAGAGGCTAAGCTCTTATCATCCCAAGGCTGGTAGTAATCCAAAGCATACTTGGGCATGGTGCTTAATGGGAGTAACAAAAAAGCAGCTGAATAGAAGCCAGTAATCCAGGCTCTGGCATCTGTGAAAGGAAAATAATAATGGCATATTTCCTTCTCTAAACTCTTGATGACTGGTAGCCAGAATACACTGTGTAGGGCAGTAATTTAATACCGTGTCGTCTTTTCCCCAGGTATGTTTTTGGGCAGAATTAACTCATGAAATAGCTATGAAAATTAATACTGTCCACTTGAAGCAAATTCAGCCATGAGGTCTGTGTTTTTTACACAGATTAACGGGACCCTGGGAAAGCCTAGGCTTTAATTTGACTTGCAGATATATGTGAAGTTTACAATATCTTGCTATTTTTGGTGAGTTTTCAGTTCATTATTTGAACTAGATATCTTTTCCCCCCTTCTTTTAATGAAGGAATTAGGATCCAGAATATATGTTGTAGAAGGCTTGGGGAAAAGATTCACAAGAGCTCATTTATCTGTGCAACTGATTTATTTCCTCTGAGGTGGCCCTTGCCCAGCCCACCAGCATATTCTCAGCACCTCAATCTCATTGCTCAACTGCAGATTGCAAGCAAACTCAAACGAAGGGGAACATATAACTTAAATAAACACTCCTCTTTCAAGGTTCACCCATGTGATATATATATTATATGTGCCTGGCACAGTGGGAATGAAAGAGAATTCAATTTATGATGGGAACACTGCTTTTAATTCAATAGCCTGGCACATTAATAAAGAATGATTAATGTCAGTATTTGGAGAAGCCCATGCCATTCTAGAAATGTAACATTCTGGTTGACAGTGTCTTGAACTCCTGTGAAGAGTAGCCCTTTAAATCTTGAAGTCTGACTGCAGTTTGCCTGGTGGGCTGTCTTATCTGATGGAACCATAGCCAACTAAGGGTCTCCTTATTTGACCTTAACTTTCCTTTTAACCACCTACAGCTTTAACTCAAGGTGCCAAGAATTTTCTTGGCATCCTTCCACAGAGTGCTGGGCCAGATTCTGTTTCTAGTTACAGCAGCATAAACTCTGGAACTGATCTATCCTCAGCCTCTTCAACCTTGTCTGCATCTCAGACCAGTTTCTGCCTCCCTATAGATCTGACATCTCTTAATTCCTTGCCTAGAATGACTTACAACTAACTCTCTTTTTTTGGTCACGTCTTGTGTGTTTCTTTGGAAATTTTGCAGTGATCCATGTATTCATGCTGATTTTATGTAGTGGCTATCCAGTCTGACAGAACTGAGTTTGGTGTGTTTGTATAATGAATAATTCTTACATTCATAAAGTTTTAAGAGCAGTACTTTCTCTACTTCTTCACCATTATAGTTGAGGCTGGATGAATGGAGAAAAAAAAATCAAATAATATTTTTATGGTAGTTTCCTTCAACTATCTCTTTGTCTTCAGTGTCCACAAGCATTTGGCATGTTAAGTAAATGGGCTTTAATCATCTAGTTTGTTTGGAAGAGGCAGTAGTCTTATCCAGCCAGATGAAGGAAAACATGCTACATGACTTATTGGTGTCTCAGTTAATCTTAAGAATTAGACTGCCAAATATTGAACACCCAATGAATTCCTTGTTGCCAGTTAAAAGTTAAGCATTTGCACACACACACACAATATTTAAAAGTCTGGAATGAAGTAGGTCAGTTTATGGGCGAATCTTCCTAAGGCTGTTCCATGGGCAGAAAAGAAAGCAAATCAATAGTTCATTATAATGTACTTGTTCAAATCTGCTTTGTATAGACTCGGGAATTTCTGTAATTCAGTACTCTGGACTTACTTTTAAAGGCTTTATCAGATAATCCACAAAAACTCCCATTACCACACTTGTTTCTATAGACTTGGAAATTAGTCTTACATCAAAAAAGATATCCACTCTGCTATCCCATGAGGTGCTGGCTTACAAGATTCAAATTTGTGTGTAAATTGATTCAACCTGCATGTCAAATTAAGTTATGCTCCATTGCCAGTCATGACCAGTTCCTGAGGGCATATCCCAGCACCTCTGCACTGCAGTTCTGGCTCAAGGACAGCCTGTCTTCCCTTTCATTTGGAGAATATTTTTTTCGTTAGAGTGAGGTTATCATATCTTCACAAACTATTTAAGACAGAATTTTATGGAGGAAAAGTTAAAACATACAGTTTCTGTTTCACAGCAGATTTCTGTGGACAGGAATGCCTCTTACTGCTCTACTTCATTGTAACAACAGAGTGCCTGGTAATCCTAACTCTCACTGCTGTTTTTCCTACATAAATTATTTTGAATGAAACATCAGGTTCAAGTGAAACCTGAACCTGATAACACAGAACTTCAGGAAGATTACAATAGACAGCAACAATGGTTTTTTTTAACTTGGCAATATGTTTGTTGGTTTCATATTTTTTTCTGTTGAGCAAAATAATTTTTTATATTTCTCAGGCATATGTAATAATTTATGAGTAATTAATTCAAACTCTACATCACTAGAACTACACTCTATCAACTCAAACAGAATTGTCTCCATAGAGCTGTTGAAAATGCCACAAAAGCTTGATTTTTCTCAATCTATATCTATGAATAAGTTTTGAAAAATTGTGGAATATTTTTCTATTACTGCCTAGAAATCTCTTCCCATCATCTTGCAAACAGGAAATGGACGAAGGAGGATGAGAGTTCATTTTAAGGAACTGGAGAGATAAATGTGTTTTTATTGATCCCTTGGTGCTCTGAGTCACAATGTTTAAAAGGACTGCTGCCAAAAAGTTAAATAAAAAATCTCTTTCCCTTCAATGCTTTCTAGCTTTATGACAGACCAGTCCAAGTGGGGCACATGTAACTAGAAATTGTAGTGCCTTTTGAAACCGTAATAATTGCAAATGCTGGGCCACATTTATACAAGAATGTCAGGCTACAGATGAGGGTAAACAAACAGGTTTGCATCAAATGAAGGTACTTTCCAGTGTCAAAGACTTTAATTTCAAAATTCTTATTTTTAATTAAATCATTGTTGAATCTACCAAGTATAGCATATTCATTCTCTCTCAACTGGAAAATAACATATTTTTTTTTTTACTCCAAAATAATACACTATAGTTATGCACCACGTTATAATTTTAACGTCACATTATCTCAGAGAGCCAGTGGCCATTTTAGGACGGGTGACAGCCAAATTTTCTGAGATAGTCAAAACTAGATAGTTTACAGCAAGGATGATGTGGTAGTAATGAATAGTCCTTAATTTGCAGGCAGATGGTCTCTGTGACCTACTAAATCCCTATAAACTTTCTAAATTTTTTTATTATGTTTTTCTGCAGTCTTGGCATGGTATCATGGTGTGTGAGATTAGTTGTTCTTTGGACTGCTCTTAGCATGTTTTCTTTTTCATCTGTAGAATAATTATTTGACTGCACCAAATTTTTCAAGAGAAGTGCTTGAAACTGGCTTCTAAATATATTCTGAAGTATTCATGTAAGTGTCTCAAGCTTCTAAGTGGGCACAGGATTCATAAAGCATCTAAAATCTCTGAGGACTGAGACAGTTCATCAACTTTTAAGAACTGAATTCATTCTAAATAGGAAAAACACTTTCAAAGGACCCTAAATCAATGAGCCTTAGATCCCTCAGTCACATGAACATTTTTGAAAATATTGTCCTGGATGCCTTTTGAACATGTGACAAAAGAATGGCAAAGAATTAATTTTGTGATTGATTATTTTGAATCTGTACAGGGAAGCTACCAGAGTTTAGTTTGGGGTTTTTTTTTCCCCCAAATTTGTGGGTTTTTTAAAATTTCTTTAGAAATTAATATATTATAGTAAATTAAAAAAGGTGTGAGTGCACGACTGTGGAAACTTTGGTCCAGGAAGACCCAATGCACTGAAAGTAAATAGACTGTCTGGGGCAAAAAGTATATCTACTTTTTGTCTACCATATGGTGAAAGGAAGATAACACTTTATAGACAACTTGAAATAATAAGTTGATGTGCCATAATGCAGTTAGAATGCTGCCTTTCTGCTTGTTAAAGTGCAGAAGAGGGGAGTTATTTTGAAAAACACATTATAGACTGAAGGCAGCATTTTCATTGCATTTCTTCTCTAGAGCAGTCTTAGACTCACATCAGGGCTGCAATCTGGATTGCTGAGATTTCCCAAAATGTGAGGTTTTCAGACAGTTATTGTAATTTACGCTGTTCTTTTTCTAATTAGGAGGTGATTATGAAGCCATTTTTAAAATTTTGATCTCTACTTAAAGCAGGGGAGGCTGTCATGTGATTATACCCCAGCAAGGGTTTTGTACATCTGTATACTTTTTGATGTGTGCAAAATATGCTTATCCTCCAACTTGCCACCAAACTAAATGCTGGGAAAAATAATCTTTCCATCCTTCACCATATTCTGCTTGCCTAGGACTTTGTATAGGATTTCCCACAGCTGGTGGCTTCTGCTGTGGCTACTTGATGTGCCCACCAGTTTTAAACTGCTACAGAAGAAAAGCAGAACCAGCAGTTTTTCAGAAATTCCTGGGGCCTGTTGTAACTCTACATTGCTGTTAGATCTTCAGCTAAAAAACATTCCCAAGAGCTGTGCTGGCTGGGCTTGAAGGCTCTCTGCAGCTTCAGATTCTTCATGTGCTAAACCAAGCTTGCAAAAGGTCTGGGGGCACTTGCAGAGGATGTACAGCTGGTACTTTTGTGCAGCCTCACTGGGGAGAAGAGATCCTCGTGTGCACTGCTCATTAAACTCCCTATCACATTCAATGAAATATCTTGTCAAATAGTTCAAAGTATCCACTGTGTTTCCTTGGTAGATAGCCCTATGTATTTCTGACCAAACATTTCTGCTGCTAACTAGATGAAATTTTAATTAGTTAAATATGCAAGGAATTGGTCGTGATGAGCTAACTGTTCATGGGTTCAGACGGAGAAGATCAAACTCCTAGACAGAAATACTTGTGCAAAGAAGCAACCAGCAACACTTTCAAGTGTAGGATAGATTTTAGATTTCACAGTTGTGTTCAGGTGTAGGCGCTTCCCATACCAGGAATGTTAAGTTCAGCATACAGACAGCTGCCGAATTTGGATGAGGGTTCATAAAATCCTCATATACATTTTTTTTGCCCCCTTCCTTCCTACTCACTCCTTTTCTGCATACCCAAATACGGGAGATAGATTAAGGCATTATGTTACCGTGCTTTTTCACAACACCCTGCAATATGGTAAAGGAAAAATTTTAGGACTCTCTGGCCATAATTTCAATATTCTCCCCAGCTGATTTAAACCTGAATCATAGTAAAAAAGGCAGACTAATAAAATACTGTAAGATTTATGTTACTTTTCTGTTGACAGCTCTTCTTCCTCTCACCGGCAAGGGTTGAAAGTGCTCATTTTAAGTCATCAAGTAGTCTAAATTGCTCCCGGGTGCTTTCATTAATATTGGTTGTCCTTTGAAATTTTTTTCCCGAGTCCTTGCGTGCTATAAGCCAAGTTTGATTGCAAGAGGGAAACAAGGAACTCAGAAGAAATAAAATTTAAAAACAATAAAAGAGGTAGAAATTTACAAAAGAAAAGTAAAGGAATGAAATACAGAGTCATTTTTTGCATCAGACTGCTTCAGCATTGCTAGCTGATGGGATTTACCTATTTTTGGGACTCTTGAACTGAAGTCTGTTGACTCTTGCACCCATTATTTCATCTAAGCAGTGAAACTGTAGTGCTGGCCATGATCAGCAAATGTAGCTTTGATTTTATGCAGAACTAGAGGTTTTATAAATTTTCTAATGTGTCCTCATTGTCATGCTAATTCTACAGAATAGACACTGAACTGTCAGGAAGGCATGGGGAAACCTGGTCTGCCTGGAAAAAAATTCATAAAATTAGTGCACACTAAGTAGCTGTGCAGCCTTGTTTAACCTTCAAATCACTGGCAGGAAAGGTGGGGAATGTATCATGTACAAAGGCTCAGAACTAAGCACAGAGATGGTCTTGCTCTCATGTGCCCTTCTGATTCTGGGGAAGAAAAAGGCCAAAGTGACTCTGTGGTTTTGTTGTCAGACTTGCACGGAAAACATGTTTTGGTGATGTCCGAAGGCAGGCTGGGGAAAGGGGGCAGACTGCCTGCCCTGCTGATACACAGCCAGTCACAGAGATTTTCTTAAACTGGTATCAGTTCAAGAAATACCTTACCGGTTGTGGTAAGCTAGGAAGAAATACCTTCCAGAAAAAGAAAGTATAGTTATCACTAATTAAAATAAATAATAAAAAAAAAATGTTTTCACGACTAGAAATAGTTCATAGCCCTGCTTCAAATAAAAGGTCCATCTTTTCATGAGGTTTTCTTACATACATTTAGCATTTCAGCATGCATGGCACCTGAAACCAATTTATATTACAAATTAAAGTTCTTTACACTTGTTTATACTCAGAAAAAATTGCAAGTTTGTCATACATACAAATCCAATAATCACAACATGTCACTGATTAGGTTCAATGATATTCTTCCTATCAGTTGCTCACCAAGTCCTTCCTATTCTCAGTTATTTATTCCTGATGTAAGATCAGTCACCTGATTCATAGGGCATGGAATAATCAACCCACTGATTAGATGACTGAAGTATATTTAGAAATATTTTAGTAATAAAGGCAAATATTTGGTGACAAGAATAGATTTAGATTATCAGCTCTAGAAACCGGCTGGGTAAGATGGCAGATAATATTTCAAGTTATAGCTAGTCCTATATGATCATACAGCACTAAAGTCTTCCCCTCTCCCAAGGAACAACAGCAACAATGACAACCAAGTCCCTTTACCTAACAGGTTTCCTATACAAAACCATTTGTAGAGAATTATAAAATATAGAGGCAAACCATTTATGATTGTGAGATTGTGATTTGTAATGGCATTGGAGATTAGACATTCTCTGTGTTATGGCTTCCCAATGTTAAGAAAAAGATGGTGCTGTGGGTTGCCTTCTGAGGGCTGATAGGAAAGACCGAACATGTTCAGATATCTCTTGAAAACTGTTTGGTTTCTGCATTTTGCCATCAAAGGACATTTGTGCGTCACTCAGTAAAATTAATTTTGCTTGTCAGTTTATTAGATTGACTGCCGTGGGAGTCTGAAGGGTATAATTTCCATTTATCTGACTAATTTTTATGAATCTGTTACATTTTCATTATTCTTAGAAGCAAGTACAAAGGCATATTAGAAGGGAAGCTCTTGCTAGCATGAGTTATTGTCGGGATTTGCACTGCAGAACGATTCTGCAGATGAGGTGGACACTGGGCTGTTCTCTGACTGGAGAACATCTTTCTCAAATGGCAACACGCACTGTGATTTTTAACATCTATGGTATTTGAGCCTCAAAGTGCATTCACAAGTACTCAGATCTGACTATTTGAAATTAAATAATAACAATCATGGCTCTGAATAACATGATGTGTAATGAAAAAGAAAAAAAGCACTGTGGGGAGCAGATGAGTCAAGAACCTCCTTCAATTAAGAGAAATTTATTTTATATGTACAGGGTTGGAGGAAATGCCATGTAAATTTCCCTGTCTCATGTGGTGTGTATAAACTGTATTAGCATTTGAGGGTATTAAATTTAAAACTGAATTTAAATCTGTGGATCTGTAGAGATCACAAGCAGTACTTTCATAGTGCTGCTAAACCAGCAGACTGAGCATTGTGTGTAACAGTTGCATTTCAACAGAATGAACCAGGAAGTACTGTCCTGTAACTTCTTTCTAATTGAACAGATATCACTGCAATAGTTTCCAAGAATAATTGAAAAATTTCCAAACAAAATATTTTCACTAGAACATTGTGAAATTTGAAACTATAATTATATTTATAGACAAATGTTTCCTGTCTAATAAAATTGGCTTGTGAGGAATTGAATTCCTTCTATGAAATTTATATTGGTTTACATTTCGTACAGGGCACGGTGAAGTCTGCAGTGAGAATCTGAAACAGGGCCTAAACTTGGAGGCAAGGCAGCTAAAGTGAAAAACAGGAATAACTGTTCTTTTCAGCTCTAAGAGAAAAGAGAGGTCCTAAAAAATGATCTGTTGAAAAGCCTTCATGGGCCAGATGCTTCAGCACAAAGAGACCAAGTTCACAGAAAATTTTCCATCCAACCATCTGAAAACTACAGCTTATTCTGGGAGCAAATCCACCAGAAAAACTGCTCTTGCAGAGAGTTAGGATGCCTGAGCTTTCCAGGAAAAATTCCTGAGAAAATACAAGCAAATTCACGTGAAGCAAGATACTCAAGGAAATTGTAAGTGTGTTTGCCTGAATGTAACCAATGATTCAGTTTCTCTCACCCAGGAATATACACAACAGCAGTGAGAATCTTAATGTATTGCAGCCCCAAAGAGAAGCCCCAAGATGTAATGAAGGTTCAGGGTTTGGCTTTTGACAATCACCAGTGCATCCACAGTGGCCAACCCTTTGCTCACAGAAACATTGCTGCAGTTGAGTCAGAAATGTCTTGATGAGCTCGGTCAAAAAAGAACATTATCTGTTTTTGAACAGCTGCAGGTGGTTTCTTATAAAAAGCAGTCATGTAAAACACTGTTACAAGTGAACTCCTGTTAATCTGACCTCTTTTACTGGTGTCAAAATTTTCTTTTATTCACTGTTCCATCAGGACATGACTGAACACTGAAAGGGGGCCTGATGTGGACATACTCGAATTACGAAGACCATGTGTTTTCCATTTTAAGGAATGTCAGTCTAAGCATTTAATTAAGAAGTAGGTATATCTGGTGTTTTAACTAAATATAACGTAGTCGTTGTCAGCCTTTTCAAGCAAAAATTTTATTTTCTAAATAGCCACAAATTCCACAAATTACAAGCACAGACCATGCCCATAGTGCCTCACAGCTGTATTAATTCTGAATCCAAAACCATACCATTAGTTTTGGGGTTTTCTTCTTTGGTATATATTTCCAAAAAGAAAGGAAGAAACAAGCGACAGCACCAGAAGCATACTAAATATTCTTGCTTTTTGCTTTCTATAAGAAAGGATTTTGACTGTTTGACATCAAAAAAGCCCAGAGCACATCTGTAAATAATAGCTCAGCTGTCCTGAGGAAAATTTGTTCACTGGTCTTATTACTTCAACCCTGTGTGCCTGCCTGTAGGCTAAATGAACAGACAGGTTGCCAAGGTGAAACATCAACATCTGGAATACAGAGTTTGACTTGGGATGCTGTAGATTTTACTCCCAAATTAAGATGGTCTGGTAACCAAGGCTGATAGGACATCTTCCAAGATAAAACAGAGTAAAAACCAAACTGCATAGCCCCTGCATCTGAATAGAAAGACCAGGGGTTTGTCTCCTGCCAATTGTTACTAAAAATAAAGTCAAAGTAAATTTAAAATAAAGAATAAAAAAACCCCAACAACAAAAAATAAGCAGTAATTTTAAAAAAACCAACAACAAAAAATAAGCAGTAATTTTTCATGGTACATCTCTTTATATCAGTATTCTCCATCTCTGCCACTAAAGTTAGTACAAAGTCTGTTAGCTAGAAGACATAATCTACTTCATCCCATCCAGAATCATCATAATTATGTTATATGAAATCTGTAACGTACATCTATTACCTGGAAGAGAATAGGTCAAAGAGTAAGTCATGGCTTTGCTCAGAGTAGAAACCTTGACAAAGATGCCAGACTCTCCACAGCAGATAAACCAGTTCCCAGTGTGGCAACTTCCCACCCTGTTTCTTAAAACATATGTAGAATTTGACCTAAAATCCTGGTTAATAAACAAATCACAAAATTTCACACAATCAATGGAGATAATGTATAATCTGAAGAAAAGCAGGGTCCCTTTTATTTTTAGAACTAACAGGTGTATTTGGAAGAAAATACAGCTCAGCTCAGCATATATCTTCTAATATTAGATAATCACCTGTAGCATTCAGATAAGATGAAATAGAAAGCAAGCATGCCTGAGACAGAGATTTGGTTCCTGCTTCTATGAAAAGGGTGTTCAGGGAGTTTCCAGACATGGGACATCATTCATACTAAAACTGAAGTGACTACCTGACTTGAAACTATATACTATATACTTTGATTCCTGAAATTAAGCTACTCACTGTTGTGTCCTGAACTCTTATGCAATTTAATGCAGTTATCTTACATTAGTAACCCATAGTTTTAAGATGCTAAAAATTCAAAAGAGATGCCACCATAATCAAATGACAGTGAATAAAAATCCAGCCTGTAAAACGAAACAATCCTTAGCAGCTTAATTCAAATGTGGCCAGGATGTTGGTTTAGTGAACTCAGTAAACTTAGATAACAAAGTTATTATGGAGTTGCTGCTATGAAAATTGCTGTGTCATGAATACTTCTCCGTCCTGCTTGGCAAGGTGGTAATTAAATCCTAACAGGCAACAACTGAGCATGAGTCACCTTGGGGCAACGGGCTGGCCGAGGCCTCAGCAATCAGGGGGTTTCAGGACTGGAGCAGTGGGCCAAAGGCTGACACAGAAACTGAGTGTTAGGAGAAGAGGATACAAACAAGAGTGAAGCCCCACAGAGATGGTAAGTGAGGGATGGTAAGTGTCTTTATTGAGGGGGAAGAGCACAAGAGTCAGGTTTGGATTCAGTAGAAAGGTGCTTGGAGGGTGATGTTTCAGGCGCATGAAGAAGCTGCCTGCTGAATCTGTGAGCACCCCAGAGGGGAGCTGGTGGGATGGAGTAAGTCTCATGCTCTGGAAGTCTTTGTAGTTCTAGGTGCATTTTTCCATCTGGAGAGAGAAAATGTCACAATGTATCTGAGACAGCGAATCCTGAGTGTCCTCATGTTGTGGACACACAGTCACGAGTCCACAGCATGGACAGCGAGTCTTCTCCAACCAGTCTTCACACCTAAAAGTCAAAGACACAAAAACTTGAACTGAGAAGTGTAGGATAAAGAAGACATGTGACTGCAAATGCAGACATTGAGAACAGCTCATTGGCAAAGATCTGCTTAATCCTTCCAGAGCCCCAGAATGCTGTGAAGGAAGGTAAGGAGAGAATCCAATAATAACAGAATCATTGAATGGTTTAGGTTGGAGGAGACCTTAAAAGTCATCTAGTTCAAACCCCCTGCCACGGGCAGGACACCTTCCACTAGATCAGGTTGCTCAAAACCTCATCCAGCCTGGCCTTGAACACTTCCAGGGAAGGGGCATCCACAACTTCTCTGGACAACCTGTGCCAGTGTCCCATCACTCTCAGAGTAAAGAATTTCTTCCTAATTTCTAATTTAAACCTACTGTCAGTTTGAAGTCATTCCCCCTTGTCCTATCACTACATGTCCTTGTAAAAAGTCCCTCCCTAGCTTTCTTGTAGGCTCCCTTCAGGTACTGGAAGGTTTCTGCTGGGTCTCACCAGTCTTCACTTCTCTAAACTGAACAACTGCAGCTTTTCATAGGAGAGATGCTCCAGCCCTCTGATCATCTTTGTGGCCCTCCTCTGGGGAAAATGATTACTCCAGTGTGAATTTCAGGCTTTCCTGCCTGTGCTGCTGACCTATTTGGATTTGATTTGTTTTCCTTGCCCACAGTACATGATAGAGCACTTACAGCTCTGTCAGCAGTCACTGGCCAGTCTTGCGTGCCAGGAGGAGAAACCCTCCCATGCATTTTGTGACCTCTGGGTTTGATTATTATCTGCAGGAATGAGATGACTAAGATAAAAAATGCTCAGCTGGTCCATAAGTCAGCAGCTGAAGGAGACAGGCTTCTGAGAAGACGGGACCCATGACACCCTGCTTTCCAGAGATGGGTCCCTGTCTAACACAGCTCTAGACCAAAACTCCCAGTAGCATCAAAGCCCAAGTGACATACACCATTAGCTTTTTTTGCCCATTGGATAGTATTCCACCTGAAGAGAAGGATGTTATCTCCAGCCGTGACTTCTGTTGTTGTGAAGAGCAGGCATTCCTCCTCAGCTGGTCTGTGTTTCTGGGTGTTCACCTGTAAACAGCCAAAATTACTGTAGGCCTCATCATTTTTATAGCAAAGCACAGTTTATGCTCCTCTGTCAAGCTACTCTGATTGCAATATCTAGCAGACAAAATCTAAGCATTTGAAAGCTGGAGAATGTGAAGAAAAAAGAAGTTTTATTCTCTTTATGGTGCTCATATGTGGTTAAAAATTTGGTCCTACTGAAGATGAGGCTTAGTGCATGTGTACCCACACTAGCAATTAGCTATTTCCTGGTTTACTCCCAGGCTATGCTCTGGACTGAGCCAGCAATTTCCTTCTAAAAAGAAGACCTAGAAAGAATTGACATGATAATTTGTTCCAGGGTCTGTTCCTGGATGCAGCCCATGTCAAGACTGACTCCTTCCATCTAGGACATTCCTCCCACATTATTGCATGTGGTAATGCAGGACATATCCTTGGTGTCATGCTATGAAAAACACAGATGTGCCAGACTGCATTCAGCACAACCCTCTCATTATTCTAGGCATTGTGAACTGGAATATCATGACAAAGTATATCCTTGAGACAAAGGAATTCCCACAGGAGGGAATGCCTTTACTTTATAGCTGCAAACATTACATCCTGGAAAGAATGGTGAGTTCAGTGCTGATTGTCCTGTGGGGCCTGCAAATACCAGGATTTCACAGCCATTAACATGGGAGAGATGGCTGAGACCACTTGTGAGATCACCTTGTCAGGAGAAAAATATCTTCACCTCTTGGTAAGACCTTTGACTTGGTATAGAGAAAGAGGAGACCTATCCTGTTCGAGCTGACAGCTGGTGAAAAGTAACAAGAGAATAAAAAAGCATCAGTCAGAAATATCTAATGACTCCAGTTTGTAGAATTAATCAGAGAAAAGTTGTTTTCCATAAAAGTTTAGCCATGGATTCTTTCACTTCTTTGGTGGGGAAGAGGCATATAATAGTCCATTTTAAATAATCCAGCTTCTTTTATAATCATCCAGAACATACTGCCTCCTTATCACTATCCAGCTAAGGATCACATGTAACTGCTTTTAAGAAATGTAAAATAAGCTAAATAAACATTCTTTTTTTTTCCGTTAAAACAATGTGCCACAGTTCCAAGGCGAGTTTTGGGAGAACTGGTGGGTGTTTATAGCAGTAAAATAACATCTTGCAATTAAATTTCAAAATCTAATTCCCCAAGAGATACAAACTCGATATCTATGTGCATTTGTATGTACATATTTAGGGATTGCTTCACTCATCAGAGAAAGAACCAGTGTTGGGAGGCTGGAACATGACAGCTGCTCAGCAGCTGATGCTCTCACATTTTACAAGGGGGTTGAAGAAGAATAACACCCTCAAGAGGCATTAGAATACTATGTCTATGTCAGAAGTCTGTGTCAAGCATAGAAGCTCACTTGCATCCTGTCAGGGACCACTGGTAGCTCACCTGGCATACAGAATTGTAGCAAGTGGGTAAGAATTGATCATATCAACATCATTTTCCATTTCTTTTTCTTGTGTTTTCTCTCTTCCAAATACAGGTGTGCCCTTTTTGCTTACAGGTGGGACAGTCAGTTTGACACACATTATTCTCTGAATTTCTTTAGATGTTCTTAAACTGGTTTTATATGAATTCCAGTATAAAATATATTCTTTGACCATAGAGTTTAATTTCTTGACAATATTCTTCCTGGCAATAAAATTGCATCCAAAACAGTTTATAGTGGTTATTCTAGTACTTTTCCACCTGACATCAGCCAGGACCATGCCTCTGCAACGACACTAAGGCTGGCCTATTTATGTAATTATGCTCAGGGAATGCAAGTCCATCCACACTTCACTGAAAATATTGTAAGCATTTTTTTCCTTATTTAATGTCAGAGTTGTATGTTTTAGATTATGTATTAAAACTTGCACAGTTATTAGACTCGCATGGCACAAAGCACAGGCCAGGCACAGTTTGCAAATTTCATTAACGTGCTTTGTATTTAGTTTTTGGATGTTCTAGTGGTTTTTATTGTTTTAAAACATTGGCAAAAGTACAGGCAAGAGTATCAAAGCCCTGAAGCTTAGGAAATGGAGCCAAATGCATAAAGTACTCTTACCCAACCAGCAAGATACTTTGGGAATATACTGGCTCACAAAGAAGATGAGCAAAACTTTTTGTATTTTCCCACAAGCTGAACTGATTTTCACTGCAGTCCTCGTGGTAATCACTAACCCTCAGACACAAAAACTGAGCTACACTCCGGCACATGTAAATAAAGAAACATTTTTAATTTAGAAGATAAGATTTTTAAAGTTAAAAATAGATGTAGAAGGGTGAGAAAAGATAAGGGTTATAATGTTACCAAATAAGTACAAAGCAAGGTATATAAGCAACTTAATGATTGAATACAAACTTAAAAAATCGCATACTGCCATTTTTGTCTGCAGCTCCAGTGAGCACAGAAGTGAGGAAACTTGCATATGCATCTGCATTCAAAGCACTGAGGAAGGAAGCTGGGTAGGTTTCTAGGAATGCTGGAACAGAGGACTTAACTAAATATGTTTCCTAAAGATAGACTTTATTTTGATTTTGGAAACTAAACCAAATTCCTCTTAAGCAGATTTTTTTTGTTTTTTGTTATTAAACAGAAAGGTCTAATGTCAAGAACCTGAGAATAATATGAAAAATCTTAATGTAGCAGGTGTATAATTTAATATATGACTTATGAAATGTTCCTACATTTTGTTTTCACATGGTGTGAGCACTGTGGTATGTAGCCATTAGTGGAGTGCTCTCTTTGCTTCTCTTCCTTTGCAGTTTTCTGCAAGACCTATGACAAGTCACACTATGGGGATGACTGGCTAAGGCATCAAAAGCAATCTTGCCTTAAGCTTGTTTCTATATTGCATAAGATTTGAATCATACCAAATGTTTACTCTCATAATGCAGTCCTTGTTCTTTTTGAACTGCCATTAACTGGTGCTGTGAATGACCAGTTTGGGACTGTACTTGCCTCCATTTGTGTCAAGAACAAGCTTGGCATCAAAGAAAGTTGATTCAGTCCTCAGAAAAAAGGTATTAAGTTGCCTATGCGTGCATTGCCCTTGGTTTAAGGATAGACTTTATAGAAATTGTGTTTGGATGCAAAGGATTTGGAAACAAACACAAAAGTGAATAAAATTTCTTGGTTGCCACAGATGCTGTTTCTGAGAGAAAAAATCCTTAACATTATGGTACTGCTGATACAAATGTGGCAGTAATACAGTCTGGGGGCTGTTTGAGGAAGATGAAAAATGGTTTCATTGTTTAATTAAAAAAGACTGCAAAATGAGCAAGTAGAAGACTGCTTTGATTATCTTATTGCTGAAATTTTGCATCAGAGATCTTTTTATTAGTTGCTCTGGCAATAATGCCTCAGTCTGAATGACAAAATCAGGAATGTGATTTTAAAAAAAAAAAAGTTACCTTATGTTTAAACCCGGTAGGTTTAGCCTTATAGATACTTTTCCTTGGCTCCAGGGGAGAGGAGGTTATTTGCAAGTTGGTCACCTGATCTGGATGCTCGCAGCACTTTTGTTTCTCTCTTCATTATGAACTTTTGAGTTTTGTCTAGAAAAATTCTGGACTGCAGGAAATATGCTTTAACAGGGGAGAGCTGTATGTATATGATATGAATACACAGGTTTTGATGCCTTTACTGCTTTTGGGTTGTGAAAAGTTTTAATGAAGAATATTTATCGCAATGTTACATTATGAGTTTCTGTGGTGGTGCTATGAACAGTAATTTCATGCCTTTGTAATGTATTATTATTTCTTATTCTTTACATGCTTTTACAAGCTTTTTTCTTTTACTCCTCTATGAAAGTTTGTGAATAAATATACATTTCAAATTTATGGAACTGGTGAGTTTCTATCCCTATGCAGAACTCCTTTATGTAAGTGAGAAGAGTAAAGGGAAAAATCATAGAAAACAGAGGTGGCAGAGGTTTGTGGAGGTTATGTAGTCCATATTCAGCCTCAAGAATTCAGTTCTGCCTTTGCCACCCCTGGCAAACATTTTTGTCTAACTCCTCCGTAGAAGCTCACAGTGACAGAGATTTCACAATCACCCAAAGCAATCTATTCCCACGCCTAGTGATTCTTGCAGATAAAGGGGTTTTTCTGATATCCAACCTGAATTTCTCTAGCTGTAATTCGAGTGTATTTCTTCTTGTCCTCTTTCCAAGGACATGAAGAACAGATTATTCCTCTGCTCTTTGCGGCAGCCTTTTCTGTACTTATAGGCTGTTATCAGGTCTTCCTTCAGGCTTCTCTTCTGTAGACTAAACAAACCAAATTCGTTTTCAATTACAGTTTAATGTTACTTAGCTGTCTGTGAGATGTAATGTGGAAGAAACATTTGCAAAGTACACAGCATTACGACGATTACAGTTTCAGAAGACACAGAGAAAGTGTGCTTAGCTCTGCATTTTATGTGCTTCTGTCCAATTTATTTCCTAAATTTAAATTTAAAGCTTTGTCTCACACTTGTTTTACAAGTCTCCGGACTCCAGAACAGGGCTGAGTTCAGGTTCCAGCAGCCCCTATAGCCAACAGAGTACTTTATTCAAGAGTTTTAACTGAGGTCAGCATTTACATAAGGTCAGTTAAAACTGACAATTAGAACTATCTGAAAGGAAATAACAGTGCCTTAACATTGGTCTATAGCTGTAAAGCAAGATTCTGTAGTTTAACTTCATAGGAAGTTGTTCTCTGAAAAAATAAGGTATTCTTTCCATTGATGTATTATTTACTGAGGTTTTTTTTATTTTCCTGAAAGGAATGAGGGCATTCTTAACAAAACTGATAAATACATTTAATTTGAAAAGAATAAGTGAGTAAGCTTGTATCCATTCCTAAGTTGTCTCTCATATTCATGAAGTTCTAGCAAATTTTTACGAAGCCTGCTGATATTTCTCATAGAATCATGGAAATGTAGAATATGCTGAGTTGAAAGAACCTATCAGGATCATCAAGTCCACCTCCTGGCCCTACACAGGACACTACAAGGATCACACCATGTGCCTAAGGGTGTTGCCCAAATACTTCTTGAACACAGCCAGGCCTGGTGCTGTGACCACTTCCCTGGGTAGCCTGTTCCAGTGCCCAGCCACCCTCTGGGTGAAGAACCTTTCCTTTATATCCAACCTAAACCTCCCCTGACACAATTTCAGGCCATTCCCTTGGGTCCTGTCACTGGTCACCACAGAGAAGAGATCAGTGTCTGCCCCTCCTCTTCCCCTCACGAGGAAGTTGTAACTGCACTGAGGTCTCCCCTCAGTCTCCTCCAGGCTGAACAGACCAAGTGCCCTCAGCTGCTCCTCACACGTCTTCCCCTCAAGGCCCTTCACCATCTTTGTTGCCCTCCTTTGGATAACATTCTCTGATAGCTTTATATCTTTTTTATATTTTAGCACCCAAAACTGCCCCCAGCACTCGAGGTGAGGCTGCCCAGCTCAGAGCAGAGCGGGACAATCCCCTCCCTTGCCCGGCTGGCGATGCTGTGCCTGGTGCCCCCCAGGACAGGGTTGGCCCTGCTGGCTGCCAGGGCACTGCTGGCTCATGTTCAACTTGCCAATGACCAGGACCCCCAGGTCCCTTTCCACGGTGCTTGTCCCCAGCCTCTCATTCCCTAGTCTCATGATTCTTAGCATTTAAGGTTATTTGGGTTTTGTATGAAAGAAAGGATTAGCTAGTCACTTCCTCACTAATGTCCAAGTGCTGTTCTTTCTACTGTTTTTCTTTCTTTTCAACATGTACAATGAAGGGCTTATGCAGTGGTCTTTGTTAAAGGACAAAGCATTTTTGTCATGATCTGTTTGTTATGGTTAGCATGAAAAGGACTGACAGAGTGATGTTTATAAGGCTTCAGGTAAAATAATCTGGAAATTTTATTAAGCTTGACTTGCACAAAATATTATTTGAAAATGTTTTATCTAAGGCCATGTTATCTAAACTATACAGACAAATAGGGAACTGGTTTGGCAGCCGGTAATAGATTCAGGGTTGAGAAAGGACAAATCATAAAGTGATATCACTTGTCCATCTTGATGGTACAAAAAAACCCAAAAAAACCCAAAAACCAGAAGAGTAGTAAGAGTAAGGAAATGCTCTTACTTTTGTGTTTTGCATCAGTGAGAAAGAGGCTGGAATTCTACCTTCGGATTTGGCACTGGATTTGAAAGAAGAGTGCAAAGAATGGAAGCAAGATTGGAAAAAATTACAGCATACAGTAAGTTTTAGAGGTGACTTGACTGGTGCATAAGCATGTCCAGAAAACAGCAGAAATTTAAAGGCTCTTTAGAAGAAAAAGAGAGAATGCTTTCAAGTCAAAGGCAAGTTCAAGGTAAATTCAAGACAAATTCAAACAGGAAATGAGGCACGTGTCCTTTGAAATGTTGTAGAAGCAACTGAGACTGGGTACAGGAGAAGTGATAGGCTTTCTATCTCATCATGTCATCAGGTGAAGACAACCTGCTGTCCTGTGAGTGGTATTTCGGCAAAGCGCAAGTAACTAGACTCTGCTGGGGGACAACAGGGTGACATGGATGGGCTTCCAGCGTGCAGGTAGTGAGAGCAGATCACAGATACCTGTGGCTTCTCTTTCTCAGAGCCATAGCACTTGGCATTGAGCTTAAAACTCTGAGTTGTGAAGGGTATGACTAGTAAGTTTTCTATTCAAATACACCAGCTGCTAATTCCCTTCTACAAAAGTGGCAAGTAGATGTTTATCTCTATGCTGGTTGCTCAGTGCCAATTGCTTGCCTTTCACCTTATTCACACGACCACAGTTTTGAATTATTCCATTATTTTGTGAACAGCCTTGCTGAGTACCAACTAAAAGGTTTTGGACAGAGAAAACTCAGTGAGAGATGAGCTCTTTCTCCAACTTCAGCTCTCAGGCTCACAGGAATTTGCTGTGTACTTCCATGCACTTGAAGCATGGTTGGTCAGCTGGTGTCACCCACCAGATTCCTCTCTGGACAGAATTCCAGTGGAAGGAATGAAGAACCACTTCAAAGTAGTTACTGTTTTATGTAACGAGGTCTTTTTCCCACTGATGTGTCCAGTCCCCCAGGCCAAACTGTGTGCAGTTCCTCTTCCAGAAACAAAAGCCACTAGCCAAGTAACAGCGATCAAGAAAATGACTTCGTCACCACTCTGGGCAGATGCTTTAGAAAATTAACTTGGAATCCATCAAGGATGTAAGTGTTTGTGACACTAAACCAGAAAGTACAGGGAATACAAATCTGCTTGCATTCTCTGTGTTATGCCTATTTGTAGCATTTCCTTTCCTAAGCTTTTTTTTTCTCAGCAAGATGCCATAACTTGGGCATTGCCAACACAGGTGATTCTGTGTGCTAAACCTCACTCTTTTAATCTCAGACTTTCCGTGATGCCTAACACCTGGATGCCAGTTCGCATCTCTGTTCCTGAGTAGCCTTGCTAGGGAATGGAAGCAGAACATGGTGCCCATTATTCTTGCTGAAGTGGCTCTTCAGGACAGAATGCAGCAGAGGCTGGCTTGTCCATGGTGATCACAGACATTTTTCCTGTGTGCTAAGTAAGTCTAGAAGATTTGTTTAAGAAAAGAAGTAAGCACTTGCTGGAGTCTTCTTTTACCTTCACTGACAAGAACTGCTCTCTTCTGTCAGGTACCTCCAGCCAGGCAAAGGCCTGAGTGTCCCTTGGGCTAACAAGGTGCCAATCATCTAATGGGCTGCTCACTGTCAAGGCTGTGAGGATGCTTGTGGTGTATGTTCAGGCCGCATAGATCACTGATGAGCTCTTTCATTGTTCAGTGCTCTCATATTTCTAGTCCATAACTCTTCATTGCACAACGCAGGTTCAGTTCAGGCCACCCTTGCCCTGGACACAGAGACCTCCCACATCTGAATCGTTCCCTCTGGGGAACTGCTGAACCCCACATCCGAGGAGGTGCTACGGCGAAGGAGATGGAGCAGCCAGGTCCATATGCAGTCCTGCCCTCTTCTTCTCTGGCCAGGCCAAATCAGCCAGAGGAGACATCCTGGGCAGGAACAACAGCTCCTCACAAAAATGGTCCTTGTGGAGACCATATCTGCAAAGGATGTAAAGCACCTGTTTCATCAGCTTTTATTCATCTTGTGAAGTCTGTTTATTGTTACCATTTCTCTTTTCCAGTTCCACCTAAATTCTATTTCAGGTCTTCGTTGTAGTTTTTTCTAAGTAACCCTCAAAAAAATTATTAGTAGTAGCCTCTCTTGTTTCTGCTTTGTCTCCCCTCCCCCTTTCTCACCAGCTCTATTTTCTGCTTTTAATTGTGTTTTGCTTTGCAGGAGAAATGAAAGACTGTTTACTGATCCTATCCCCACCCTTTCCTTTCCTGTCACAGCTGGTCCTTGAAATTCGATGGAATAATAGCTCTGCATGTTCTGTTCCCTGTCCCCTCCCCCCATCTCTTACAAATAAATTTTGGTATTGTTGAAAGATTCCAGATGAAACTGCCAACTCAGGATGTCTCAAACAGACCCTATTGAAAGAAAACTAATTTAATAACTTATAAAAATATAGTTGCTACTTAATTCTCTATTTTAATAGTGAACAAGGGGTGAAGGAAGATTTGGATCATCTTGGATGGACCCAGTATACATTTTCTTCTGTTGAGCACCCTGGTATTTTGATAGACTATGTTGAATAAATTCCATTTTTTATCCATCTGGAATATTGACACAAACGGGAACAGACACCTCAGAGAGGAAGTCTTTTGTACTGGGGAGGAGGTATTCCATTATTACTCTTTTACTCTGGACATTGAAAGTAGAAGCTGAAGAATAAGCCCCTGGGAGAGTGGGAGGAATGGAGCTATGTTAGCAGATAAAGATGCTTTATTTTCAAGTTAAACAGAAAGTTCAGGACATGGCGACAGAGCTACAAATCAGACAAGATGGGGTTATTACAATCGTCTTCAATGTTATACTTTTTCCATGTGCAATGTTTGCTGAGTGGAATTTTAAAAAAATCATGCAAGCAGCTAAACAAACAGATTTTTGGCATCATTTCATAAAAAAAATAAAAAGAAGGCTGAAGATTAATAAAACAAAAAAGAAAAGGACAACCGCACCCATTCATATTGCACGGAATTCAAGTGGCAGGCTGGTTAACAGTTAACCTAGTCATGCCTATAAATGATTTATAAATTGATCAAAGGCATACCTGATCCCAGTTGTTATTGGAACAGTTGTCTGAGCAACAGCTAGTGACTACATCCTGGTCTTGCAATGGGAGATGCCCTTCCTTTTGGGAAGGCCATCAAAGTTGATACACGGTTGCACAGCTTTGGTATTTTACCTGAAAAGATAGCACAAACATTATGACTGTCCAGTAGGAGTGTGTCCAAAATCTGCCTTCTGTGATTGTGAACCTAATCTGATTCATTTTGGGGAGGAAAATACAATCTTGGCATGCAATAAGAGCATAGTTATCAGGACAGCCTTGTCTTATAGATAAACACAAATTTAAAAAAATAAAAAAAAAATGGGTTTTAGATGTTTTAATTGTAATTCAAAATACTTAAATCTTTTTGGCACTGTGAATTCAAACATTACTTCCAGTTGTAAAATTACAAGTGGTAAGCTGAACTTGAGAGCATTCACTACTGATCTCATCAGCTCGTCTAGGGTTATTACTGTGTATAAGGACAAGCTATTGTGATTCCAAACTCCTTTGTCTACTAATAAATTCAAGCTTACTTCTTCTACATCACATTCATACAGCACTGCAAATTTTCATGTACAATTCAGAGAAAATAAAAAATTCTTATTTGGAAACCCACATTGTTCTGCGACTTCCCAGAAATTGTTTTCTGAAAGCTGAATTAAATAACTCACAAGGAGAGATTCTGTGGGCAGCTCAAGGTAGCAGAAGATGGGAAAACTTGTCCACTTTATTAACATACCAGTCCTCCCTAGCACATGGTGGACTAATCTGCTTCATGTGTATCTATCTTTGGTATTTGCAGTCAGAGTTTTCCTTCCCCAGATGTTTTGTAGCATTCCTTGGAATATTTGGCAGGAACTACCTAGATTTAACCAGCCTCCATTGAGGAAATTGTGGTGAAGTGTGCTTGTGGCTTGATTGTGGCGTTATTTCATCTCCCAGGCACTGTTTGTGTTTGCAAATACAAATAAGCATAACACTGTCTGGTGCAAATACATAGCAAGGTTCTGTCATTGCTACAGTGATTTTTGTAGCAAAAATGATGGCAAAATGTAACAAAATCAGTGCTGTCAAAACTCATTAATTGGCTAGTATTACTGAAATGAACAGGAAGCAGTCTAGCTGGATAGAATCCATGTGTTAAGTCAACGTCTTAGACTCATCTCAGGGTCTCCCAGGCTGGGTTTTACTTTTCTTTTGTAAGTGATAGAGAGTTATCACCTACTATATCTGTAGCTAAATGATCTTTAGAAGTTCAGAATAAGTTCAAATAGTGACTCAAGACAATGTTCCAAGACAAGTTAATGCTTAAGATAGCCAACTTTCTATGCTATATTATATGCTTTATTCATAGCCTAAAACTTGACTGGATAAATAAGCTTTTAGTTTGCTTTCACTGTTATTTGCTTTTTAACATGAGTTCCCTGTGATTATTAAAGAGTTCAAGCATTTCACAGGGAAGCTGAAGGGAAATGTCAAAGTATTATCGTGGAAAATAACATAACATTAGGGTTAAATTAGGCCAAGGGAAGCACATGTGATTGCTTCTCTTATGAGGGGAGCAACACTGAGTGATGTAGACTTTATCTAATATCACAATGTCTCTTCATTCTCTGTTGAACTGTTTTATTGCTCTGGCACAAATCCAATCCTTGTCTTTAGCTATCTGTTTGAACTTCATGGATAAGAAAATAATGCCAGTAGAAATTCAGCTCCAGACTACTGCTGTTGGTGGCTTTGTATCTACATGAAACACTGAGCAAGTTAATTTCCAAGGTTTGTTGAAGTTTTTTGTACTGAGATGCTTTGCTAAGAGATGTAAACACAAGAGAGCTTTGTCTTCATGTGTGTGGACAATTCTAAATATCCCCATGGCTGTTTAGCACCAAAGAAACCAACACTAATCTAGTTAACATATTAAAAGAGGGGAAAATCTGTCACACTGTATAAGCCAAACTTTTCTGAAGCTAGTGATTTATTTTATAATATTAAATTTTTTATGCTGACTAATTCTTTTGAGGGTCCATGGTGTTTCAGAGATGTTCACAAAGGCAACACAGTTCCTATGAAAGAGGGTTTAGGGGCTTGTGTTAGCAGAAGCTCCCAGAGCTTTTACTGTGCTGGGATTATGGGATATTTATACTTCTCAATATGAACTTGATGGGCACAGGGCTGTAAGACTAGAGAGAGGTCAGAGCTTGGGACTTTCCTCTGCCTGAAACTTTTCGCCAACTAGAGAAACTAGAAGGGCTGCAGACAAAAGGGTTAGACAAAGATTTGGAATAGTATCTCTCCACTTTTGTCGGTGGCAGTGGAAGGGCACATGCCCTTTTAGCAAGGTGTCATTCTGTTTACCCTCAATAATAAGTTCCATTTTTGGTTTCACAGTGAAAACACAGTGCCTTCTGCAACATACACTTGCAATATTTAGCTGGAAAACCTTGCTGTTTGTAAATCAACCTGAGTCCTGGGACACCTTCAGCTTGATCATCACTGAAGCTGAAACTACAGCGTTAAAAAAAATTAAAATTAGGTAATATATTTTAAACTCAGAAATGTGTTCAAAATTAAAAATCCTCTAGCTCACGCCCTTTAGAAGACTAGGCCATTACTCTCTGCCAAATGCTAAACTCTCCTGGCTCTGCAGTAATCTACCCTGCCTTCTCCACTATAGACACTCTTTCAATGGCAACTGCTAGTAATGATATATGCAGCCCTATTTGTCGGAGTACGTAATGCCTTTAATTACAGCCAGGGTTCCCTGCTGCCCAGGTTTGTTCCAGAAGTAACAACACAAGTTGCCAGTTCAAGCACTTCATCTACTCCAACCTCAAAGTTTTTTTCTGACTGATTGTTTCATAGCCAAGAAAAGTGTCTTTAGGTTTTGTTTACCTAATTCTAAAACCAGCCGTTTGAGGAATGGCATGTATCTTACAGATATGAGAAATTGAATTAAAATAAAACAAAAAAATTCCTCAGGGAGAATGTCTCTATCTGTATCACAGTTTTGTCCTGGACTGTGATATGGTGAAGGCATTCATTGTTTAGTGTTTTTTTGAAGGAAATAAAAAGATACCTGGTCCAAAATGTACTATGAAACTACCAGGTAAATACTTCAGAGGGCCTGAGCATGAAAGTAAGCCACTAGTGTTTAAAAAGGGTTACTTGAAAGTTCTCAATAGTTTCACTCAGTTATTTCAGATTATATTGCTGAGTGCTTTTCACCTCAGCCTTACAGACCAAATAAATAAAGATTGTGTCCAAGTAAATATTCGCTCTCCTCTTAGAAAAAAGCATAACAGACTTAAATCAAGTCTCCACTATTCAAAGAGCAAGCATTTTTCTTTTCTATTTCTTCAGAAATACCTTTGGCTTGGAAAGATCTTTTTATATGACATTTATGGCAAAATCCAATATTCGATATTTGAAGTTAAAAGCTGTTCATCCTATCTAGCACACACACTCTACAGCAGTGATACAAATATATCTCAGACAAGCTGCATGACACAGCAGGCAGAGGACAAGACAGCTATTCAGGGGACAGAGTATCTGTTCCTGACCCTCACATAGCTCTGCCATGTGACTGGAGGGGAAACGATTCTCCTCAGCTCTGGTTTCTTTGTCTGTGAAAATGGAGAGGGATATTCATTTCTGCCTTCTGATATGGTGTAGAACACTAATGAAAAAAATGTAATTTTTTGAGCTGTGCTTAAAAGTGTTGTGCTTACAATCACATCTACATTTTTACCTGGAGAAATTAGTAAACCAAAAAATTATTCATCATACTCTTTTAGAAAATGTATTTTCAAGTCATAACCTTTACCTGATACTTCTTTTCACTGAAGAAGGTAATTGTTTTCTTTTTCAGACTTGAACTCCTGACTGTTCAGATTGACAGTTAACTTGGGATTCTATTTACAGGTTAGGTATCATATGTTTGTGTGAATTACTAAAAGACCATTTATGTGTCAAGAAGAGAATCAGCAGGACAGTCATGACAGGCAGCCTTTAAAACATCCTTATTTTTGTTTCTGAAGACCTTGCATAAGATTTGGAAGAAGTTGACATGTCTATTCGGATGTGTATTGACTCATCCTCCAACAACAAACAAATCCTTTTTTACTTAAAAATTCAGTAAAAGCGTGGTGGAAGCTCGGTCTGTAAACCAGTCGAGCTCAGAGCTCAAGAAGTGAGTGATGAAGTGGTAGATGTAACACTGATATACCGTGAAGAGATTGTGAAGAATATTTTATATGGATGCAGAAAAACAAAACAGAACTAAACAAAACAAGAAAAAAAAGGGTAGGGGAAGTGAAGAAAACAGTGTTCTGCATACTATCTGGGATAGATATGAGTTCCTGGATTCCTGAAAGCCAGAGAAAAGGCAGTGCTTTGAGTAAGAGCACTATGATTGTCCTTTGTGATGCCAAAAGATGCAGCAGAAACAAAGATTCAGACCTCCCAAGGTCACCTGGGTGTTCTGTCCTTCAGTAGCCTATATCTACCCCCATGTTAGTATAACATCTCATTAGAGAAATAAACATGTTTAACTCTTTTTTTTCCAATACTTTGCTTATCACCAGAGAAAATTTAAAACTGAATTGAAACATTGAATGTATCAAATTATTCATAAGCAGATTTTATTATTACATATTTGAACAGTTCATTGAGTTATTTTATTTGCCAGTTTCTCCTTTTCTTTAAGCATTTGACTTGTGAATATTCTGTCTGTCTGCTTTGGTAAAAGTCTTTGTTTAATGCCTTTCTTGTGCTTAGATGAGACAAAACATTTGAGTCGCAGCAGCCCCATGCTGTTGTGTTTTTACACTGGTTATATATTTATATATTTATATAAATTCAGTTATATATTAACTGAAATTGAACTTAATCTCAGATCCTGCTAGTGTGACTTTGAGATTAATTTGAAATATACAGACTTCAGGGCTGGGCAATGATAATGAACTAAGAGATGGGCATGAAGAGGTTGCTTAACATATTTTAATTCACATCCACCAAGCATTGATGTGGGGCTTTTTCCCTTGGGTAGTAAAAGGCCTAGGAACTTGACAGCACAAGGTTGTTCCTGTTTGTGTAAGGTCTTCTGTAAAACAGAGAGTAGCAGGAAGCCAGAAGACGTGATCGATCTTTTTGAAGTCTCCCCTCTTTGGCTGCTCTGTAAGGGGGGATCGTGTTAGTGGGCACACAGAATAAAGTCACAGGACAGGTCAAGGCAGTCCTTCACAGAGGACTGGAGACAGGCGTGTGAGAACAACTGATACCATGCTTCAAGATGACGGAGGGGAAGTCCTTCTGCTGTGATAAGGATAGTTTTGCCTTCAGAGCAAGTGGTAGAGATGGCAGTCAAGAGGCTATCAGGGAAACCTCTGTTTGTGTGTGAAGATTATTTATTTGGAGGGCCATGGAGATATCCAGGGACTGGGACAACCAGTCCATAAACACACACTAAAGGGAATGTGCTGTACAGCAACAACCACATTTCAATGACCTTGAAAGCTGTGAGAGCAGGAGGGCGTGGAGCACAGATGGCAGTGAAGCTTGAGTGCCTTTACCATAAGGCATCTCCTGTGCCTACTTTTGGAGGTAATGCCGGACCCAACGTACCACTCGTACACAACAGGTAGAGCTGCAGGTAGGTCGTGTTTAAGGCAGCTGGGACTGTGTGTGGGTCTTGTTTGCCTCGGAATCTGAAAGGCAATCAGAATGACCTGCTCTACCTGTTTTATTTATCATTCCAAAGCAGGAAGGAGAAAGAGAACAGTAAAGGACATAAAAGTCACCCAGGATAGAGTTTTCTAGACCAGAGAGGCTATCTAATGATTTGTAGGGGTCACTCTTTGTTTGGCTAAAAACTTTACTGATGTTTTCTTCAGCTGATGTCGCATAAACAGTGGCATGAACATTTTTAGTGTCTGCTTCCAGTGTGCAGCACTAATTACAAAATAAGGGTACGGAAAGTGTTGCCTTATTGCACAGGAAAAACAAACAACCTTAAAAAGATTTTGCTATCATGATTCAATTAACCAACACAAGACTAGCTAGAAGTAATTTTAAGCTCTGGATGTGAAATACTACCTTTCATATCATATAATCCCACCTTTCTGTCCTGTGACAACGACAGAGAGCCTGAACTGTTTTGTCTACTTTCAAAACAAAAATTATACAGATTCTATAAATTGCATTAGTCATAGAGCAACCAAGGGAAGAAGCAGTTTAACTTGCATGTTTATGTTTGTTTAAGTTTTGGATTTCTGTCTAAGTTTTCAGTTTTCCAAGTTTTCAGTTTTCCAAGTTTTCAGCTACTATGGAACTGTCATCACCTGCCAAAAAGGTGCTGAGGATGTCACAATGATTTTATCTCACAAATGTCAAATGCTTCTGAGCACAGAGAACTGGACAACCCTAATGCTATTCCCTCAAGTTTGTGGAAATTTATCCTGTATAGATTTGACCTGACATTAAATATTCCAGACATCCAAAAGCACAGGAAGACTTCATTTAAGTTTTCCTTTCTCTCCTGTCAAAATAAGCATATTTTTTAACAATGTGTTTTAGCAATGTGCTTTCAGTGTCTGCATTTTCGTGTGAGATTATTGAATCAGTTACCTGCATCAGGAGTTGAATGAAAGTCCAATCAGAGCATAAACCTATCCTGTTGCTGCGGGGTAAGCAAATGTGCTGTAGATATTAGGTCTGTCATACATCGTGTCATAAAGAGTTATCACAGACAATGTGTACTCAAGTTGCACTTCCATCTGTGATTATTTTGCATGCACAGCAGTCCAAGCAATGAGAGTGTTACTTTCAGATAAAGAAGAAGAAAAAAAAGGGAATTTAAAAAGAAATGTGTGTGAAATCCAACATATGTTGTTTGGACACATATGAGCTGCAATCAAAAAGCAGATATGTGAGTCAGTTGAGTTTCTGGTTTAAAATGAGCCATTGTGGTAGATTCTGAAACAGATAAACAGTAACAGCCTAAGCTTGGGAGCTCAACAGCAGAAGTGCAAGCAGGATTCAGATTTCAGCCTTTGCTCCTGGTCCTAGAGATATGGTGCAAGTCAAAAGTAGACATAGAGGTGGAGGGAGAGATTGGTGAAATGAGTCCCTGCCACCTTATTTCAATGCTCTGACAGAAGGACAAAAAGGAAAAAGTGTGTTTAGAAGTGCATGCATTTGAAATGAAGTTTCTGTGTTGAATAAAGTAACATGTCTCTTATTTTTACTCACTTGTGGATCTGAGAATGATGATGAGCACAATCCTTCAAGGACCACTTCTTCTTGACATGCGATGTTGAAATTTCAAACAAATTTATTTGTATTAATATGACTGTTTATAAAGAAGAAATTGTATTTATTGTCATGCTCTTGGTGATGCTCTTGAATTTGTAATTTCCTGTGTAGATGATGTATTGATAAGATCAGGATAAAAATTTCACATGCACTATGTGTCCTTCCAGACAGGTGCACTTAGGTCTGGGAGGGATGGAGCTGTAGTGGTCAGTGGTACCTAGGGGTTGCAGAAAGCACAGGGTGAAAAAGAATCTGGAAAAGGCAAAGATTTAGGTTTCCAGTGAGGAATTGCAAGGCACAAAAGCACTATTTACTTCATAGCACGTTGTTCTACACCTCCATGCAAAGTGGGTGCTGCCATGAGGTCCAAGGATCTGTTTTTTCTGCTCTCTCACATCACAGTTGGTGAAGAAGCAGTTGGTGGTGTGATTCACGCCCTGGGGACGTGTTAATGGTATCATGCTATCCTGGTTTTCATAGCAGAAATATTCCATAGTAGGAAAAAAACAAACACACTGGTGGTGACAAAGCATTGCACCTTTGAAACTATGTGCAGTCTTCTATTTGTAAAACTACTACATCCTCCTAAAGAGGCTCTTTCCTCCAAGGTAGGTTTAGCAAGGACTGTGTATGTATATACATATGCCAGCTTGTTTCTGTGTGTTTCTTCATGTAGCAGCAAATCAGTGAAATGGTTTATAGCAGCCAAAGCACAAATACACTAGAATTTGGTTTTGCAAGATGCTCTGATTTCACTGGAGAAATTCCAAATATCATGTACATGTACAGTTTATCTCTCAACATGCCTGAAATGTTTGCTAATTTGTAGCATTCATATTTCATGAGGGCTTGTCACAAAGAGGAAAATGTTGCATTCCAGGGAATTGTGGAAACACATTATGGGGAAATGTTAGGAAATTTTAAACGAGGCAAGATATGGGAATGGGGGGGGGTATATTTCTGAAGGAAAAAAACCCCAGAAAATAGAGGAATAAAGTTAGTGATACGAAAATGGAAATATTGTGGAAAATAATCTGATTAGCAGGGCTGATTCATATTACTGAAATTGCTATTTCATCAAATTTTAAGACTTTTTAAAAGTATTTTTCATCCTGGCAGAAATCAAGAATATCTTTCATTTCAGGAAAAATGAAGAGGATGATAAAATAGATAGTGGCTGTGTCTGAACCATGGGGTAGGTGAGCTCAGGATGCATTCTCAGTATTCTCTCTTGGTCCTGGAGCCCAGGGACCTCCTGGAGTGTACTGTAGATTCTGATCCTGTATCAATATTTCCTTCCAAAGAAAAACAAAGGGATGCTATGTGTGCAGGTCATGGTCAGCCATGGAGGCAGAATGAAACCAGGTTTTTAAAGGAGACCAGGACCAATTCTGCATCTGCCATGTGGTCTAGGCTCAGCTAGATTGACTTTACAGATTGTCTTTCTACTTTCTGTATTTCGGTTTGCACACCTGTTAACAAAGAGGAAGAACGGAAAAATATTTGGAGGGAATATTAACGAAAATGCACTAATCATGAGCTAGGTAAAAGTAATAAGTCCTTTAAGGTGAACTTATTAATATTGGGGCAGTTTAGTTTAGTTTATTTGTCATTTAGTTTGCTTGCTACAAAGCACCCTGATGCTGTTAGCACTGCCTGTTCAGCTGAATGGCAAGTGTCAGCTTTCTCTTCCTGTAGGAAAATTAGTACATATATTTGTATGAGTATGGAGCAGCTTTGCAATGTATATTTATTTGCTGTAGGAAAAAACCGTTTCATATGACTTGTTTTCATAAAGATTTTTTTGTACATGAGCCAGACTCAATGGGGAAAATGCTATAAATCTTTTGGCAGTCTGGGAAACAGCCTCAGAAGAAATATTTGTAATAAGCAATATTTGGTTTGTATCTATTGTTGGCAAGAGAGTTGCCAAAGAAAATTTCCCTCCTACGACACAACCTGCACTACTATTTGCTCTGTAACATATTGAGGACATTTAAGGTGACATAGTTGAAAAGCTTCTGTCAATATTGACGTCTTCCAGATTTTATTGCTACAGAATATAAAATGCACAATGTTTGATGCTGAGGAGATTGCTTCCTCAAAAAGGCTTAGAGGTTTAAAAAATTGTAATAATTTCACTTGACGTTTAGGTAGGTTTGTACTGCCCTGATGGGTTCAGTTTACAGTGGAGGTAACCTGCTGAGCACTTTAGCTGTCATTCACAAACATTGTCAATAGACTGATTCAAGCAGATTCTCTTAGAGATGTATTTCCATTTATTGCTACAAAAAGTAAAAGTAGGCATTAAACTATGATATTGGTGAGTTTCTGCCTAGAACCCTGCTGCTGGTGTTAGCTTCACTGATAAAGCAACCATTCACAAATTTGCCCTTTTGTTCTTATTCTCATAGAAGCTGAGCTGACTCAGCAAGAGATGACTACAGTAACTTTTAGACAGATAAGAAAAAAATAAGACTATTTGTCTTAGCCTACCATTTTCTTTAGAGATTTTTCTTCCAAAAATGTAGGTCATCACCTGTAAAACAATTTTTTTCATGTCCAACTGAATTATAGGGTGCTTGGCCAGTGGAAAACAGCAGTACTTTAGACTTGTGCCTGCAGAGGACTAGATGTAAATACAGATGTGCAGAAATAATATCAAATAAATTCAAGCATTACTTCATGTGCTTTTAAAGCACAATCACTAAGCTTTGGCTATGTACCATTGCACTTTATCTGAAGGTATCCCCTGTTCATTACACTCTTCCCCACAAGGGGTTCTTTTGGCGTGCAGGCTTTTTACTGTGAGGGTTTTCCAATTCACATCTTGTGAAAGCTTTCTCTGAAACGTGAATCTTTTGCAGCGTTGTGTCACAAGCTGAACGATTGGACCCACCATTCACGTTGGGCTTTTACAGAGCCCTGTATGCACTGCCTGGGTAATGGCCATGAGGCAGTGGCATCTAGTGCACTTAGACTCTGCTTTTCTCTGAAAACTATGCAAACAGGAGGAAACAGCTATGGATGCCCGTGACATTCTCTCAAAAAGGCCATGAGATTACTTGGCTCCTACTGAAGCTAACTGTAGTGAGAAGGGAAAGCTTGCCTGGGAATAGTGAAGACATCAAGCCATTACCTAGCAAGCAATATGACACTCAGTGTTGTCTGATGTGCAAATTGATTACGACTAACAAATCCCTGACCCTGATATTCCACTCAATTTTATAGACTAGGCAGAAAAAAAAGCAAGAAAATAGGCTAAGCCAAAGAAAAATGGAAGCAGAGTTTGTTAGTGAAATTCTTGGGATTTTAAATCTTCCCAACGTCAGCCAGTTTTGGTTTTCCAGATGACGTGCCAGATAGGTTTTCAAATGGTCCATTACCCACATGGTTGATATAAAAACACATGTTGGTGATCCAATGAACTTTCTCCTTTCTATGAGAAGTGTAGTCTGAGATGGGTTTCTTACGTAGGATCTTTACCTACTGGAAAAATATTTGGAGCCAACCTAGGCTAGTCTTTGGGCTACAAAGAAGGTGTGCTTTACTGTTGTAGAGATCTAAGTACCCTTCTAGCACTGGAGAAATAAACTATATTATGTGATTGGTTAGTTCAAAAAGTGAAAACCTGTGACAGGTTTACTCATTGCTAAATCAACACGTCTGCAGGATTTTGAACTTTCATAGGGCAGAACTGATCAGGAATTAGAAAATTGTGCAGAAGTGGGCTGGTTGTACTAAAATGTCTGGTTTATTTGAATTTAATTTTATTTAAAAACGCCTTGAAGCATATTAGAAAAGAAGTCACAAGAGGTGTTGTAACAGATCTCTGCATTTGGGGAGCAAACTCAGTAGTGTTATCTATGGATAAGCCTGCTTGATGTTTCCCATCATCGAACTCTTTTTAACCTTGCTTTTAAAGTTGCTTTTAACTTTTCCAAGCTAGGACTAAAACTTTCCATGCCATAGCTTTGCCTCTGGTTGTATTTTATATTTTATATTTGGAAAAAATCAGGCTTGTCTGAGGGTAAGGTAATAATTCTGGTGTTTCTTTCCATTTGGGAAATTTTACTGTTCTATGCTTTATTGAGGCTTGCAATTTGTCCTTTATGTGCACCTCATGTTTATCAGCCCCAATTCACCTTTGAGATGTCATAATTTAAACACAGCTGGGGGACTTTTCAGAGCTCAGAAATCTGTTCTTCCTCATCATGCTCGTTTCCTTCCTTGCTCCTACGAAGAGCTGGAGTTAGCACATGTTTTCCATAGCATGTTTGGGTATATTCCATTCATCTGGTCCACTAAATTCATGCTCCTCTTGAAAATAATACCTCACATGTAGTCTGGACATGAGTACTTGGTTCAAGTTTGGATACTGGGACAGAAAATAAAACTGATATCTGCTCACAACCACCTTGCCCCCATGGTGGGGACAGAATCTGGTGGGATCAAAAACAGGGAGGAAATCTGAACTGAGGAGGAAAAAGATGAGAAATACCGATAAAACAATCCCCCAAGGAAATTCCTTAACTCTAAGGAGTTAAAGTTGGGTTGTGCATAATGCACACTAATGAGCACAGCACAGTGCCCAAGTGACGATGGGAGTTGAACAGAAAATGATTGTGTGCATTCATGTAATGAAAGCCTGTATTACCTGATTAAGTTTGTCCAGGCAGTTTTCATTCTGGCCTTCCTCAATATCTGAATGCTTGGCTTTGAACCAAAGAGTTCTTCAAGTTCTTATAACATATAAAGTGTCATACATAAATGGTGCCTTTGTTTTGAAGTTTGTCACTTCACTGCTTCCTCCTCTTCACTGAAGAAAAACAGAACTCATTAAAGATGGTCATGAACAAAGGAAAATATACTGGTAAAAATTACTTTGTGCAAAAGTTGAAGTTGGATATTGGAATCCCAAGGCTGTTTTGCAGAAGCTGAAAAGAAAATTATGCTTTTGACATGCGGAAAAAGACAGCTGGACTCTTCATCAAATCCTTTTGCTTTGATATGCAGAAGTACTTGCATGTTAGCTTCACAACAGATTTGACAAAGAAGCTGCTGGCTTACTCCAAGCTTTCTCCAAAACACTTGAAATGGTCATTCAGAAATGTTTATTTAGGAAGAGATCAAAAAGCCCAAACTCAGACAATTCTCTTTTACAAGCCAAACATTAAGGACAATGAAAAAAAAAAATAACATCTGGCTGAATGGGGGTTGTAACAGCTGAAAAAGGAACAGAGTTTTTGGGACAGTAATTCTGACCTCGTTTCAGCGCTGTCTTCATTTGATTTGTGTTGCTCCTTATTTTGACCAGTGATCCTAATGTGATCCAATCCACCTGCCCTTTCTTCATAGAAGGAAGCTGCAATGTTCACATGTTCCTATTATTCACTTACTTACAATTCAAAGTAAGTTTCAAGTTAATTAGTAATTAAAAGACAAATTGATCTGATCTGGCTAGTCAGGAATAGATTTTAGAGAAAGTAAACTTGTGCTTATTGCGGGGTTTTTTGCTTCTTTTCCCTTTCAGTCCACTCTGACTTTGTTCAGAAAGAAAAAACAAAACAAATAAAAAAAACCCCCAGGCGTATAAAAATCAAAGCAAAAAACCACCAATATCTGCCTTCTGCTTTGGAGGGATTCCTGATCCAATGGAGAATAGGCTTGTTTGGCACACCTGTTTATTGAGGGACCCCTCAACAAGAAAGAAGCAACAGTCCTCAAGACAAAAAAGAATCATCAGTCCCCTACATGGGGAAGTTGCCCTTTAAAGATGGACACACAAACACAGTAGGGGAACAACAGAATAGAACGGAGAGAAACATGTTATTTCTTGTTTAGTGTCTGAATCTTGTTTTTCCTAATTTCATTTTCCCTGAGCAGAACATTTGGGAAGAAGAAGGGAGACCAGGTTTGGTGTCAGAAGATGGCTAAATAGACCTGGATTTGTCACTCCCTTTCCATTTACTCTTCCCCTCACCCTCTTATCCCTTCCATTTTTACAAACTAAGATTCTCCTTGAGTGAAGTGTAAAACTGTTGGTTCCACATGTGTGTATGTGTTGGCCTGCCTGGGCACACTTTTTATCTTCCACTCCCTTTATTTATCCACCTTGCCTATGATTCCTCCTGTTTCACCTGTAGCGCTGCACAGCTACTGCTGTGATTCACATTAGACCTCCTTAATGTGGGAGCTTACTCTTCCAGAAAAAACTTTGATCTACACTCAGAGTTCTTTGTTTATTTTTTCTTAATACCAATATTAGTAGCTGTAGTTTGTTGTCCATTAGCAATCTGTGAAACTGCTTCTTACGTGCCACGTCTTCAGGAAGGTTTGTATTTGAAGAATTCCTCACTTGAAAAGAGGCCACACCACAAACAGATGGATACTCAATATGTCCCCACAGGCTAGAAAAACCCTATAGCTTTTATCTCATCAGTTCCCAAACAACAAAAAAAAAGGCAAGTATTCATTTTTGCTACCTGATATATGTATGGGGACAGTATCTGAAGTGAGATCTTGAGCTATGCTTGAACACACCTATTGGAGAGCTGTAAAATGACTTTTCAGCCTTCAGGACTTCTACACCTGTACAGACCAAGCAGAGAAAGAAGTTCTCACTGAAGAAGGTAGAAATCCAAGGAAAGCCTGCATCAAAGGGGAATGATCCACAAATGTCTGTCTAAGGAGAACATTTAGTGCTATATTATAGTAGCAAGAGAAGGCAACTGTGGTCAAGGCAGCTGTCATAGAGATCATCTTTAGAAGTTCTGACCTTTTTAGAGTACCTAAACCCCACAGTTTTGGCTATGGTTTCAGTCTTTAGACAAATACACTTCCTACAGAGTTTTAGACAGTGTCACTCCGTTCTAGAAGGTAGAACAGGAAATGTTGCATGTCATCGTTGTTATTGCCAGTCTTGCTGCCACTTTTTCTGACAAAGCAGACAGTGGAAAAACAAATAGAACAAGTGCATTCCTTTTCTGTAATGCCAAAAAAGATGTCTGTTGGAGGTGGAGAGTGTGGTCCCTACTGCTTTAGGTAAATGTGGAACAGTGAATGTGAGAGAAACAGGGGTGGTTCTCCTCCAGAAAATTTCTTTTCAAGGTAAATCCTCTGGGAACACATTCAATGGGAGCAGAGATGTAGAGAGAGATCTACATCGATACAGATTTGTATATGGTTAGAGGAAATCTGCTCTAGCAAAAATAGGGAATTCCTATTGAATCCAAAGGTGTTGGAAAGTTTGGCAAAATTAATGATTTATGTATTTTTTTATTCCATAGAAACATGCAAAGTGAGCTGGAAGGGAGCCTAATTGGTCATCTAGTCAAACTTAACTCAGGATTAGAACTACTTGTGGTGTTTCCATGAGATATTTGCTTGACTTGATATCTTGGAGGATTTTGCACTTTTTCTGGGAAATTTAATACAGTTTTTTATTAAGTTTCTTGGTAAAAGATTGGGGGAGGTTTTAAATTTGTTACCAATCTATTTCAAAAGTTTAGAGAAATGGCATTCTTACTGAAGTATCTTATGCTTGACTTGTTCTAAATAAAATCCTGCATGCCGCACTAGAAAAGTAGTTCCAACAAAGGGTTAAAATATGTCACAGGAGAAGTGTTTCTTACTTGCCTTCAGATATTTACATGTTAAGTATAGGCTTGTTACCCTTGGCTCCCTTTATAGAAACAGGCACCTTTGAAGGATAATTAATCTTTCCTTTTCAGCCACTCAACCTTTGGGAGGTGGAAACTCGTGATTTCCTACAGCTATTTCTTTGAATAAAGCCACTCCACTTTCATCTGTTTCACGCTTGTTTTGCAGGAGTACGCAGGTAACAAAGTTTGGGATTTTATTTTTAGAAACAGTGAATTTTAAACACTCAAAAAATTATTTAATGGAAGTTTAAGGAAAGCAAGTTTCAGAGCCAAGAGAGTTTGGTATTCAGAACAGGTGCCTTAAGCTGTCAGAGAGCCAAAATGTTATAATGTAATCTTAATGCTCTATCATAATTTAGTTTAATGTCAGATATAAAACATGTTCTATGAATTCTTTCTGAATAATTCTAAAACCAATACACTTTTCTGGCAAATTATCTCAGATAAGGGATTTGTTTGAGAACACTGCAAGCCCTCATGAAAGGAGAGTGCATTTTCATTTTGGAGCTGCTTCCTTTGTCTGCAGCAAAATTTCCAAGACTCCCAAGTGGATATTTAATGCCTAATTGAAAGAAAAAGAAAACAAATTGAAACATTTATCTTTGACTTCTTTATATGTATAGGCCAATACATAATGTGATTTAGATCCTGATTATCATTGTCATTTTTCCTTTTTTTTGTAGCTGAGTATGCTTTTTCTTTTTTTTTACCAAGACTGGAGTCTATAATGCTACAAAGTTGTGCAGATTCACCCATTTCATGTATTGCTTCTCACATGGGAGGTTTTTTCTCTTATGCTTAATTCCCTCTATTACAGTCTGAAATGTCCAAGAGGAGAAAGTGAAAAACACTCTTAACAGGTCTACAGTGATTTGATCAGCAGCTTAACATCCTGTGTAGAGAGAAGACCTATTTTAAAACAACTGTGGGTTATTATTTGGAGTTTCTTCAGTGCAGGTTTTAGCTCATTAGAAGATTTTTATTGCACATGAGTAAACTTCTCAAATGCTACCAGCTGTACAAATCTAGAGGTCAAACCCGTAAGCTATTTCACTCTCTAGATTCTTGTTTAGTTCCATTTACTGACGCTAGTATTAAATAATTGGATCATAACTCCAGTAGTTTTATTTCTAGTGGAGTTCAAATCTTTATGTGCAGTCAATAATGTAAAATCATAAGAGTTTCAAATTTTACTTTTTGGTTATTTTTTTGCCACTGGCTTTTCTTATTATTTTCTACATTTCTTCATTCTCATATTTAGTAGAGAGAACAGTAGTTAACAGGCCACACAAAACTTCAGAGTTACACACTAGGCAGTACGAGATTTGAAAAATATAAATGTTAAAACCTAAGGCATCACTACAATTTCTTTAATCACAGCATTAAATGATGAAAACTAAAATACCTTTTAAATTTAAATTCATTCAAGATTTTGACAATGTTTTCTTACATATCTCAAGCTTGTCTTGCATACACGAATTTTTCCTTACCAAAGAAGCATATATACACCAATTTTTCCTTGCTCTGCTCCCCTTGTTGTGCTGGTATATTTTTTCTAACAGAGAGAAAATAGACTAAAATGCTGCTGAGCAGAACGTTGCATAAATAAAGAAGAAAAGTAAAGCAGTCTCTGGATTTTCAATTACTTTTGCTTTATTTTATAATTTCTGATATCATGATAATATGTCAAGGCTGCTCTTTGTCAAGCTCTTTCAGCACCAGATGCTTTGAAAAGGTGAAGGTTGTTAATATTATTAATGGAAAAAAAAATTTCAGGTTGTAGCAAATTACACCACTCCCATCAGAATGGGCTAGACATGTCCCCAGGAGAGAGGAGAGAGAATGGCAAACAGTGCTTCTGATCAGTTTTACTGTAGTAGTCAATAACATTTAGAGAATAAAATTAAATATTTGTAATGGCTCCATAGGTCTACAAATATTTAAAGACAAAAAATATAGCTGAAAATGTTTGTCAAATAATGTCCAGGAAATTACGTTTGCTGGTAGTTTTTCCAGCTAGGAGAAGAAAACAGCTGAATTCTTGGAAAATGATCCATTGTGAATATGCTGAGTTTGAACAAAAAAAAAAGTGCAAAGTTAAAATATACTGTCTTTTAGTAAGACTGAATTTGGCCTGATTTTAGGTGCCACATTTACCTTATCATGTTTTGACTATGTGCAATGTTCATTCATTGGTCTTTATACTTACAAGTCCTATTTTATCTCTGATAATTTGGCACTAATATATTCCTTGAGAATTCCTAAACTATGGCATATTTTCTCTAATGAAAGCACTGGTATGAAAAATATTTAGTCTTAGCTGCTACCACACACCAACAAAGTACCAGGAATAGACTGGAATTAAGCTACTTTGCAGTCCCTGTGTGTTAACACTGTTTACTTGCTAAGCTGCAGCCACACCGGTGTGGGCTGCCTTTTTCTTAAAGAAGCAGCCCCAACACTCCCTCTGGCTGCAGTGTTCCTCAAACTAATGAGCACAGCGGTGTGGGAGAGGATTTTAATGTGACACCTCCTAAGAAACACCAAGGAGAGGAGGATGCTTGTGGGTTCCCATGGCTTTTTCACACACATTAGGAATAATGATACTACAGTGCATAATATACTGGAATTATATCCTCTAATGTATTGCTATAATTTACATATAAAAACTTTTTCATTTGTAAAACTTCCAGTTCCTTTGCTCTTTTTGTGTTTTACACAAACGTGATTGATGGTGCTAACTGTATTGGAAGATAGAGCAGGTGATAGTCGGTGGATTTGAGTATCTGTGACAGAGTAGCTAAAAAACTGCAGAATACATGTAACTGATTACAAGTATGTGCATAAAGTGTTGCTCTTTGGAGCCTGAGCTTTTCACATCACTCGCTACAGTTTTGCTTTACAGGAGGCTGCCAGTACTCCCCTGGTAGCTTTGCTATAATTTGAATGTAACCGTATTAACTTGCTATCAAATAAGGATTGTAACTGGAATCCTGGCTAGCATCTTACTCTGCTATAATTGTAGTCTCTCTATTAATATAAAGAAGTAGTGAGTGTAAATACAGTGGTAGAAACTTCTAGCCAAAACCCTGGAGTTGCAGTCTGGGTAGTTTTGATGTGCTCAGCAAGGACACTTTACACGTAATTGCCTGCTATGCAGATCACTGTTTTATCTCATCTTGGCACCAAAAAGATTCAAAGGGCAGTGCTGAGTTAATCTGCCATCCCAGGATACCTAGTCTGGTGAAGTTTAGAAGCCTAGTTTTGAAGGCTATTCATTTACTCCTTACTGGCAGAGATTATTTTTTCCTACCCAAGAACTATAAAGCCAATCAGTATGAGCTGATGGTCCTGTTTTGAAGTCAGAGCTTTCTGCCATCTGTCTTTCTGACCCTTGTGGTGATATCCCAGGATGCATTTTCTCTTTCAGAGGAGGCTGCTGCCTGTTGCCTCACCTCAGGACAGCAGGCAGGGCTGCAGCAGGCTCACCACTCTCTCCACAGGCAAATTTTACATTGTGTCAAGTCTGCCCTTACACAGGGAGAATACTTGCATTGCAGGAGTATGTCCCAACATTTTAAGACCCTGTGTTTGTGGTGTGAAATACTAAACAGACATATTATTTTAAACCCTAGAGTGTAACAACATATTTTTTGCTCACTCTCACATGGTTCTGATTTTCAGTGCCAGCTATGCATTTGACCATGGGTGAAAAAACTATGTGACATTTTGGTAGGCAATATTTTTACTTTCTTAATATGTGAAAGCTTGCAGTAAATAATGGGTAGAGCAGGGCCAGGAAGACTCTAATGGATAATGTGTAAAGATGAGGAGTAAGATGTGTCTGTTGGTTTGAAGGAGATATGTTTAGTGCAGCCCACGGAGCCCTGACCCTAACTTCATGGCATCCAGCCCAGAGAGTGAAATGTATTCCAACAATAAATCACCAGAATTTGTTCTTTTTGACTGTGTTAAAGCAACAGTCTGCAAAAGCTAGGACCACCAACTATGCTGTTTCTGCATATCTGCTCTAGCCGAATCACTGCTGCTTTTTATTAGTCAAATGTTACTGAGATGACTGAGAACATTATCTAGTAAGCACAGGTCTGTGCAGTCCATCACCCAACAATCTGTGCTTGATTTCCAGCGCGCCCTTATCTAGTTTCCTTGGGGAATGTCTTGACATATTGAAACCATATTTTGTTGCTTTTCACATCTTCACAGCCCTTCAACTCTTGCTAGGAAAATTCTAACCACCATTTCCAGTTACTTAAAAAAACCTAAGCCTTGAGACAAAGCATCATTTCAGCTTGCCCTAAACAAAAAGATTACAATTTAAAGAACACTTAATTATATTGCAAATGTTTTCCATTGTTGGAGCCTATGTTTTGCTGGACCAGACTCTTCTCTGCTTTTAGGCATCTGAAGAAATATCTTTTTTAATGGCTTGTAATACCTCAAACTCTTTTTGGTTTGTTTTCTTAGTGTCAAAAAGTGGACAAGATGTCAATGTCCAAAAAATTCAATTGAATTTCTTAGGAGTATTAAGCATGTAGCCAAATTTTTCAGTGGGGTGAGAACAGCAATACTTTGCCCAGAAAATGTGTGATATTGAAGTATTCCTCTCTTTAAAAAAACCCTACAAACAAACAACAAAACAACAAAACATAAAGTATTTGATTCCTATTTTAAAAGACTCATACAAGCACAGACACCACTAATGTTCTTGTCCTGTTCCACTCTTTGGCAGACCAGGATGAAAGTCCACTAGTGAAAATATATATATATATATATGTGCATACACATATACATACCCGTATAAGTGTGTGTGTGTGTGTGTGTGTGCGTGTACACAGCTCCTCCAACCTCCTCTTACTGTGGTTGCTGCACTCACCACTCACACATGTAATAGACACCTCCCACCCAGGAAAAGAGTCAGAACCAAATTTAATAAGAAGTTGGGAGAGACTGTGCTGAGCAGGTACAGAGCATGGCCAGACAAAGGTATCAACTGGTAGCTGTTTACATGCATCTGGCCCTTTTTTATCTCCTTGCCCTTCTGTTTTTCTACATTTCCTTCCCAAAACATCTAGATCTATCTCTTTCCCCAGGTTTACGTCCTCCTCTGGTGATGTGGCCTGGTGGATCCTGCAATGGCTCTGATAGGATTTTAGTCGGGCTCCCTGATCCTGCCCCCTTCATCTATCTGTACTCCTTTCTGGGGATGCAAACAAGCTTTTTACTACATAACCTAACGTATTGACTAGTGGCATGATAGAAGTCCAAAAATTATGAAATATCAAGAAAAAAAAGTATATTAGTGTAATGCAGAAGTAATGTCTCTTTCTGAAACATTCATGAAGAGACCAGTGTCTTAGTGAGATGATGGTGACTCAAGAGTGGAGATGTTGACCACATTCTTAAGGCACATCATCAGGTGTGGTAATAAAAGTTGACTTGTCAAACTGTTTGCCACTAAGTCTCTCAGGTTCAGAGAACTGTTCCAGCTTTGGACATGAGCCTGAGCAATTTGGGCTGTCCTGCCCTCTGCCTTCTCTGCAGCCACAGAATGGGGTACTGTTATCTTTTCATTCTTTCAGATCTCTGTTGGATATCCCCTTTATTCCCTGGTTCCTATTCAGTCTGACACTCTCCTGGATGGGTGAAGTTCTCCAGGAGTTGGTGTGTTTTCTCTAAAAGTGGTCCAGATTTTTGAGTTGATAGGAATGTACCGGGTCAGTGCTTAAGGCTTTGAATTTTTACAACAGGTTTTGCACAGCTTTAGCTGACAGTACCAGAGAATTTTGAGAAAGGGTTATACTGGTTTGGATTCTGCAGAGATTTGCTACTTCCCTGGCAGTAACACTGAAACACTGGAGAGCTGAAATTCATTGGGAAAGACTGTGGGATGAAGATGGCAAGTAAAGATGTGAAGGTTCAAAAGTTTTGGGGAGCCTGACCTTTAACAAGCTCATCCTGCTAGCTTTTAACATCACTGAAAAGTGAAGGACTCCTGCCTCTGTTTCTAAGTAAGAATTTGGTGCACTATACCTCTGAAATATGTCTCTTCCTTACAGAATAAAAACGGAATATATTAAATATTTTTGACATTGTGGACCATGGATTTCAATGTCTTCCATATTACTGGAGGGCACCAGTGTAATTTTTGCTCCTGGAACAACTATGCTTTCATTCCCTTAACAGGGAGCTTTTATGGGATTTTTTTTCACATGCTTCCCATTCATTTTTCTCAATGATCTTCCAGATAAATTATTCAAAGGGCTTTGGCTGTAGGCTACTGTTGCCTTTTCTTGGAGTGGTGCTGCTAAAACACATCATGCAGTCCCTTAGGACATTTTCATGTGCCCACTATATGCAAAGACCTTTATTTAGCCTTTAAAAGACCACTTGCACAATTCTGCAACCAAGGTCTGAATACATACATCTCAATAGCTTTTATTTGAACAAAGCATGTGTGTATGCAGAGCAGGTTTTGTACAAAAATAAGTCAATAGATAATATTTGCAGATGTCTCTCAACCTAGCAAAAGTTATCACTAGAAATCAGCACCCACTCTCTAATGAGATCCATTTATTTGTCTGAGCTTCTAGTAAAATGTCACAAAAATATCTGTGAGATTGCTCAGCTGACTTGGAAACTCATTTGAGCTGGTTAGCAGGAAAGTTTTAGCTAACACCAAGTGTGATGCAACATGAACACTTTTCGGGTTCTAATCCTTGTGCTTGTTTGCTTAGTGAAAAAGTTCCTACCCACTGGAATGATTGCTCTTTCAGTGCCTTAAATCAAACATACCTGGAGGCCTCAAGATGAGAAAAATAAATATTTGAAAAAAACCCTGTCTGTTTGCAAGGTTCTCCTTAGCCTGGTTCCTCTCTGACACTTTCATTTTCCCCTTCAGAAACTTAAAAGGAATAAGCAGAGATCTTGGACACCTATAACCAATACTAAAGAGGCTAAGAGGCAGGGCTTGTGAGTTGTGGGAGGAGATTATAAACAAGAACAGGGTAGTCTTTCAAGGGTATTTTAACCTTTATACATGCTTGACTGCTTTGAGCTCATCCTGTTTGGTAGAAGGAACAAAAATTAAACTAAACCAGAAGGGCAAAACTTTGTTATATTGAATAGAAAGGTTTAACAAACACTGTCTGTTTATTCCTTGCTTGGGGAAAAAGGCTGGCCTTTCATAAATTGCCTTAAATTCTATTTTTACTGAAACCAAGACTAGTAAAACTTAACAATATTTGTCTCAGAATGTTTGGTTATTTGTAAAGAGGAGATTTTATATGCAGTAAAAAAGGGCAGAGATACCTGCAACCTTGCATTTTTTTGCTGCTATTGTTAATTTTACAGCATTTTTATTGGAACATAGATACAGAAGGGATCTATTTGGATCATTGGGTCCAGACCCATGCTTTGCAGCCAGCGTCACTATATGTGCATAATCCCCTCCTCATAATCCCTGATGAAAGACTGTGAGTAGCTAGGAGTACTCAGACTGAAAACCTATCAGAAGTTTTTTTCAGTATTTCGATGCTGTAATGGTTACAGACCTTCATCTAATTTCCAAGCTATGGTTATTTGATCTTTTCTTACCAGATAATCATCCATTAATATATACTGTGAAAGAACCAAATTAACAGAGGGATATTGTAACAATTTGTGAATCCAGTTAAATTCTCCAGAGCAAAGCATACTGTGCCAATAGAAATATTTGCATGGTACTAAAAATTAATGTATGTGGAAGAAAATAAATCAAGTAATTCAATGTGAGCTTTTAAAGCTTCCACATGATTTTCACATCTTGCTTGAAGAATGTAAAAGATACGCTGGTAGTAATCTCTGAAAGTGCAACCAGACACATTGTTCATGTGCTCTAGGTTATATTTTAAAACACATAGGGATAGAAATGACTATTTGTTTGTTATTGTCATTCATGTAAAGCCAGTGTAAAACTATTACTTTTATAGAGGCTTGGAAATGTAAATAGTTTAGAAGGATTGGAAGCACATAAATATGCATGTCTGAGGGTCTATTCACCCTGTGATGTGGTAATGGCTGTCCTGCACAGACTGTGCTCCTTTCACAAGCCACGCAGGCACAGTAGGGCAGGGAGTTTCTCATTGGTGAGAGTAGGCACTTCTGCGGGCTTGTGGGGAAGATATACATCTTGGTTTCTGAAAGAGATATGATAGTCCTGAAATACGGGCTAGGCTTTCTCTAAAGGGTTCCTTACCCTTTTCTTCCCTGCCTCAGGGAAGTGAGTCATGGGATCTGCTGGTGCTTATCCATCATGCTCCAGCTCTCATGTTGCTCAGGGGCAATTGGTACATTACCCTGTGCACTGATGTGTCCACCAAGGTGACAAAAATATGCCCTTTGAGGGGCATTGCAGCAGACTGGTCCTTCTCCCGGAGTCTTCTTGCAGCTGACTGACTGGGAGAAAGGAAGATGTGGGACAGATTCGAACTGATTTCTTCCACACTTGGGGAATCAGGCTATGGAGTGAAGGTACACTTCAAGTTGGGTGCAGCAACAAATATGATACATATGCTAAAAGTGGGGAGACTGCTCAAATAATTGCACAGTCTGGCCATTGGAACTGTCATCCATTTTAAACACTTCCTTATTTTGGGCCAGTTCTTGTATATTTTTGTGTTTGCTTACGTATTCAGAGAATGCCGCCTTTTCTGCAAATAACCATATTTGTAGAACAGCAAAGTGCAGAGGATCCCAGCCACGGATTGCACTTGTGCTGCAATGCAGGATGCATTCCTGAGGAAGGAGAGTTTCAGGCATCTATCATGAGTACTGCTCACACTAAGGTAATCTGTCTTGTTCTACTCTTCAAAATACTTCAGAAGTACTCCCTTGGGATTCCTTGTTTGTCCATTCTAGTTATTTCCAGGTTGGAATTAATGATGTTCAGCAGTTTAAAGCTATTGGCATTCTTCACCACTGTAGGTCTTGATCCCACAAAACACGTTATGAAACCCAGGCAGGTTGCTCTCCAAGTCTTTTGTTATGATTGTCACTGAAGTTTATGGCACAATTCTCAATCTACCCTTGTTCGACGTCCCCGACCTCTACCAAGTAGCAGAGATTTAACTCTTTATCTCCAAAGACACTATGGTGTGTGCATCTGAAAGGGTATTTTGGAATCTTGCCTAAGAAATTGAATCCTCCTGTACTTGTAAAATGTACAGCTTTAAAGGAAGGCCGGGGAGATGAAGCTGAGGATTTTTCTGAACCATTCAGGCCTATTGCAGTGATTGTACTACCATGCCTCCTGCTGCTCCTCTCTAAAACATTCATACAAGTACAGATTTGTTCATGCAGATATCTACAAAGAGACATAGTTGCTTAACAAGAAGAGTTCTGCATGTAGAGAAATCACTGTACCTTGCAAACTTTTGTACCTATCTTCTCTGTAGTTTAAAAGTCTCCATTATCTGAGTGGGATGAAAAAAATATCACACAGAAGAGACAGTTAGTTAGAAAGAACAGTGGTAAACAAAGAAGAGAATTTTGCCTCATATCCTATAGATTGCATATGCTTGCTATAGTTATTATTTGCTTGGTGTAATTATTCAGTCAGCATCTTGAAAAAATTACATAGGCCTATGCACTATTCCAGAACACAGAAATTGTATTACAAAATAATAAATGAAATGAATAATAAATAAATGAATAATTTGATGATTCTTTTGAAAGACACAGTCTGACCACAAAGGTGCTTATTAAAATGGCCACAATATATTATTTTCCATAGCAGGATAAAACGGATAAAAGAGTGGTATTCATAGCAGTGTTTGGGAGGTTTGGCTGTCAGTGATCTTGTACTAGTGATGGGATAATAGGAAGTTCTACAGAGGAAAAATGAGCAGAGAGGCGGCTTTTGATGCTGACACAGAAAACAGGCTAGGCTGAGTAATGATCTAAGGAGATGGTTGTCAGTGCCTAAATGGGAAGGGGGAGGGAGATGGCTGCTATTTGTCAGCCTAGAGAATCTTCCACACAATTGTACTTCAGCTCCCAAAAATGTTTTCAAAATAGTTCAAAGTATTTTAAGAGAATAGTTCAAAAATATCACCTACGACCCATATGTATCCTTTGCCTAATGATTTCCTGCCACCTCCTGTTCTTGACCAGGACAGCTCAGAAGGAACAATGAGTACTGTTTTCTTGAAGAGATAAATCCTTAAATGAAACATTTTCAGTCCTTGGAGAGCCCAGTAGGTCCTATTTCTCCTCTTGTGTGCCTGCTTTTTATTAAGATGCATTAAGAGGACGGAAAAACAGGTCACAGGTATGGTAGCACAGATTATTTCCTCTACATTATATGTGAAGATTTAGAGAAAATGATGCAGATTTACATAGACTAACCATGTCTAGGGAAAAGAAAAGTCAATTTTCCAACCCTAGGTCCTTGATTCTTAAGTTTTCTTGGACAAGGTTGGACTAATTTATGGAGGTAATTCTGTAGTATTGACAATTCAGTCCTGTCGGAACAGAAGTGAGATGTATTTGAATTGATGGAGTTTCATCTTTTTCACCACGTTTTTTCTTCAGTAGCTCTCTCTTCCTTCTTCACTTGTGTGCAGCTGGAGAGGACACAAATCAAAGCCAGAACTGTTGACCTTTCAGTAAGGAGTCCCCATTTTTTTTGCCTCTGAGCAAAAGTATTCTCAACTAAATGAGCTGTGGCTAAATTTGCAAACCCAGGGGGGTTTGGTCTAGGGCTTTGAACGGGGATATAGTTTCCATAAAGTAGGTGAGAGAATGCTGAAAGCTTTGTGTGTGGAACATGTGAAATTTTTTGTCAGCACTAAGGAAGACATGGGAAGTGAATAATCTGATTTAAACACTTGGGTGTTTACATATGACTTCAAATGATTTAATACATGGAAGTGCAATTTGAGGCAAATATAATTCCAAGCGCTTGAAACACTGTATCCAGCTCTGCTGCAATATCTAGATGCTCCCGTGAGCTACTGTGATACTGAAAAGCTCAGAAATAAAACATTTGACTACTCATATTTAGACTGACATTAGCCTTCAGAGAAGAGTAGTATTCACAGGAAATTATCTGAGAGCTTCATAGTGGCAAAGGCAAAATAGACATAAAACTAAATAAGAAAAACCAGCAGGAGAGGAAATGTATGCCTCTTTCATTTGTAAAGGTGTTAAAATGCTGTGTGGGATCCTTTTTATACTTCACAGGTACACTTGCAGAGCACTGGAAATATTTATAACCAATGAAAGCCACAGCGTGTGCAGGGAATTTCTTTCCTATTTTTAAATGTAACTGTCTAGAATATTTGAGCTTAATTTTGTGTCTCTCCCATTGTTCTTTGGTGAATAAAAGGAAAGTGCTCAGCTGTAAGTCCTGGCCTACACTGCTGAGTCTGCAGTAAAAACCTCTTTGAATAAGGGGATAAGAAGAGCTTCATTCTGGTGGAGTTATCACAAGTTCTGAATGGCCTTGATAAACAACACAAAGACAGAAGTGCTTCCCTTTTGACATACAAGAATGTCCTTGTTACAAAGTCTTGTACACAGTATTGCCAAGCCCTGATTTTATTTGCATGTTTCCAGACGATAATTTAGGAGAGATGTTAATAAAGAATAATGTTTGAAGGACTTCTGTGTACATGCATTTTACTGCTCTCTCAGGCAGTCTGTCTGTAAATATTTGGAATTTTTATAACCCACATTTAATCCTCTCAAAACTAGAAAGAGATAATATTTAGTTTAACAAAAAGCAAGTTATATGTCTTCTGGAATATTTACTTTTCTGGAAAAGCTTCTTGACCTTTAACTTATGTCATCTTAGCTCTCTGCTTTCAGTGTGATCTTTTAGGTTTCAGCAACTATTACATATTTACAGCACGGTAGTGCCCGAAAGCTTCAATCACTCTCCTGAATATGAGCACACCACATACCTGCAGCGGGAAAACTTCTGAAGACCTTGGGCTCTGAACCAGGTAACCAGGTAAAAAAAAAATCATCTTTCATTGTTTACTGTGGAACTAGAAGACAGACTGATTAAGGGAATTGTTCAAGTTCAAATAAGAAGGCTATGGGAGAATTTGGAATTTGTGAGTCCCTGACTTCCAGCTTAACCACAGATCTGTCCTTTCTCTGATTACAGGCACTTCACAGACAGGTCCAACCTGCAAATCTTGGACTTTTGGGGCTGGATCCAAGTGCAAGTTCCATGCTGGGGCTGTACTGCATCTCTGGCAGTGGGAGTCTGTTGATGATGGTCTTAAAAATACTCTGAAGTCTCAGCTGTGGGGTGGTATCTTCAAAGGAACAACTAGGTTGCTGGGCTGGCGTTGCTTGGACTCCTCGAAGGAAGCCATTCCCTCAGCCCAGTGCTGTCCTGCACCAGAGAAGTGAGACTCTGCAGAGACATTCTCATTCCCTGCTTCTGGACTATCCTAGTCCTCACTTTCCCAGTCTAGAGGCCCTCAGTCCTGTGTGGAGTTGGTATGTAGGTCATAGGGCTAGAAGTATGTAAATGCCTGCACTGGGCTGGATTAAATATCTGACATTACCTATAAAAGGAAAAACAGCTTCTGCATAATTTCATATATTCTCTGGGGATGGTTCTTTAAACATTCCAGAGAAATGCTGTATGTCCACCTCAGTTTCTTATAGCTTTTTAGGTCCATATACTGGACATTTCCCAATAATTTGCTTTAACCATGCGAGACACTTGACTCCTTCCTTGCTTGCTCTTCTGTTGTACCTTCCTTTGATGTTTATGGGAAGGCTCTCTCCCTCTCCCTCCCTAGTACAGCTTTTCGCTGGTAGCTATTTATTGATGTCATGATCATTTAACTGCTGTACCATGCTAGTGAACAAGAAAGCAATTTCGAGGCATGAAGTCCTACAGTCTGCAACTATCAGTGCTCTTTTCATCCTCCAACCACAACCTCCCTTACTACTGCCCGCCTGGGAGAGAGCCACAAAACAGCTGGGGAGGAGAGTCCTGCCTGCAGTGATGGGGATACGCAGGGCTGCAGCACATCTCACCCTGTGCACCCACCAGTGAAAGTGAATCTGAAAAACTGCACATGGGTGTAAGTCGATAAATCATGATAGGAAATAGATTGAAAAGATTCTTATTTTTTACACTTGTTTTCTTCCCAGTTTATCCTCACCTGGTTGCACTGTCGAAATGCTTCAACAGCTTTTGGTGATGAGAGAGTAAGTGGTTGCATGAAACAGCTATTCTACCCTGAGTTCCCTGCCCCTGAATGGACTGTTATGGGGGAACCTATATCACAAGAGAGGAGTATTATAAGATCCCATCTGCATAGTTGAGGCTGAGCCCTGATTTAAAATTGGCTCTTAGCACAACTCAAGTTCAAAAATAGATGACGTTTATTTATTCATACTTTAACTGAAATTAGCGTGCCAAAACCAACTTTGTTGTAAAGCATAATAAAAAATGTATTTCATTTGCTGTGTGCCTTTGTCCTATCTATGTACAATTGATTTCCGGTTTACAAAGACAAAACTAAACAAAGAAAACTAATAAGAGCCAGTATCAACACAATTGTCCTTATGCAATGTGTTCACATCAAGGAATCAATTTTAAAATGGTGTCAAAGAGAGAATATGCTGAAAACCTTTCCTCCTTGTGAGATTAGTAGTAATTTAGGTTTACATAAAAATAGATTTAGCTTGCTTCATTCACATTAAAACATTTTCTGGTGAAAAATTTCCTCTTTTTTTCCCCCCCAAATTTTCCTCAATTTGGGTAATTAAGGTTTAACCATGCGAGACACTTGACTCCTTCCTTGCTTGCTTTCTGGAGAGAAGACTCAACGTCTTCAGTCCGAAAACTATTCCGGTCCCATTGAAGTAAGTGGTAAATCCGATCAATTCACCACTGTAGATTCCAGCTGCAACTTTATTCCCATCTCTCTTGAGGGAACACACATGAAGTAGCGCAGCATGACAGATGAAGAGAAAGGCAGCTTTTGTGCTCTGTGGTTTATTGGCTTCAGAGTTTTTCAGATAATATTTTAAGAAAAAAGATCATCTTTGGTTTCAAGGTGCTTTGATTGTTTATGTCTTAAGCAGGGGGAAGTTACAATATTTCTGAAAGCTGTCTGAAAATGCTGAAGGAAAGAGGGAGGGAGGGAGGGAGGAAGGGAGACTATGGCTTATCTTAGAAACACACTTCAGGTCCATGTTTTAGCATATATCCAAATCTGTAAGGCAAAACTAAGCCTTTAGCATTAGTGTTTGAACACCTTGCTGCTCCTGAACCATGGTACTCTGAATATTGTAATCAACCCATTGAAGCTCAACTTTACACTTCTTTTTGAGCTCATAAAATCAGTTCTCATGAAATACTAGAAAGCAGAGCACTGTTGAACACCAAGACAAAAAAATGCTATTGAGGGATTTGAAGACATTTGAAATTCATGTCAGGCTTTATAAAATATGTGAAACATACCAAAACAAACAAATCAACCACCAAGCCTGTTCTGTTCCTCCTAATTGAAGCATATATTTTTGATATAGGTTAAAATATTGAATGTCCTCCCAAGTATGGCTTCCATCTAGGTTAATTTCTTCCGTTACAATATGAAGGCATGGATGCTAAATTATGCATTTGTTTCCAGATATGAGAATTTCTCCCCTTTGGAATTACATGGAAGCATAGGCGGATTCTGTCCCTCCACAGGGCCACTGTGTGCTCTGCAGTCTGTGCACCGCAGTGGTAAAGAGCAGTGACACCCCACACTCACACGCATTTGTCACTGTGACCTCATCTGACCCTGTTTTTAGGACGGTTAAAAACTATGCTACTCTCTGTAAAGGCAGCTCAGTCTGTGAAGAGAGGAATTTGGCCAGCCGTGGCAGTACCACAGATGTAAATAATTCTCATGTTTTCCCGTGACAAACTTGTTCACTGCATTTTTGGACTGGATTCCACTCAGAAAGGGCCATGTTGGCTTTTTAAAAGCTGTTGGACACAAAGTAAAGCGTGATNGGGGTTGGGGGGTGGTGTTTTTTGGATTTTCTTTTTTTTGCTGGTTGTCTGTGCCACTTTCCTCTAATGGTATTTCTGTTAGCAGTTCTGGCCGTAGAGGTTTTGAGGCAGCTATCTCGTAATCTAATTCATGTCAATTAGTTGTCAGTCCAGACAAAAGCCCTCTTATTCAGTTTGTGTAACTATTTCCCAATAAATCTTTCTTGTGCTCTATCAGCACATATGGTAGCATTTTTTTTTCAGTCCTCATTTTGTAGCTTTTATCAACAGCTCCTCTCATGAGACCAAAACCTCTTTTTCACTCTGTCTCTATTTTGTATATTCTTACCCATGAGAGTAGTGTAATAAAGAGTAAATGAGTGAGGCTGACTAATTACACATCTCTTTTTTTTCTAACATTTAAGGAAGATTTTATGTGTGTGAATATATACCACTTAACTCTTTATTCAGGAAAATGGATCAAAGTGAAGATGACATGTTCCTCCATGGGATTAAGATACTGAGTGAAGAGGGACCCAAAAACCAAAGAAACAAAGAATGGACATTTAATTTCTGAGAGTTGAGTTTGCCTCATTTAGTAATGGTGTGTGGCTTGCCTGGGGGCTGGCTCATGAGTGAGTCTAAAGATTCACTGTTTAGGAAGGCACAGGGTACCCAAATTTTCTACTTTAGTTGGTGGCCTTGATCCTTACTGTGATTAACATGGGGGCAGGATGACCTAAGTGAAAAGAGGTTGAAAATGAAGCTTCATACAGGAAAGTGTGAACAAGTGAAGTTCAGCAAACAAGCCAGTGTTGTGGGAGACTGTCTTGGTTAGAGACAAGTTTAGGGGGAAACGCTCTGGAAGGAACGTCTCCTCCCCAGAAGACAGGTTTCAGCACTCCCTCCCCCACCGATATGAAAGGAATTTCTTGGATGAAAGTGAAAAAAATGATTTATTTAACAAGCAGAGTGCTGGCAAGGCACAGGAAACAAATGAGTAATGTTAGATAATAAACCTCCTCGATGCAGAGAAAGCTGGTGGATTTAGAGTTCCCTCCGTAGCTGGCTCGGCCCCTCCCAAGGTCCAAGGCCGGGATGCGGTGTCCCTGCAGCCTCCCTGCCAGTCCACGGGGTCTGATGATCTGGTTCTTGGACCACAGCTAGGCCAATCAGTTCCAGGAGAAGAAGAAGAAGTTCTGGAGGATTTCGGTATGCAGTCCCGGGAAAATTCCTTGCCTCAGCTAGCAGGCTGGCTAAAAGCAGGAAGGTGCTCCCTCGGCCCTGCGGCAGTGAGAGTGCGGGGCAGTGTGTGAGTCCCTGAACACAAACAGCACTGAAGAATTCGCCTGGCTTCCCCCATTTCCTCTGACCCAGCTTAAAGCTGCAGGACCCAGTTCTGGGCAATAAGCAGACGATAGGGGAATACAGTATTATCATAAAATCACCCCAAGACAGAGAGTTAGGCAAGAAAACTTTGATGCGTTTGTATGAGCTAGGGAAGGTAGAACCACAAAACCCCAAAAGATAGTATTGCAACCTCACTGTCAGTTTTGCCCTTTTTTGCATATGTTGGGTCTGTTCTCAAACAGGAACCTTGAGCCTGGATGGTTTTGGTCAAGTTCTGGCCCCTATTTGAAAGAAATGTGTCTCTGGTAGTGAAAAGCAGAAAGACACTAACATGAAGGATGCCCCTTCCTGAACTCAAGAAGCAAGTGGGAAACATGCAGGGAAAAGCCCCTGGAAACAAATGAGTTTTACTGCATTCAGGCTTCTAGAAATAAGGAAGAAGAATGGTACTAGATGGCAGAGACAGAGGCTACAGTGTCAGTATGGAGGCAGGCAGATGTCTTTCCCTGCTGGTAGCCCTTACTGCCACAAATCCTCGCTGCGTGGAGAGTCAAATCTTAAGATAGAGGCTTCAGGATTGCATTCTTGAAAGGATGAGAGTTTTATGGCAAATGCATGTCAGAGAGGAGCCAAGGGAATTGGAAATAGTTGCCTGCTCCTCCTGAGAGGAAAGAATAATCTGCCAACCAGCCTCAGCATTTCACACAAGGTGTGGTCATGCCAGAGCCTCACGTGAGACACTGTAGAACGGTTGCCAAAGGCCAACAGCTCCTTTGTTTTCACTTTGCATTGGTGATTCCTGTGACCTGTAACAATCTGAGTGAGGATCTGGGGATGATCTGAAAGAGATGATTCCTCTCTTCCCATCTGAATATGAAAATCAGATATGAATCAATACATCCCGAAGGTGAAGAGTTACTTAAATAATATTAAGAGATTGTTGTTAGGCTGTTATTGAGATGCCCTCAGCTGTAGTATGATGTTAAACATGGATGCTGAATGCAGATTAAATCAATTTAACAAATACCATGTGAGTGGCTAACTCATGAGAAAACTTTAGATCCAGACTGATGCATCTTGATGTAGCAGGAAAGACAGAAGTGTCGGCAGGGTTAACACGTTCTAACAGGTGGTTTAGCAAAGAAAATAAACTGTCACGTCGGCCTTCTAAGGGCAGGATAAGTACTAATAGTTACCTATTTAGCTAAATTTTCAACAGCTGAATCAACTGTGTAACATGATAGTCTGAAGACAGCAAACATTTCTTCTTATGTTTAAAACTTGTTGATTTACAGGAGAGCTTTCTAAGAGAAATAATCACATCGAACTCAATCTAGACATCATGGTATAACAGCTGAGTCCACAGAAATTTTATGCAATGCTTTAATCTAGTCTATTTCCATTCTGAGTAGCCTTGAAGATGCAATTTATTTTCTCAGTTCTACTATGTGCAAAAGAATTATAATATTTCTCTATCTCATAATTAAAGTTGGGAGTAATTGGCATCTATTCAGACTCCTCAGTAAAACATACCCTGTACACAGGTTAGCTGGCATAGTCACAGTTTTCCTGCAGTTAGAATAAATGGACCACTTGTGCCTATGTGTATTGATGAGAAATTTGTGTAACTGTTGATAACATTTTTGGTAACAAATTGCAAAACAGAGGGGTGCTTCTAGGCAGGTCGTATGAACAATGTTAACTGCCTCACGTTATCTGCCTGCCATGGAATCATGTAGGACAGTGGATTTACAGAAACCAACTCTGTCATACCCAGCTTGCCTCCTCCCACCGTTCAGATGTACCTGTTTTAGTTATTCTGGGTGCACATCAAGGGGTTTGCAGATATTTAGGATTCAATGTAGTATTGAGAGAATCTTCAGCAAAACTGATAATTCCTATGTAGAAAATGTGTCCATGACATCTCTGGAGACTTTAAGAAAGTTTAGAGGTCACAGAGATTGCAGTCTGGCAGCAGCTGCTGTCTGAGCACTCTTCAGAATGATGCCAGCTGGAGGAAGATGAGGCAAAAGGGAGGGCTGAATACTGATAGGAGAGGACTTAGGTAGAGGCCACATCTTCTTTATCAATTCTCAGCCAAAGAGAATATATTTATAGACCAGAAACTTTAGTCTGTCTTGAACTTGGCTGCTTGCTGTAACATTGGTGGACAGAATCTGCTGTGCTGCTTCTAGATCTTGAACAGGGATTCTCAATTTCTGAAGGCCGAATTTCTTATGTAGTTTCAGGCTTATATAGCATGGAAGTTTTGATCTCCAAACTTTTTCACATTTCACTGGTGTCCTTGTAAACCAAGTAGACATAATATATTACATAACACATACTGTTATTGAATCAGAGAGGCAGCGTATCAGTCTTTTATAAAATGGACCATATATTAAAAAAAGGTTTTAAAGCAGTTTGCGGAAGTGGATCAGTATTTGTGGAACCTAAATTGAAACCAAAACCAAAAATCTGCCAGTATCCTAGCACCCAGAGCATAATCTGGTTCCAGCAACACAACTGTAATTTTTTTCTTTTGTGTGTAGAACACTGCTTTCACAGAATATTTTCTGTTGGAAGAGACCCACAAGGATCATCAAGTCCAGCTCTTACATGAATGGCCCATACAGAAATTGAACCCATGACCTTGGTTTTGTTAAAAACATGCTCTAACCAACTCAGCTAAGCTCAAGGGAATTTCATAAGGAAACAGCTGCTGTTTGAAATAATAACCTTGGTAATGTTAATTAGATTTCTACACTTTGGCCTGAGGGTCATTAAATTTATCCACACTAATTTTTCATAATTTTTCTGTCCAGTTCTCTTCAACTCATTCTGTTCTGAATGAATCGCCTGGTTTTTTTAATTGAAATAAGTAATCAGAATTTGGTTGTACCATTTAAACGTACCATTGTTGACTCTGATCATGTAATCTACATTAAGAACCAACAAGTCAGCTGAAACAGATGAAGTATGCTAGCAGCAGTGCAAATAAGATCAAAGCTGTATTTTATGAAGTCTGTTTTATAAGAATACAGAAGACTAGACCTTTGAAAGACATATTATTGCTCTCTGCAGCTTACTCCACTAGAGATCCTCAAAGATCTCTCAGGCAAGAAGTAAAAATAAAAATTTAAAAATCAACGGTTACTTCCATAAAACTTCTGTTCTTCTCAGAACTACTGAGGAATCACTGATGTATAAAGGCCTGTATAAATTCAATTCATGAAGTGTGATTTTACTGAATTTGTGTTTGCAAAAGTAAAAGGATTGTTTGACATCCTCTTTGAAGAAGAGCTTTTATTCTGGCCCATGCACATCTTATCCCATCCTATGTTGCTTTAATACCAAGCTCAGTGAGATGCACCAGTCACAAAGTACCTTCCAAATTTGTACCTGAATGACACGGTGATTCCACTCTATTGTACTCTGATTGTATCTTTACATGGTGCTCTAACTGACCTGAAATGGGTAAGGCTGGATTTGAGATATGTCCCTTAATGCTGATTGTCTCACTCTCAGAAGCAAACGAAGATGATTGTATACAAGTACCTCTTCTCTTCATCTTTAAAACCAGTCTTCTGTAGCAGAACAAGTGGGAAGAGCGGAAAAGTTAAAATCATTTTAATTTTCCCCTAGTAAGTTTGAATACTTACCTCCGAGGGCAAAACGCTGACCTCAAATATCTGAATGGTACTAACTGCAGCTTTTATAAATACATTCACAGAAAATCCAAATTTTAAATTAAATAGATTAACACTTGAACTGTTTAATGTGAAAGAAGTAAGCTATCTAGCTCTAAACCACATGTTTTTATTCTGGTACTTCTCATTGGCCATCTGTTCTTTGTTGTCTGTCCCAATTCCACCATCTGTCCCAAAAATTACACTCAGCATGATGACCTCACCTACAAAACTGCAAGAAGGCAATAGCTCTGTCAGTCAAAGCTAGTAAACAACCCTCACTTCCTTTGCACTTCTCTTTGTTTTCAGCGCTGGAAACAAGGAATGCAGATTAATGCCCCAGATTTTGGTTCCAATTGTCTCTTTTTTTAAACTTATCTAACATTTTCACATGGTGGTAGGAAGAGAAAGAAAAGGAAGAGAGTGAGAAAGCCAGCTGATGGAATTGGTACAATGGGCAGCATTGCTTTACAGAGGACTCCTGCAACTTGCAGAGAAAAAAAATATTTTTGATCAGTCAAGGGAAAATATTCTTCTAACTTCCTGTATTTTTTGTTGCTTTTTTGATTTCAGAATAAAATGCAGATGCTCTGCTAGATAAATTTTAGACAGCTCATATTATATGAGATGAATACTGCTCCTAAAATGTGTGATGAAAGTCTGAGTCTTCCTCCTTTAGGCTGTGGATGTGCACGTGGCAAAACACTCTACAAATGTTCCACACCTGAACTTCTCTATTCTTCCCACATGTAGAACTAGTTCATCTTCTTTCTTATTTGGCTGATCAACTCAGCATTCACCTGGCACCTGCATGCAGGCCAAGGGACATCTCTGTTTTGTCAGGGATGCAGACAGGTGGTAGGGACCTGACCCCACGTGAAGATAACTGCAGGGGATGTGAGAATCTGTCAGACAAGACATAGCTGGAACTTCTGGATGTGACTGGTAACAATGCATGAATCTGACAAAGGCTAGATATAGCACTGTGAAGGCAGGTTGGATTTCACAGATGTTTAAGGGAGAGTTGCTTAAGAAATGTCTGCATAATTGGAGAGAAACGTGTGTGACCTTTTGGGCACAATTTGTGCATAGCTAGCACTGTCTGGGTAACCGTATCAGAAACATCATAGAAAACCAGGAACATATAGATAGTGGTATCAAACCCACCAAATTTGGGTACAGATGCAGCAAAACTGGGACTAAGGCAGAAGAAATAATCGTGGTTATTTAGTTGTGAAATGTCGGAGATGACAAAAGGAGGGCGAGAGCAGAGAGGTCAAGACATGGGAAAAGATATGCAAAGGTATGTAAGTGGTGTAACTGGGGCTGCCCGGGGCTACCTCTTGCTCACTGCATCTTTGAGCAGGACAATAAACCAAACCTGTTTCTGGCCACATCTCATACTGAACCTGCTTCCTTTGCCAGGAGGACTGAGTACACGAGTGGTAGCACCAGTACATGCTCCAGGAATGATAGCATCGATGTCCTTCTAATGTCCTAGAAGACTACACAAATACTTGCACCCTGGACTGTCACAATCCCTCTTTTAATCAAGTTTCTTCATAAGAACTAAGCTACTACCTTGTCAGTTTTCTGTCTCTGAAATTTACTTCAGTGTTTGCAGTCACTAAACTGCAGAAAAATACTTGACTAACACTTGAGTTATAATGACACTTTGAGTCTCTCTTGTTGCTATTTAAAGTATTTGTGGGAGAAGAAGACGAGGATCAATGAGAAATACCGATAGATTAACTTTAATGTCCTGGTGAGATTTTAAGATTGCAGACATCTCTGCTTGACTTCTGGAAACTAAGATATTTTATGCTTTGCCTGTCAGTGAGATCTTAAGGCAGTAAAGAGTTACTTCCTGGTTTCTGACTTCAGTGAGAGGAGGAGCCTGGTGCCTCAGAGGGTTACCCACAGAGGGCTGTTCATGCCGGAATGCATCTGGGGCTGGCCATCAGAAAGAGCTGAAACATCACACCTCGCAGGGCGTAGGTGTTTGGGGTCAGCAGCTCATTAGACATTTCTGTACACTGGGAAACCAGATGCTGCAGTCCCTCATTTGAGGGTAAATGCCTTACTGAGCGGGGCTCTCCTGTTACGTGAAGGAAATAGCACCACCCATAGTCAGGCAGTCAGCCTGAAAGGGAAGAATTTGGGTCCCCTGACCTCTTCAGGCTGAAACATTCATATCCCACCTCCTGGAGTGAATAGAAATGTCCTGACTTTGCAGATGAAACATGAGGGCTCTCAGGAAGATGAAGGAGTTCTCAATTCAGCTGAAGCATTTCCATACAATAACTCCTGGAGAGAAAACTGCGAGGCCCATACGTGAGCTCTCAGCAGCTGCTTGGCTGGAAGAACAGCACTTTATGTGTGATTCAGGGCTGTTTGGGTAAATGACGCATTCTCCCAGGAGGTCTAAAGGATTATGGTACTTTGGGGATCTGGCAGATCAGCCTGATCACCCTCTGGCTGAGGCTGAGCCCATCTGCTCTTGCACAGATGTTGATGGGTGACTCATGCCCAGAGGCAGAATTCAGCAAGTCAGCTGGGTTTTGTTTAGTTGCCTTTCTACTTTAGTCCAGGTAGTCTGTAAGCATCTTTATTTGGTGAGATTAGGGTGATTCCCTTTGGTGGATGAATCAGAATTGATTTTGTGTTGGTGCTGCCTCATTCACAAGCTTAGTTGTGTGGCATGCCTAGCATGTTTTTTTTTAATAGGACTGTCACTTTGTCTTATTACAACTATAGAAAGTTCAGTATCTCACAGGTATCATACTGTGTGGAGGAGAAAAAGAAAAAAAAAAATGATCTATACAGGGTGCGTTGCAAAAGCTAAATATGCTGCACATAACTTAATGTTTCAGAGACCTTCACTCAAAAGTTACTCAAATAGATAAAGGTTCCCAAAAGGAAACCTCAGAGATTTTTTCTTAAGGTACATTTTCTGAAAATTATGTAAAAGGCATCAGTTGCCCCCGGCAAAACAAGATATGCTTCTCAGGGGGAATGGAGCAGGTGCCTTCTTTCCCTTGTTCATGTGCATTTTTGCTGTTACTGATCTTGTACCCCATGCCCATCTTGTGTGGTAGAATAAAAAAATTGCACTGTCAATCTTCTCTTTCAGAGATACTTATGATGGCTTATGATACTTCTGATCATAGATACTTATTATCATTGATCACTTTTTATTGTCTAGGCCTTGCTATAAAATTACAAACTTGTAGGTTAGCACTTTCTAAATAGGCATAAATATTTACATTTCTTCTCATTTTTGAATTCTTTTTCTCACTACATTTGTAAGACATATCAATTTAGGAACTCAAATTTACCATCTTTAACCTGTCTTAAGAAGCACCGAAATCTTGAGATGTGAAATCTAGTTGTGAAGGTCTAGCTGACCAGGAAGTCTGTGAACAGCATATGCCTCATTTAGGGCAAGTTTTCTCCACTTACATGATGCTCCTTCTACCACTGTGAACCATGTCAGCCAGTATAAAATTAGAAGCTCTTACATTTCTATTCATATTGAGATTATTTTAAATGCTGTTTCTCTGAAAATATACTTATCTTTAAAATCCAGCACTACAGCAGGACTTGCGACCAAAAATCCTTGCCTACTTGTAAGTTAATGTGTCCTCCCTTCCCACACAAATACTAAGTAACCTCTGTGTTTTCTTCTAGCAATTAATGTGTGTTTGCTCCCTTTTTATCTGCATGAAGAAGACATTTCTTTTATGATTTTACTTACTCATCTTTATGGTAATTAGAGATGTAACATAAAAAGTGCTTAAAATAGCTAAACAATGTTTGAACAAATTGAAAAACGTTTTTTTTTTTTTTACATAAGTGATGTTGGAACTTCATAAAAATGTTATACATTTTTCCATCAGAAAGTTCAGCACTTTATTGCTTATTTTTCTGTATATATGTGTGGGGGAGGGAGGTTTTCATGTATATTTTGTAATTTTTAAATTTTATTTACAAGAAACCACTTTGCTCATACTTTTATTCTCCAGTAATGAGAATTTGGTTTTCTTAAACAAACCACGCTTACAGTCCAGCCAGAATTTTTCATGAAAATGTCACATTAAAATTTCATTTTGTGTGTGTGTTTATAAATGTTAAATTAGCTGAGAAATAAGTCAAGCAGCTGAAAGACAATTAACTTAGCTTCAGAGAGTTCATTAGACATTCCATAACATTTGAAATGAAATTACTAAAACTCAGTCAATACATTTCCATTTGCTGGATTCCCATTCTTTCCATTTGCTTACACAGCACAAAAGAGAGGGGGAACAAGTGAGCCTGCCAAGGTCGTAATAGGAAATGTCACTGCCCACCTCAGAACTGAAGTTTCTCTCTGTCTGAACTGGTGATTGTTAAAGTACTTACAGTTCTGCTGGTCAAAAGTGCTAAATACAGGCAAGACATAATTTTTAAGTAGTCAAGACCCTTCTGGTTTAGTGGTATGAAGCAATCAGTAAAAAAAGTCTTTTCCAGAACCTTATACAGAGCTACAGGAATTGCTTTTAAATAGGCAAAGTGCATTTGACTTTCACATGTGTGAAGTAGAAGGGACCGAAATGTAGTATATGTTTAAGCAACTGTGCTGCAACTAAGAGTATCTGGGTCAGATGTATAAAAGAATATGCTGGATACCTAAATAAGGCTTACTGGGACCATGTCTCACTAGGTACAGGTATTGTGTCTTTCAACCTACATGGCTGTTGGGGTGCACTGTGTGCTGGAAGAGAGATAGGCCCTGAAGGCTGGAGAGAGAGCCTCGTTCTCAGACCCAGAGGTGACCCTGGGATTACAGCCAGGTCACCGGGGATGGGCAGAGAGAGGATTGTGGGTTTCTGGACAGTGTTGGACCTATGAGACGTGATAATTGCAGTTTCTGACCTTGTAGGGTATTGTTTACCTTTTACCATAATAGGCAATGTCTGGGAAATACCCCAGGTGATTGGGGGACACTGAGGTGAACATCTTTCCTGTTTATATGATGTAATTTCCTGTAGGTACTGCCATTTAAGGGAATTTCTGATGCGCAATAAAGCTTTTGCACTTTTTCCTCCATGTGTGCAGAGTCCATGCCCATGTGTGAATACTGCACATGGCCATATGTATGTGTGCTGGATGAACAGTTTTCTATATACATATAGATCACGTTTCTGTTCAAACTGGTTTTGGTAGGATGACACTGTAGCCTCCTGCGTTGCTGGCAAGCCTCAGGAAGCATGGAGAAGCTTCAAGGAATTGGACAGACTGGATGGATGCAGAGCAGTACAGAGGTGCCAGGTGTGTAAACAGGAAGGCTGCAGGAGGGACAGTCTTCCAGAGCTTCTTATCTCCTTTTCCAATTGAGTCCAGGCAACTAAATGGGAAGTGTGGGAAAGGAGAGACACCGTAGCCTTAGCCTTTGCACAGAGGGTGGAAATGCTCTGGACATGCTGGTCATTCTCTTTTTCTCCTTGAGCTGGGATACTATATTCTGTGTTAGTGAGAAGGAAAAAGGGTGCCTGAATTTTACATCTGAGTTGAGAAATTAAAAAAAGTTAAAATCTAATGGGAAAGGAATTCCTTATTGGGAAAGCAAAATGTCTGTGTTGATGGTGCATAGAAATGGGATGGATTTTTCTGCTTTTAGGGGTCTCAAATGTAGGTGTCTGTGATGATTCCATGGTCAACCGACTGTGATGTCTCTCCAGAAACCAATTAATTTTATTTTAGACTTGCATTTTCAAAGGGGATCAATTGTATTATGATGCATGTATCCCTTTATGATGATTATAGAAAGAATCCAGAGCAGTAAGTTATCCAAATGCCTTCCTTTTGGATAGCAAACATTCAGAGAGGTGAATCCGGCCCCTGATGAGAAAATGAGGCAAACAGATGTACATGATAAATCTTTTGGAGGCTGCATCAATTTTCAGACTTAATTTTGAAGCAAGCGTTACTTCTCATGGCTGCAAAGTTGTTTTATAGAGGAAGTCTGCTTTCTTTTCTGCTCAAATGTAGAAACTGGGTCACCTTTTAGGTCTGTAGAGCAGGGAGAATCTGTCTTCCAATGCTAAAAAAGAAAAAGAAAAACCAACCCAAACCCACAAAAAAATCCCAAAGAAGATAAAAATACTTTTCCATATCCACTAATCAAAACTGAGATATAAAAATAATAAAAGATAGTATGAGGAGGGAGAAGAATGAGAACATTGGCAAGCTATGCAATTTTGTGGCTGATACATGCAGTTTATTGAGATGTAGTTTTCTCTGTCATCTTTATTTGATATTTGGGAGAAAAAAAACCCCTCATTATATGTATTTGTAAATGGCATATTTATTTAATACATCTAACAATTTGAGTTTCCTACCAGAGGACTATAAAATTGACATTGGCTAAAGCTCTCAAAAAATTCCTAAAGATTTCAAGAATAGTGAACACTAAAATTATTCTTCAAATAATTATATTTTAATTCAATTTTAACAGTTACGAAGTTTGCAAAAAAAAAAAAAGTAAAAGTTCAAGCCTACTTAGCAAATAAGTACTTGATTGATAAATGGCTTGACTTGAAGAAACAATAGATTTTTGGTAAAACCAGCTTAGGATACAGTAAATGAAGAGCTTCTTATTACTTGTAGTGCTTGTGAGCTGGGCAGAGCAACCTACTGATCTTGTGGAAAGAGATTGTTTCTCCCTTTTTAAATCAATTTTCAAAAGCAAGCAGCATCTTAAGTTTATTAGTAATATTGCCTGAAGCAATGCTGGAATAGAAAATGTCTTTGAATTACATTTTCTTTTCTGTTATTTTTAGAGACATTGTTCATTTTTTCCCCACTTTGCAGCTCAGGAGAAGAGAAATCCAGCAGGTAATTGGTATACTTCAAAGAGTGTAATGAATTTGATTGATAGCAGACATGATGTGAAGAATTAATAAAGCGACTCTTTGTTGGCATGTGTGGGAACAGAGTAAATGATCGTTAACCATTTGAACACAAAGAGCTGGAAGGAAAGGGGAAATGACTGGTGTGTAACTTTTTGCTGCAGGTCTGCTAGAGCAGTCCTTAATGGGCAATGCAAGACTGGAAAAGCTGGAGGAGCCCCTAGGTCTGTTTGAGTTGGTACTGGTACACTCTGTTAAAGTCCTCTTACATTCAATGTCACATCACCTTCCCGGAGAGAGCAGCTTCTCCTGCTGTCCTCACATTACTGTGCATCACAGCTTTGAATGGTTTGATTTGGAAGTGACCTTAAAGACCATCTAGTTCCAACCTCATTGCCCCATCCAAGCTGGCCCTGAACACTGCCAGGGATGGGGCATCCACAGCTTCTCTGGGCAGCCTTTGCCACTGTACCACTACTCTCACAATAAAGAATTTTTTCCGTACATGTAGCCTAAATTTCCGTTCTTTCAATTTGTACCCATTACTCCTTGTCCTATCACTGCAATTCCTGATGAAAAGTCCCTCTCTGGCTTCCTTGGAGGCCCCCTTCAGATACTGGATGGTTGCTATGAGGTTTCCACACAATCTTCTCTTCTCCAGGATGAACAGCCCCAACTTTCTCCCAGCCAGTTGCCTGGGAGAGTTGCTTTAGTCCTCTTATCAACTCCATAGCCCTTCTCTGGTCTTGCTCCACACCCCCTGGAGTTATTCATATAAAGCCTTCGGAGGATGCTGAACAGCTGTCCACAAAACAGCTTGGGGAAAGAGAAAGCTGCAATGGAAAGACGTACAGTATCATGGCATGAATATTGTAAACCTATCTTTTGCCAGAATTTTTGATTCATGTAACAGTACTGTTGGTCACTTTTCTCATTTTTAACACACTGAACCCCTTTCCCCACTCATTGTGCAGCCCTGACTTTTGCAGTGAGAGGGGTCAGTGTTAACCAGTAAGGAAGATGGGAATAAATCTCCCTGGCTTGGTTATGTCAGTGATGGAAGGGAGTGTCAGGGCTGGGACAAACAACCCTAGTCACAGACACAAGCTATTTAGTAATTTCTGCATGAAAGTATAATGTTCAGTCTTCACTGGATAGGGTAAATTAAAGGGCAGTAAATTCAGTGAATAAATCTAGGCATTGATATGTAATCTTGTTAACTGTAGGAAAAATATGACTGACAGACAACAATGGTCTGACATTAGGAGGATTATATTGATATTTAATCTTATTTTGTCCATTCTTCATTAATTTGATACACCACATTCTTGTTTGAGTAATCAGAATTATTTTGGATATTATATTGTTCCTTTCTTATCAGAGTAAGAAATGGTTTAGTAAAAAGCCAAAGCTTGCCAAGTGACTTGATTCTAATTGTTTCTTTCTTTGACTTTAGGCAAGAAAAATGAACAAAAACCTCTCAAGATACTTACATTTCAGGGACATTAAATACTCCCATCTAATAAATTATCAGTTGTAATTTGGCTGTGGTTGTTTAAATGATGAATCACTTTCTTCTGGCTACAACTTGCATATTGAAAATAAATTTTCTTCATTATTAACATGAAAATGTAATAAATCATACCAAAGATCCTTCAGAAATCTTTTTAAATATCATTAAGTTTTATTTAGACCGTCTTCCATATCATTAATAATAATCACCATCAGAGTCTTGTGTCTTAAAATGCTGATGACATTCTAGTGCTGAGCTCAGTTAGCTCCCACAGGGTAATTTCTCAGCACCGTTTGGCTTCCCTCTGTATCATCTGAGCTGTACAAGGTGAGTCTCCTGCTCCAAAAATTTCTCTCATGATTCATTTCAATCGCTGCAGGGCTGTGGCAGGAACTGGATGGAAGCAGGGAGCCACAAGTGGATTTTTGAAGATGTCTCTTTGTTTTTCTGCCTCAAGCATATCTTGTGAAAGGAGAAGAATATATCCCAGTACTTGATCTGTTGTTTGACCATAATTTGCTTCTCTTTTCATATTACGCAGAATGCATGCACCTAGAGATGTAAAAGCAGGCTGGACTTCAGTCTTTTTGTTCCTTTTAGAAATGCAAGGAATTTTGATTATGTTTGGACAAAATTCAACATTTAAATAGTATCTCCTGATTTAAGATTACCTTAAAAGGCAGTAGCAGGTTACATATAAAGCTCTTGAAAGTGTTTTATTAATTGCAGAAACAGCCCGTAAAAGATGAGCCCTTTATTTGGGCACTCCCCCCTTTTAATCTCACAAGAGTCTTTGAAGAATTTTAATTTTACTTAATCAGTTTTCCTTTTCTAGACTTTCCCTCTGCTACTTATGTGCATATATACAGTTATGTGCATGTCTAAAACCAGGTACTGCTGGTGTTTTGAATCTCTTTAAAAACCACAGCTGATAGGCACTCCTGATGCAGAAGTAAAGGTTTTGCCCTGAATTTTCTACAGAATAGAAAATGTTTTTCATGTCTATGGTAGTGCTGGATGTGGTAGTGGGGAATAAAGTGGTCCTTCAGTTTTTCCCCATAACTCATCCTCAGCAGTTGAGAAAGCACAGCAAGGCATCCATCGCAATGACACCTCAGTTGGCTGAAACATTTTATTCCACTCCCACGTTTTGTGTTTTCTGAGTAGCATAGTGGAAAAACTGCAACCTGAAAAAGGCTGGGAAATTTTAGTGGCATCTTCATTGCTCTCCCCCACAATATTTATTTAAATAATGAAGAGTTTCAAAGCAATTAGCAGAAAGGAGTAAACCCAGGCCCTCAGTGCCTTGAAATGCAGCAGGTTTTGTTAAGTTTGGTCAAACCCATGACAGTTACACTGCAGCACAGACATGCAGAGCAGATCCAGCTTGCCAACTGACATTTTGATTGCACTCTGTAGAATTTATGTTTAGGAAAAGCCTCAGACAGTGTTTTGGCATATCTTATCTGTAGGGCATTGCAGCAATAAATCCCGTGAAATGCAATCAAATGTTAATAGAAAATCCTTTGTGGGAGACATCTCCAACAGCGAGTTTTTCTCTCCACCCCCTTTCCACTCCAAAAGGCTGTTTATCTACCCAGACAGATCTATACCTGCCACTTGTAGCTGTGCTGCACTAGTTTTGTGGAGACAAAGAGTGACTTTCAGAGAACAGAGCCGTGTAGACTTCTCCTAGGTGCATGCCAGTCTTGGCTGTGAATCTGTTTTAACCTTCAGGCAAGGTCAAGGCTGGGTCTCAAATCATCCCCCTAGGATGTATCCCAAGAGAAAACCCCTCTACCAGGGCAGAAGAAATACAGAAAAGAGATTCTAATATGATGGAAAGGCTTTGGACAGGGTGAGTCACTGACCAGACTGCTTTCTTCACCTGTCCCAAAGTACGTAGGTATTGACGAACACAGAGCATGTTTTGGCCACAGTTGGGTATATCCTTGATCCTGTTTGCTTTTCTCATAGCCCGTAGTTAAAGTAATTAAGTTTCTTATGTGTTGCTATGTGTTAAGCAGCACTGAAAGCTGGGCCTGCTCCAGGTGCATTGGGAACTGGGCCCAAGTGTAAATTAAAGAGAGCTTGACAGCATCTAAGCCTAGTGCTTCTCACCTGCTTCAGCTCTAAAAATCTTCAGGTGCCTTCAGTCCATGTTTATCTGCCTACAGCTACAGCAAGGTGTCCCAGGCCACAGGGAATGGGAGCAGGAAGGTCCTCATGACATGTGCTACCTCTGGCTGTAAGTAAGCAAGAGGTAGAAGGACAGAAGTCCCTGCTGTGGCAGGGGACTTGCTTGGTGAAGACACTACCCACAAATCTGTGTTCTGTTGCCAAAGAGCCACTGCCTACAGAACACTCCAGCAAAGGGGCCGCAGCATGCCACAGGGTGCTCTGGTTTTTTACCACAGTTCAAGTCTCAAGTGCATTTTCCCCAGCTCCAGAGACAGCTTCCAGCTCTAGTTTGGCTGCATACACATCAGAGAGAAGGAGTCCTTCAGCCCCAAGCCTTTCCTCACACAGCAGTGCTCACTGCAGCCCAGACTTGCAGATCATGGTTCTTTCCAGGCAAAGGAAGAGGTGTTTATGATGAGGCTGCATTCAGCTCTCAGGGAAGGGTGGTAGGCCAGGACAAAGTGTCAGAAGGCTAGTTTGGCAAGGAGCTTCCAGTTAGATCCTGGTGGGAATGGAAGAGATGTCCACATCCAATAGCGGAAATAGTTTCTTCTAGTTAGGAATGGTTAATTTTTTTTTCTTTATTTCCTGGTGGTAAAACAAGCATAGGACATTGAGTGAGTTGCTATTTTAGGTCTAACCTGGTATTTCCTAAGTGTAGAACTAGGAGGATGACATGTAAACACCCTTTTTAAAACTATAGTAACTCAGATCTGCATTCCAGTTTCACATCTACATAGAACCACCCATTACACTCTTGCTTTCAATGTTATTTTCTCTCCTTGGTAATCTTTCTATGCAAAAATATTTTCTTGTAATGAAATATGCAGAAAGAAGGCCATGGTGATAGACAAACTGAAATAAAACTGATAGGGCACATAGTCTGCAAATTCCTGGCAGCCTCAAATCCCCATTACAATAATAAAAATCCAGCTTATGAATGCAAACAAGAAATCTTGACCTTGCAATAATTTTTTCAGTATTTTTTTTAAGTTTATAGCAATTTACTTCATCCAGGAAAAACTGCAAAGTGCTGGTAACAAGCAAAAAGACAGTCAATAAACATTACAGCTATTGCTGCATTTTCAAAGCAGAAAATTAAAAATTAGGTGGTTTATTCAGTATTGTTCAGGCTTTATTCACTATTTATTTTTCTGGTGGAACAATTTAAGCCATTTTTGCCCCATATCTCTTATTTAATCTCGTTTAGACTAACCCTCTGCTCAGCTCACACAGGGTGTGAACACTGCCTAGTCTTCCCATGGCAGCATGACATTGAAATATTATTACCTAATTAGACTGCTTTTCCCTGGTAGCAAGCAGTTCCCATTTGTTTTAAAGACATATGCTTTTGTTTTGCTGTTGGAGAGGTTAGCAGTGTTTGTGCAGATATCTGAGAAAAACACAAAGGGAAATGAACTTGAAATTTACATCTCAGTACACATTTTTACTCTTTACGTAATTTGGACTGAGCTGAGATTGTCTGCTCACAAAAGGCCTGGTACTGGGAATAGCAGGACTGTTATTATAGGCAGAATTCAAACACATTGGCAGAATCTGTGGGAAAGTTTGTCCATTTTAGTCCTGGTTTTACTGGATGGTGAAACATTCCTTGAATAGTCAGTATGCTGGCCCAAGGCCTGAAAAAGCCGCTAAAGCCTTCTTTTTTCTTTATCTTTTATAGTGAAAACTGACAAGTAGATTAACAAGACAGGTTACTTACAGCAGCCCTTTGCCCCATCAGTTACAAACTGGTGGAGGTTATCAGCCTGGTTCCAAGTGAGGAACACAGGAAAATGTGTGATGAATCTTAGGAGGACATAACACACCACAAAACATCTTTCTTGCAGGGTGTAATCCTCTGCAACATTTTTCTCCTCTTCAGAAAAAAACATCTGTTGCATTTGCAGTAACTGGAGTCTACCTCCCATTTTGTGAGATACCATCTCCAGGAGTATGACATGTGAACATAAGGGTTACTATCATCTTTCAAGAATGTACAACTTTTTTTTTCCCTAGCATGATGAACAGTTCATCATCAACTCTGACTTAAGGATTACTTTCTCTTAAAATGCTTGTCATCACTTCTGGAAATTGAAAGAATTATTAAATCAAAGAGTAATTAAATTTGTATCTTCAAACCATCCTTACACTTTTTTCTTTCAAAAATTTCAAGGATGCTAGTGTAACTCTACATTAGCACCTCTTTTGGTGACTAAGAGTCTGGCTAACATCTGGTTATTTTCTCCAGCTTCTCAAGGCTTATCAAATTTTGGCTAGTGGGAAACACTGAATTTTAGCTTTTTAGAGAGGTCATTGGGTTAGGAATGGGTTTATACTTCTAAAAATATTTGCTTTTATATGTATACAAATGCACATTATTTTAAAATACAAAGTAGAAAAATAGACTTAGGATTTTTATTAACTAAAACTTAAAATTCTGCCACTTGTCATCAGAAATGTCTTCTTTTATTCATTTGCAATGTTTTTTTCTTCCTTTATAAGCTTTCACTCTTCACTTTATAAGCTTTCACAACTGAGCTCACCTCAGAAACAGATGGGAATAGTGACACTAGGGATTCAGAGTTCAGAGCTCTTGTTACAGCAATTTTTAGGCTAACTAAGATAAAACAAAATTAATCTTCGGTCAGCATTCATCTGTCTCTCTAAAATGCAGAATTCTTCTAGTCCTCCACTGTGTTTTCCTCAAAGTCAAGGTCTTTTCAGAAAAAACAACATTGATAAACAGTTATCTTTTCATTCAACTTTCCTTTATTTCTGTCAGTGTAAGGGATTATTTCCAGTAATTTTCACCTAGAGGAAATGTGTTTCAATAGGAAACACTATTTGAAATGCAGCATTATAAAATAAAGCTTCAGAATCTTTAGCAGTTTACAAAATGGATTCTTATTCACTGAGAAATTATGTTATTTCCTCATTTATTTAATCATGAGCTAAAGCAAACCAAATGTCTTAAAGTCTTTGAGGAATGAAGACTTGGAAAACATTAAAATGTTTTGACAGCAGTTTATGATTATGTCGACATATCATAATATAAAATTATCAGCTATAGTAAATACTAATTTTAATATCCTATGTCAAAATGAATGTCATAAAACCAACTGAGGAAAAAAAATATTTTTTTGCTGTATCTAAATAAAATATTTTGATGCTGTCAAAATGTAAAGAAAAAAAGTTGAAAATATTTTGACACTTGTAGATAATTGCCTTAAAAATCAACACATTCCCTTGAGACTTTTTATTTTGACAGAAATTGAAATTTCTGGTCTAAAACTCATCTGTCAAAATGTTTTCACCTTGTCTGAGTGATACCATATTTGTAGCCAAACTTCTGTCTCAGGCTGAGCTTCCACACCAAATAGCTCTGTGTTTCACTGTGTCACCTACCAGGGCAGGTTTGATCCAGAGCCAGTCTGAGCCGAGAGTCACGTTTTTGTCAAATTAGCTCGTGCACGTGGGGCAGTTTTTTGCGGTAGAGTTAGGCTGTTGGAGGGCAGAGAATACTTAATCTTGTTTAAAGCCTGTCAGGAGAGCATTATTGCTACAGGATGTTTTCTGACACAGTTCCACCCTGTGAGTTTGCACTTCACATCTTGAAGTGATTGTGTTTCTGATCTGGTAGCCACAAAGAAGGATCTTTTGGAGAAGTGGCTAATGGCCAGTGCAAGTTGATATTCATGGGAAGAAGATATGGACCCATGGCTAACACTGAAATGCCTCTTGAAAAAAATGATGCTTAAACAGATTTTAAATGGAAGAGAAATTTTCAGCTGTGGTTTGGCTCTTTTGTCCCCAAGAATCATTTATCTTTGTTGCCCAAGATTTGAAAGACCAGAAAGAAAGAGGTCAGCCTTGTTCCCTATAAAAATAAAAATGTCTAGTTCTCTACACAAGTGGTCAGAAGAGGGTGGGGCTGTGCACGGCTTTCCACAAACCCTCCCACAGCTCTCAGTATCCCTGTATTTGGGGTCTTCTAAAGCTGTTTTCTAGACTTGCAGCCAATTCCATTTGCTTTTAGCCATCTGGTCAGTGAGGAATGGAACAGTAATTCACACTACACAACCATCTGACACAAGTCCTGACCTGCAAAACAGGATATTCTGGAAGGTGGGTGGACAAACAGCAACAAACAGGAAGAAATAACCATATTAATTTTTTTTTTTATGTTTACTGTGCAAAAGTGCATTTGAGTTAGCTCATCTTGTCTAGGCTTCAGCTAAACTCTACTCCCAACTCTTCATGACAAATCATAAATGTGATTTTTCGCATCACTGCATGCTTCAGTAGAATTTCAGCCATTCATAAAGAAAATGGGTATTGCAAATGAGGGCGATTCGGCATTAAGTACTTTTTAACTCTTTTAGTTATAGTTTAGTTATAATTTCTCTATAGAACAAAGAGGGAGAGAATGAAGAAAGGGTCCTAAGCCAAACATCTGTTGCAAGCATCTATATTGTTTTAATTCTGGAGACCTTTTGTTAGAAGTACTGGTAGAAAAACAACCTGCTAAACACATGGGCTCTGTTTAGTCAGCATGGGACACAGCCAGGTGGTTAAAAGAGACACGAAGATGCCAAGCTCATGAGGTGTTGCTTCTTCACTTTTGCATCATCTTTTTCTTTATTGAGTAGCCAGGCTCTTGGTAATTCATGTCACCCTAAGAACTGAAATTATATGATCAGGAAAAAGCCCATACACACACATGCACACACAAAAACAAATACACACTCACACACACACACACACACACACACACACACACACATACCTGTGTCACAATCAGCTTGGAGCACTCTGCCTTTGATCTTCTTTTGTACAGGAGGTTTTTTCAGCTTTTCTGAAGTAACTCCTGATTTATGTTGCTATAAGTATTATGCCCAGAAGGCCTGGCATATGTTCTTATACTCTCATATTTTATGGCTAACGAAAGCTTTTGGCAAAACCTAATTTAAAAACTTCCCAATTTTGCTGTAGATAAACAGATATAGTTTTCTCATGTAAAATACTCAAAGAATACAGCAACTTCTGGAGTCACATTTTATTTTTATTTTCCAGAGTCACTTGATTGGTTTTATGGGCAACTATTATGATGACTTTTTTCTACTTGAAAATACATAAATAAACCTCTTTTTCTTATTTGGTTAAATCTTCTTTAATGAATTTTGAATTTCATTCTAATTTTGTGGATGTGTGAGTGTCTCAGCATTTCATATTTCCCCATCTCTGAGCATTTAATTCCCTTTTCTTTCCCTAATGGTGGTACACGCATGTACAAATTCTGCATTGCCTACAAAGATTTCAGTAATGGTTGTATTATGCACGGTGATGTTTGGAAGGTCTTGGGATAATACAAAGCTTTTCAGGGATGGAAGAGGACCTTGAAGTGTGCTCTTGTGCCCTATTATATTGATCTATACAGGAAAAAGGATTTAGGTGCATTTTTCTAACAATCTTTCATCAGCTTGGATACACTTTGTTCTTTGGGTCTAGTATGAGGCAGACTGGGCAATTCCAGTGCAGCAATTCCTGCAACCAGGACAGGGTCAGGTGAGGGACTGAAACTCCTTATTCTTTTCCAGACAAATCATTTGTCTAGGACAAATGTGGTTTTGGCTTTGCCTGTGATTGAGGAATCACCTCCACTCTGTTTGAATAGTGGGTTCTGCCATGGTCTTCAGTGCAGTCATGGGCATGTGCCTGGTGACTCGAGGGGTTACCTGACAAAAGGGCTGTTTCACAAACTTGGAAAGGAAAGCATGGAGCTTTCTCACTGTTCTCTGGGACCTGTGTGCTTGTGTTAGTGCTCATGTTCAGTGGGGAAGATTGCCTCCTCCAGGACAAGTGTTTCAGCGCTAGCAGGTAACAGTGGAGGGAGAATAGGCTGCCTGTTGGTGCTGAGAAGGGTTCTGCAGCTCCAATTCACTACCTCAAGGGAGCTTGCCTTCAGTGCCATGGTGACTGAAACCCTGCTCTGACCTTTGACAAAGAACAGCTACAAGAGAGTCCACCAGATATGTCTATACAGTGTTTCCGGTATATTTTGGCAAAAGTAGCCCTTTTTGTCTTCACTCCAAAGGGCCATAGAGGGTCACAGTCATTACCAAGGTAGCAAGAAGGTAGAAAAGCTCTTGGCATCACTTTTTTTAAAGTACTGAGGTCTTCTGAACATGGTAAACACTGCACACTTGACCACGGACTTTTATGCATTTCTCTTAATAGCTTCAACATAGTCTGGACTTAAATATATTAAGTAAAAAGATAACTTTCTTCTCTCACAAAAGTCAGTCTTACCTAGGATTTTGAAAGCGAGAATTTGGCCTTTCTGGTTCACATTTAAACATTAATAAAAGGATAGTAACTGGAACTAGCAGAACTTTTCAAAAGTGTATGTGGAGAGTCCTGTTTACACTCCCAGAGCATATTGCCCCCAATGTCAGCAGGGTTAAACAATAGCAAAATCATCAGCAACTAAAGCAAGCCTCTTATATCTTCAATATAAACAGAAAATGTAGTTGCTTAGCTGACCATAATGTTGTTTTTAAAAACCCAAGAGCAGTTCTCAGGGCAATAACACAAGTTAACACATGCGTAGTACGTGTGCACCTTCCACGCTGGGTAGTGTACTGTACATACACTGATGAAAATAATGCTGTGAATAATCTGCCTGACTTCCTAACAGGTTATAACATGGTTTTCCCAAACACAAACTTCTGCAACATACATAAAATTCTTCCCACTGGTATAGAAGGTGGTATGTTTGTGGCTTGTTGCTGTCATTGAGATTACCAGGTAGTTCTTTTCATAATTCAGATGGGAAATTGATGGGAAATGGATGTTAAAGTGCTGAGAGGACAATTTACATAGAGTGGATACTCATATTTCTAGTTAGCTGACAGCGTAGGCAGGTTGGATTCTTTATTGCTTCTGAATTATCTATTCATACCTGCAAAAGGGGAATTGATTTTTTTTCAGACTGAACAAAACCTGTAAAAGTGGAAGTTTTATCTCTTTCTCAGCACATAATCAAAAAGTTAAAGCTGAATGTTAATAAGGACTTCCAGCACACTACTTTCTAAACTCTGCTTCAAGCAGTAGCTGCAGTTTTTGGTGGTGGGCACCGAAATTGCCTATAATTAAAATCATTAGGAGAGTCTCTTTAAAAAAGAGGACCTTTAACATTTCCCAAATCACATCTGCATGTGTTTGTTAAAGCTGTGTGTGAGGCAGACTGGACAGCATGGCTCTCATTTTAATTTTGTGAAAAGAGTAGCAAAAGTCAGATTTGATGTTGGTGGGAGGAATCTCATCTCTACTGCCAGGAACACATGAACAAACCACATTATCACAATAGAAGTATCTTTGGAACCAGTGGAAACGGAGATGATAAACACCCATAATTAAAAGAAATTGCTTACAGGTGTGTTTACGTTGCTTGTGTGCTTATACAAATGAGAGCACATGTTTTGTCATACATTTTCTGCCTTTGCCAGCTGGTTTTCCCTTAGCTGACTCAATCTGGTCTCTGCTTTTTACACTGGGTTTGCACAAGAGAGTCCTAGAAAATTATGTTAATAATCATTATCACATAATACTAGCAACTCCTGCAGTTATAAAATGTAATAAATGCACAGTGAGTCTCATACAGACGTGATGGGACACCATGGTGCCATCTGTGGTGCTGAGCTGGAAGTCGAGGCAGCAATGCCCAAGTCAGACCAAATGAATGTCTGAATATACCTTTCTGTTCCAAAAAAAAATCTCTTTTCTAAAGGGCTTTGGTGACAAATGCTTTGCAAGATTTCAGTGGTTATTGAATAAATATTAACAGCTTGTTTTTGTGTAGAAAGTGGAAATTGATAGCAGGAATTTGAAGGAAAGAAGTGTCTGTTCAGATTTACTTTCACTGTGATATCTTTTCAACTGAATTGGCCTTTTAAAATGTATACAGCTGCTCACTAGGAAAACAGGCACTGCAGGACTGATGCCAACATTTTTCAACTCTCCAGTTAAATCAAAGTAATGTTGGGGAGTCTGTGATTGGTGCATTCCAGTCAGAACTGTATTTAACAGCCCCTGAAAAAAGAACAGACTCATCTGTCACTGGCTTGTAAACGATAGCCTTTCCCAAATCCCAGTGAAGAAAAATAAAATAGGTTCCCATAGGACTTCAGAGGAAGATTAAGATAGTGACCAAAGAGATTTAGGAAGCTTTCTGTTGCTCAGGACAATATGACAAACCCTTAAGGGCAACCTTAAAATGGGACTCAGGAGAACATCCCCTTGATAATTGTGATACAAAAAAAGGGGAAAATTAAGTAATTCTCTCTTCCCAAAGACAAACAAACCTCAGAAATTTCATGAGAGCAAGACTATAAATTTTCAATAAAAAATGTAGGATGGGGAATGAATGATTTTTTAAACAAACTGTCTAACTACAAATTTATGTATCTGATTATAACACAGATGAAAATAAATCTAATTTCTTTTTTTTTAATCATGAAACATCAAGTCAGGGAGTAGAGATGTGGAAAACAGATCAGCTCAAAGGACAGAGATGATATTCTCATAAATTCTTTTGCTGCCAAATAAGAAAGAAGAAAGAGAAGATGACGATCACACTGAGAGATGGTACTTTTTGTTTGAAGAAGAAAGCTCTGATTACTTATGATGTTACAGTGCCAGTTGGTTAGGTTAAATGATTACCAGGCTTTGTGACACAACGTTTGGCAGGATTTGTCAAGTTGCTTGTGAGCTAGTTGGGAGATAGGCAGGAGAGTCACTGAACTAAATCTTGATAGGTAATTTCAATCTATATAACATGACAAATAGAAAAGATTAATCATAGATTTTTAGAATAGTTTGGTTTGGAAGAGACCTTAAAAATCCTCTAGTTCCATCCCCCCTGCCTTGGGCAGGGACACCTTCTACTAAAACAGGTTGCTCAGAGCCCCATCCAGCCTGGCCTTTGAACACTTATAGGGTTGGCACATCCAAAACTTCTCCGGGCTACATGTTCCAGTGCCTCACCACCCTCACAGAAAAAATTAACAGTAGCGACTTTAAAATATCAGTTCCTACAAAAATAATTGGAAGGAAAGAAGCTCAGTCATAAAAGACAGGGGAATGTGTGGTAGCAGTTTTACCGACTGGTGCACCTATCCTTTGAGACCACTGTTTGTCCAAGGGATATCTCTGCAAGAAACAGGCATTCATAAAGATAAGTCACAAGGGAAGACAGTCGAAAGTAGTTTTCCCTCATGATGACTAAACTCCCACTTTTGAAAATTTTTAGTTGAAACAGGTTTCTATAGTATTTTCCCACATCCAAAATAAATCCTCTTTCCTTCTAAAAACCTAATCTTGTCCCACTGAAAATACCCATTCTAACAGATATGCATTTTTCCACAAGAATTTTGTTTTCATTTGAAAATATTGTTCAAGAATGAAGATGATGTATTATGCCAAATAGGAACAGCTAAACAGGCACAAGTGTGAGCAAATATACCAAAAGTTATTTTACTTTTTGTTCTCTGTTCTTATCATTATCAGAATCTGTTGATTGGAATGCAACTGAAAAACTATAGATGAACACATAGAAAATACTTTGTATCAGGTTCTTGGTGTTTACTTAATGGATTTAGTGACATTGGCTGAGGGTGCCTAATGAAATTTAGAAAACAGTGGTTACAAGTGGAAATTTGAAAAACAATACTTTTGTGAAAAAGTTAAATCTGGTCTGTCATGACTGAGAAGATATTTAGAAAATAGCCCTCATGACTAAAGAAATCTCTAAATATTACTTGGAAAGTTTTCTTTTTAGTTTATTAAAAGGAGTCAAATGAAAGGCAAGAAAGGCTGCAAATGCATCATATCAGGGAATGAAAGTATATGGTTCTTCCATATCTACACCTGAAGACCTGCAACTGCTGCTGAAGAATTGTATTTTACTAGACACGAGATAACAAGCAAGACAAAAATAAATCTTGTTTTATCAAGGGGATAGACTAGACAACCTCATGGGTACTTTCTATCTATGATTTTCACACTTTTATACCTGAAACCAACAGAGTTATTCTTGAGGTCTGGAAGAATGTGTAATGATTTGAGGAGATACACTCTCTATCAATAGAGGTGTTATTAGTGGGACAGTTCATTCTCACAATGGGAATGGTCTTTTATGACAACCGAACAGCCTCTGCCCCTGTCTGTGGCAGGGATGTTGGACTAGATGGTTTTAAAGGGCAATTCCAACCCAAATCATTCTATGATTATTAACTTCAAGTAAAATATGAAAGACTTGGGAAGTTCAGGAGCTACCAATTCAAGATAAAGAAATAAAGTTACTTTTCTAAAATACTTATATGTATTTGGGGTTGCAATGGCAAAGCTGGACATCGTACATGATGAGCTACCATAGACTTCTTTGCATGATGCTTAACTTGGCAACATGCTACCATCTGCAGACTAAAATTTAAATCTGAAATTGAAAATAGATTTAAGATACAGCAGAATGAAGAAAATTGTGTAATTTTAAGTAGTTCTTATTTCCATATTTTAAAATTCATTTTATAAAATATTCACCAAAAAAAATTGGTGCATGTTTTAGAAATCTTATAGGAGTCTGTACTCATCATCCTTTTTTTTCCCCAGGCAATTTTGAACATTAAGACGTTCATAAAAAATCCAGGAAAGTGTTAAAAGTTTTTAATATTTTTATGAAAGTCACCTGTACCTAGATTTTATGAATCACTAATCTATGTTGCACAATAATTTTACAACAATCTTTCATCTATCCATTGAGCAGCTTTGACAGAAAGAAATAGAGTTTTATATTGGCTTACCTTGCCTAAATAACTGTAGGTGTCTTTCACACTTCAAGAAAGAAAAAATATGTAGAATGAAATTACATTAAACAATGAGCCAAACTTTCAGAAGAATGCTTAAATTCTTAAAAATATTATCAGCTTGATTTTTAAAATGAAGAATTCTTAAAAGAAAAGATTTTTCACTTTCAGACAAGAAGAAGGAAATAAAAGTGTACTTATCTAAAAACCTGGATAAAGTGAACTCGTTATTTGTCCTTTGCATACACTGCAAATTGTTATGCCCTTATGTATGAGTAGTATATATGAATGTATGCGCATTCATAAATGCATTTCTGTGGTCATAGAATTAACTGTCATACTATCATGTACATAGCTAGGAAAGCACTTGGCAAACTTCTTCATTTTATGTGTTCTGCTTTGCAAAAAAAATATTCTTTGACCATAGTTCTTTGGTATGTCATGATGATTTATTTGTCTTCATATGCTGCTACATAGTTGGAAACTGAAGTAGAATTGCTTATCACTTATCACTTGATTTCAGTCTTGGTTGTTGGCTATAGAGCTTGTTTGGTTTAGCAATGGTGAACACATATATTTTGCTGTGGGGAGATGGAGGCACTGGGCTGATACTTGACTAACTAAATGGGTCATATAAAATGTTTTTATAAATAAGTTTCCTTTGATGCTGAATGTCCTTTTGCTCCTGTTTCAGCTCACAGTAAAAATCCACTCTACTTGTTAAGGATCTTGATTCCATTTCCCATATTAAGGATCAGAATTGGAAGACCTCAATTGTACTGCAACGTATTGCAAATGTAATGTAGTCACCAGTAGATAATGTTTAGTTATTCTAATGTTTAGTAAGCAAGTCAACAAGAAATAAAAGGTCTAACTATAGCCTTGGTTTATGAGCAAGACTGAGTGTCTGACTGTCTGGTTACTGAGCATCACATGCAGGGACTTACTCCACAGTCTGAGGACTCCTGGCCTGACAAAGGAAGGAGGTAGCACTGTCTGTCACAGCCTGCCACCTTGGCAAACTGTCCCTTTGCATCTGCCTTTGTGGGGCCTGATGCAGGTTTCCAATGGTGTTCAGATGGCAGCATAATATATACTTAATGTACTGTTCTAATAGTTTGAACTGGGTTAAAAACAATATAAAACAGAAGGGATGGTGAAAGAATGGTTCCTATGCTAGCCATACAGCAGGCATCACAGACACCATTGTTTAAAACACCATGGGTTTATTGATCGTGCAAGATGCCAGGTTGATTGGGACTGACACATACTGACTATGAAATGTAAATGCCTAAATGTGGCTTGCTCCACACAGAAGTTTATTTCATGCAGTTTATGTGAATTTTATTGCTGAATATCACAACCAAAAAAAAAAAAGTGTGGACATTTCTACTGGTTTATGTTCTGTTTAGGAAATTATAGCACACATCCATGGGATTTTCTTTGCTCCAAACCTTCCTGGGCAAATGGTTTTCTCACTCGGGGAATGAGGTTTTAGAAGGAAAACATTGCAACTGAAATAGCTCCCAAGCATCTGTGTGGAATGAGAATACTTTATAACTGATGCATTTAGCATTTCATCAGAAGCTTGTAAAGTCAGATTTGGCAGGCAAAAGCATGGTGTGACAACCTCAAACTCATCCTGCTTTGGGTTTGCTGGTAGCAAGCAAATGTACCAAAGGTATGAGAACTATTACAGTGTGTGGTACGGCATACTGGGCAGTGTTCTCATCAATAAAATAGGTTTGACTTTCCCATTCTGCAGTATGATTTTCACAGCCATTTAAATTAATTGACTAGAATGAAGTTAATTCTTATCTACACACTCTCACGCGAATCTTAAGAGAATAAGGCCCTAACTGGAAATAGGAAAGAGCTTTGGGTAGTGCTGCTTTGTGCCCTGATATTCTACCTTGATATCAACCAAGACTTTTGGGGTAGCTGCAGGACTTTTTCTGCTTATCCTTAGTTCCCTTGTACATCTCCTTTTTAATGTTGAAAATACAAAGGCTCCAAACTGAGAAACTATCTGCATGGTTGGCACCAGTTTAACTACCAGCACTTCCATGATGCCTGAAAGTGTAGGAGTCCTGGGATAAACTAGAAATAGCTCTTCTCAAGAATGCAGCAGAGGTAGCACCCTAGTGATCAGAAATAATTGGGAAGAAGACATACGAATGGCTGAGGAGAAAGACACTGAAACTTGCAGATAAGCCCAGGCTGGAATCCTTCTCTCAAGTAACCTTGTTGGTTTGATGTTCAGCTGTGATAATTACAGATCACTAGCTCAAAACTTGGAGTTACCAGGTATATCTCTTTAAATATACTATGATGAACAAACCATTTTTTTTTTTTTTTTAAACTCTGAGAAGCCTGGGTACACCAATACCAAGCACACAAATCTACATAAAGGCTAAAAAGTTTGTTTCTTGTTTCCTACTGTTTCGGGTAGGAAAAATATTTTCAGAGAAGTCAGGAGAATGAAAGAGCACAGAAGTATGTGTACACATGGAAAACGCATATCTTTCTGGATTATGACAGCTTTACTTTTATGTCTGCTGTGGCAGAGCTAAATTTGGAAATTTTATCCCACAGGAAACTTGCGTATTTTAACATTTGCTTTTTTCCTCAAATCAGGGCAAAAAATATTATAATGAAAATTCCAGAAAAATATGAATCTGGAGACATTCTGACATTCCTTAAGTTGATGTTTTATCTCTCAGCTAATTCAAGTAAACAGAGATGCTTTGATTTTTTTATTTTCAAAATTAAGCTACATTTTCCCAGGACACCTCACTTCAAAGGGACTGGAATTCAAAGTCCTGAGCAGTGCTCCCGTGCTGAAGCTGGAGTTGAGTGTCATATCCATGCAGGCATCACAAGTACCACTTTGTATTATGCTATTGGACACATTAGTCCTTCATGAAGCCTGGCCTGTAGAAGCAGAAGCTAGGCTTTCTTCTCACAAAGTGATGTGCAGATGATGGATTTGAAACAGCGTTCCTGAAGCACTTTAGATGAAAAGGCATATCAGATAAAGACCTGAAAAAGTGTCCCACTTGTTTTTCAGTAGAAAATCTTGGTCCATGTGGCTGTCTTCTTTGAAGCAAGCATTTTCCTGAACTATGCAGAAACCAAGACTGCAGATATGAAAACTCTGAGAAACCTCCTTCTCTCTCAGTTGCACTGTTTGCAAGGCTTCCTGCTCCCTGGAAAACCACCTGTGAGCACCATAACCGAAACCTCCACAGCAGCAGCACCTCTGCACAGGGGTTGCTCCTCCAGAAGAAGAGCTCCTTGGCTCCTGAGTATTCATCTAATTTTTAGCTCCTGCCTTTACGGTACCATGTCATAAGGCTCCTTTTATTTCAAAGGCCATTCCTGTGCCTTTGTGTGGCCTTGGTTAGCAGCTTTTTTTGATGCTGAAATATTTCTTTTTGGTCTACACATATGCATGTGCTCTAAATGCACTGCATGTGCAGGGAGGGAGGTCATGTAGGACAGGTTTTGTGGGCTTTGTGGCAATGGACAAGCACACTAATGGGTGTAGCCTTGGTGCAAGATATGCTTAAGATTTCACGGACAGCTTTCACTGTCGTATATGGATGAAGAGGACATTGCAAGTATTTATATCATATTTCCATGGGTTTGTAAATATCCATGGCTGATATTTATTACCTGCAGCTGGATATTACTCATCACAGTTGTTTATATATTTTATCCATAATTTCTCAGTTTTTAGCTCTGTGTGGGGTCAAGACCTTTGCTAACATAAATTGATATTAACATATTTAAATTAATTGAGCTATGTTAGTTTATACTATCTAGGAGCTGGCTTTCATGCAATTTTAGTTGCTAATTGCCAGGGCAATTGCAAATGTCCCTATTTATGAAAAGTCCTGACAATAAGATCAATTCCTTTGTACTTGGAATTCATGTTGCATTTGATTAAATTAATTAGACAGAAGCTGATTGTGTAGGCATGTTTGTTGTTAGTATTCTAATTAACAAAAACAACTCTCCTCTGACAATGTATCTTCCCACCTCCCCCAAGGAAAGGAATTGTCCTTGTTATTTCTCCTGTCCAAAACATGCAAACCTTTGGGACAGGCAAATAAGCAAATCATTTAGCTATAAATGCACTTTTGTTGTTGTATGAGCAAAACCAAAAGCAGCTGCATAGTTCTATTGTAGAGTCGTATTATATTTACCTATGGAAGCTTGTTAGAAAACACTTGTCCTGAAAAAGTGTCAGTGTCTGGCACTGCTTTCCAGGATGGTCTACACTTTGATTTTAAGGTTTGAAATGAAGATGTATATATTCTGGCTGCTGATGAAATGGACTGGCAGCTGTTGATTGTCACAGCTGGGGAGTGAATTAACTGTAGAACAATCTCGACTGGTACTTTTGAGAAATGGTCCGGGGAATGGTTCCCTAAAATAAAATCATTCTGAAAAGGACTAGCTTCTGGCTTCCAGGTAGGACAAGTTTCTTTAAATATTGTCAAAGCTAAATCACTTATATAACCAAAGTATTTATGCAGTTGGTAGATGTTAAAAATATCATGTGCAGCATATAATTCTATTAAAATATCAGAAGAAATATGATTTTAAAGCAGAGGGGCTGAAACCTCAGGACGCTTATTTCTAGCAGTACAAGATTATTTCTATCTTATTTCCAGCTTTAATAGATGTTTTGTATGACATACAATTACCATATCACATGCATCCCATTTTTATTAGTCTGAAACACTGGAATAAACATGAACACTTTTCATGGCTTAAATGGTTCCAAAGCAAATGTTTTGAGGTTTGTCCATCCTATTTCATTAGAACTCATGTGGACATTTCCAACTGAAAATGTTTTTAATGTTTACCATGTTCCACTGGCAAAATTTTGAAAGGGAGTGGATTGTTGCACCATCATTTTGAAGAATTTGAACAGCTAAGTTTTTTAAATATCATGGAAAAGGTGTCTTAGAGGCAACTCTTTCAATCAGTAACTTTAACATATTTCTGCCAATGTAAATTATTCTGGTCTGCTGCAGAACTGATGCCATGATGATTTTTTGCTTTTTCTTTTATACCCCTTTTGTATACTGTCTTACGTAGCTTTTACGTATTCTTAATACTTTTAGCCCACATAGTTATAATTCTTTAAGTTTGATAACTTCCCTTAGACCCAATATTCCATTAAGCCAAGAGACCAAACATCCTGGAAACCCCAGACACCAAGGTCCCCTCCAGAACACATTCTGTAAACAAAGATAGGCCCATCCAGGGGGAGGGTTCCTTAGATGGGAGGTCTCGCTTGAGTCCCTCACTGGGGAATCTTTGATAGATGTGCTAATTTTTGTAAGGCATAGAATTGTATATACATCGCATTGTGTGTGGCCATTTTCTTCGATGGACATTTTGGAGCACCTAAAGATCCTTAAATAAATACCGAGGTAAAACCCTTTTTGCCTCTTAACTGTGTTTAACTCTCTTAATTTTAAGACCAGGAAAAGGCGTCAGAACCATCAATAAATTTCATCAGTTTAATATTTAGAATCCACCCTCTGTAACTGGGAAAAGGCAATGCCATAAGCTAAAAAGAAACACTCAGGATAGTTACAAGCATTTGAGAAATATCTTCAGATCTTTCAACAATTGGACAAGTAATCCACATTCTTTCAAAATGCTTAAAGTTTATTGGCATGTAAACTGCTTAGCTGAATGGATAGATGAAAAAAAACCCAAAATATTTTGCAATCACTTTGGGCAATTTCTTTCTCCTTATTCCGGGAATGGTCTGGTTAATTAGCTTGCTTTAAACACACATTTGGCTGTCTGATCTGCACAGATGTACAATTTGTGCTCTGCTGGTTATCCAGCTACACAATGTGCCACACTCCAGCTGCTTTCTGTGTACTGGCAGAAGCAGTATCTTTACTGCTACATTTAAGGGGGTTTTAATTTTCTTTTTTACTTCTATCCTTTTTTCTTTTTTTTTTCCCTTAACTTTATCATTCACAAGTCAGGAACCTGAATCATATTTTAATGCAAAACTATTTTACCTCACGTGAGTTTTCCAGAGATGATGCCATCAGTACAACACAAAAGAGCCTCACAAAAAACCACCTTTGATAACACATCCTAGCAATAAGTAAATGAAGGTCCATCAGTACAATTTCATGGAGACTAAAAAAATTGTTTTAACATAGCCTGATTTCTGTTCTGCCTATTTTGAAGAGCTGAAAGACTTTCAAAGTGTTCCATAAGACAGAACATGCTCACCCAGCATTGAGAGGGTGTAACAGATGCACAATTTAAATCACAGAGTCTCAAGGATCTGATGGAGAAACTTTCTTTAAGATTAGACAGTAGATTTAACTACAGCAAAATTACATGCCTACCCAAGTTCACATATGTTTAGTGCTCCTCAGAGGGAGCTGATCACATCCATTGGTGGGTGTCATCTCCATGGCTGTAGATGACAATTATCTGTGTCATTATTCACTCAACTAGTTGTTTGGGGTTTTTTTCCGTTATAAAAATACAAATTTCAAATTATGAGAAAAAGGGGCAGAAAAAGGGAAACACTACAGCAATAGAGTTAAAGGCTAAGTGCAGCAGTCACAGAGTCACAGCACTTGAGATAATTCTTCCCTCTCCAGCCTGTCATGGTCCCAGCACTCTGTTGTATTGGCCACTCCTCCCAGTTTTGTGTCATCAGCTCATTTACTGAGGAGTCAGCTGCCCCTTCTTCCAAGTCACTGATGGTTAAGTTGAACAATACTGGGCCCAGTGTTGAGCCTTGGGATACATCACTAATGACAAACCTCCGACTAGACCCTGTGCCTCTGGTTATGATCTTCTAGGTTCTGCCATTCAGCTGGTTCTCAATCCACGTCAATGTCCACTCAGACAGTCCACACTTCCTCAGTTTGCCCACGAGGATGCTGTAAAGCTCCCAACAACTTGCTCAGAGAGGTTTTTAACAGGGCTTATGGTTTTTCATGTACTCTGAGTTGGACACACAGGAGAAATAAAAACAAGATATTCTGAAGAGGTCAAAACAGCAAAAAAGACTTTACTGGCAACTTCAGAAAATCAGAGATCTTCGGCAAAGGGTTTAGAACAAAATTCAATCAACAAAAAACACTTCTCAAAGTAATAACTTGGCCCATTCAACTTACTCAAGAATTCTAAGAAGAGATAATTAGAAGAAAGAGAGAAAGACAGAAAAGACATAGAAAAGCAAGCATATAGCTACTAACTTCTGGGTTCCAATGATAGCAGAAACTCCAAGAAGAGGGAAGGTCCAGACAACATGATTGCTTCATGTTTGGCCTTAAATACCTCTTTGCCTTATTGGGCCCTACCCCTAGGTGGGATTTCCAGTCATTTGTCCATTCAGGAGCTGGGTTAGGGGCTCCAGGGGCAGGTGTGGACCATTACGTCTGGTGTGCCATGATTGGTAGCCACTGCAGGGCTGGGATACAGGCTCTAGGGGTGTGGGGCAGGGCACTGCCTTGCATGGGCTGGGCCCAACCTGCTCCTTTCCCCACACATATGCATCCCAGGATGTCACAAGGCATCAGTCCTTCCAGTCTCTCACAGATGCTGTGAGAGACAGTGTCGAAAGCCTTGCTAAAGTCAAGATAGACAATATCCACAGCTCTCCCCTCATTCATTCAGGTAGTTGTTTCATCACAGAAGGCAATCAGGTTGTTCAAGCATGATTTACCTTTAGTGAACCCATGCTGGCTATTCTTGATCATCTTGTCATCCATGTGGATAGAGATGACCTCTAGAATGAGGTGCATCATCACCTTTCCAGGGGTTGAGGTGAGGCTGGTTAACTGGTACTTCCCTGGGTCCTCTTTCTTGACCTTTTTGAAGATGAGGGTGACATTTGCTTTCTACCAGTCCTCAGGCATCTCCCCCGATCTCTACAACCCTTCAAAGATGATCATGAGCAGCCTCACTGCTGTGTCCACCAGCTCTCTCAGAACTATGGATGCATTCTGTTGGGGCCCATAGACCTGTGCACGTCAAGTTTGTCTAGATCTCTAACCCAATCGTCCTTGACCAAGGGAAAGTCTTCAGTCTTGAGGCTGATGGTGACTTTCCTGTGTAGAAATTATACTTTGACTAGTAATATATCATCTCTGACACAGAGTTGTTATAACACTTCTATGAACACATCAAGAGTGTTATTAATCAAACTGTTTATATACAGAAAGTCTTTATCCATGATATTTCTCGTGAAAATTGTTGGTTTTCTTCTGACTGCAGTTTCTGGTATCCCAAAGGAGCACCTGTTCATTTTTCCATTTTTCTTCCTCCAAAGAAAGGACAATTATTACAAAATCTATCACTGTAAGATTGAGGTCATATTTTATTCAAACTGTTTAAGGGAGTAAAGTCACATTCTGTACAGAAAAATAACCTGCAGTACTATCAGAACTAGTAGAAGTAATGAAATTTTCTGTCATCTAAAGTAGGCCAAAATTTGTTATGAAATATTTATGCAATAAGAGAGTTGATAGCGGAGTCCTAAGAAATGATAACTGCAAGGTCTATTTTCTGAAAAATGATGCCTCTGAATCTTGTGCATGTAGGAGTAAAGCTTTTAGTGTAATTTTTTTTATGCTACCATAAAATAGAATTGACAGGTTGGACCATAATGGCAGCTTATAAAAAGTTTCTATTAGACAATATTTTTAGGGGTCAAGAGGGCCCCCCATATACTTCATTGCTTTTGTGTGGCTGGATGCCACTTAAACATAAGGAGAAGTTACAGAGGAACAGGAGTTCTCTGCTGTGACTAAACCCAGTAATGGTTTTAAACTAAAAGAGGATACATTTAGATTAGATATAAGGAAGAAGTTTTTACAATGAATGTTGTAAAACACTAGAATAAGTTGCCCAAAGAGGTGGTGGATGTCCCACTGCCGAAAATATTCAAGGTCAGATTGGATGGGGATCTGAGCAACATGATCTAGTTGAAGATGTCCCTGCTTGTTGCAGGGGGGTTGGACTAGTTGACCTTTAAGGGTCCTTTCTAGCCCAAACTATTGTATAATTCTATGATTCTGTGACTCCCAAGGTGCCATGGCCCTGGGGCAGGGTGAGACTGCAGAGAGGTTCGGAAGCCAGCAGGGCAGTTGGAGTCAGTGTGGTCATGGCCTTAGGCATGGGACGTGCCCTGTCCTGATCCTGCTACCTGCCTGGAGCAGACATAGCTGATAAACAAAAGCAGGGCTATGGATAAACCAAGCACATTTACTCTCCCTTGGTCCTAGAAAACAAGAGTTTTTTACAATTTAGAGGGGTAGAACTGTGGAGAGTGGTCACACTGGCTTTACCTTTGCTCCCAAGAGGAAACATTACAGTATAGTCGTAAATGTCAACACTCTGGGCCAAGCAATAACTTTTAATGTCATCGTAACCAAGGGGCATTTAGAAAATTTGTGAGGGAAGTTTGGGACTCGGCCATATATATGCACATCAGCTCATATATAAATTCAGTCATTTCTTAGACTTCCTCAATAAGAATTTATTTGTACTTCAAACTGAAAGTATGAGATTTATGACTTTCAAGCACAGCTTAGCTAGACCATGTAGAAGCATGCCTGATTTTCTATGCCATTGGAGCATGGCATTTCCATCCTTTCATCTTGCCTGTTCACATTTTAGCTTCTACTCAGACAGCATCTCATAATTGCCTCCCACTTTAAGGATGGATACTGGCATGTGAGTACTGGCTTGCTAAGCACTGAAATGAGAGCCACAGCTCCTTTCTCTGTGGCAACCAAACATCTGTCTTATGTAATAATAAATCTTCATGCATGATTTGGGGTAAATTTTAATTAAAGATTAGGAGTTAAAAGCCTTTACGTTCCTTTTTGAATTCCTTGTTCCTGTTCATTCAGACCTAAGCACACCTGTGTACTGTGGCAGAGCCTTGAAGCACTGCAATTAGCCATGCTGGTGATTACCCTGAAAACGATAGTGGTGGGTAAGAGTTGCTCATGTTTTGAATGACTTCTGAATGTGCCAGCCCTGTGGAAGGTACAAGTCACTTTGACCCTCAGTGACCATGAGTCACTGGGGAGAACTTCGTGTCCTGCCAAATCAGTAGGAAAGAAAGTCTTTACCCTTGTATCTGCTAAAAACCCAGCACTTTTGCAGCATAAGAGTTTCTAAACAGGAATTAGACCCCTTGAAAAATCTGGGTCCCTTTAAAATCATCAGTTGAGGGCGGCCAACATCTTACAGAGCAGAAAAACAATGGCTTTGTTTTGAACCTATTGGGACAGAACACCCTTCTGTGCTAGAGGAGAGAAAAGGCAAAGGTGAACAGCTGAGGAGAAGCAGAAAGAGCTGCTGACCACCTTGAACTGAGCTCTCCATTGTTATATATGTAACCAGAGATACTGATTCTTGTCAGAATGCCATAACCTGGCCTTCTGAGTTGCCTCTGTGCCATGTTCACAGCTGCACAGGGAGCTAACTCAGTTGCCTATTCAAAGTCTATTTACAGCAGGATTACCGGGCTGACTTTATCAAAGTCTACTTATATCTCATTTCCAAAAAACCCCCAACCAATAGAGAGAAAGGGGAAGATAGGAATTCTCTTCCAAATTAATTGTGCATGCACTCATAGGGGAAGTAGCATATTGGATTTAAACAATTATTTTTGCTTATTTTTTACTCTAAAACCAGAAATATGGTGGTTTTCCAACCACTAACTTTCTTCTCCTAACCATTCTCTAGAGATAGTTTGTCCTCACCTGTAACTCATTTCGTTGGCTGTTGAGTGTAATGGCAGAGGATAATGTGTTGTTGGTAATAGATCACACCAGAATATGAGCCCTTCAGTTGTGTCTGGTGAAGTATTGTTTGCTTGAATAATAATTGAGTTCTTATAGCCAGTGGCACTTTCGTGTTGATATCCTAAGTGATACAAGGGGTAGAAGTAGAACCATTGAAAATCAACAGAAACATCTGGGCCCATTCCTGAAGAAAAGAGTTATTTCAAGTTCTCTTCTGAGTCACCCTCAGGTTTAGTAGACTGACTATTAAACCGCTACGGGGCATCCTAAAAACATTGTACAGTTCCTGCAAAATTACTTATTAAAGTTGCAGACCCTGGAAACTCCCCTGACTGGCTGCTGCAGACAGCTTAGTGCCTCGCCGACTCAGAGCTGCTGGACAGGGAGCTCTCAGGCCTTCCCTGAAGAGGTCAGGTTTTACGTGTCCATAGACATCTGCTTAAGTCCTCTGGCTCCATTCTCTCTATACTTTGATACCTTGATTTAGATAGATGCAACTTTAACTTCTAATTTTATTTTGATGAGGTGTTTCACTCCCTTGGGTGACTGATTGTGAAGCAGAAAGAAGAAAATTTTATAGGTTAATGAATTCTTGAAAGAACATAAGCACTTACTTCCTGAAGATTGAAATAAAAAAAGCTCCCAAGAAATCTAATTTCTCTAACACTGCCTTACTTTTTCTCCACTGGGACTTCTTTGATGAAAGGTTAGGAAATCTTTTCCTTTGTTGTCCTTTCAGGACAACAGCAAATTAGAAAAGACGAGTTGTCCCATCTTCCTTTCCCTCAGGAAATTGTCCCTCAGCAACAGTTCATAGAATCATATAATCATCTAGGCTGGAAAAGACCTTCAAGACAGTGGAGTCCAACCTTCAATCAATTACCACCTTGTCAACTAAACCATAGCACTAAGTGCCACGTCCAGTTGTTTCTTGACCAACTCCCTGGGCAGGCCATTCCAATTCAACCTAACCCTTAATTATGCTGGTACAACACCATTACCAGACCAAGTATGGGGTTTTTCAGGTATATGAATCTCTCTTCATTAAAATATTTTAAAGTTTCTCTTAGTGCTTAAGAAAACTGCATTTGAAAATATAAACCTATATAACCTTTGAATTTCTCTCATGCAACTCAAAGTGCTGAACAAAATGTGGGTGCTGTTTGAACCACTTAATTCTCACAGATAGTCAGTATAGAAAGTTTAAGAGGTTCATTTCAATCAAAATAGATCTCTAGACCGGCCTAAGTACTGGCCATTATAAACTATATCTGATAATACCTGTTTCAGACACTTTATTAGTTATCTCGGTCTTTGAGCAGGAAACCTGAGGTTGGAATGATGAATTGATTTGGAAATACTCACCTGTTCAAAAACATAGACACTGAGTAAAGCTCTCCACAGTCCCAGCTTTAATTCCAAAACCATCTTTTATCCTTATTTCAGTATATTGTGCGTGAATTGCGCCAGTGTTTCTCTCTTTCTCTTGCTTTGTACCTAAATGCTGGAAAATAAAAGTAAGATTTTTTTCTATAAACTACAGATTTCAAGTGTTTGATGTACCAGAAGAAAGATGACATTTGGAGGATCATTTCAAATTTCCTGTCAGGGCTTCAATTCTATTGATGCTTATCAATGACAAAGTCTAAATTTTCTGGTTCATATTGGGAATATTAAGGCAAAAAAGCTGGCTTCACTGACTTTACTAGGAACAGTCCTCCATCCCTGAACTCATACACAGTGAGTTCAAAGGTCATTAAGAGAAAGGGGTTCAGAGCTCAAGACAAAAACCATACCTCAGTCTAGGCTGAAATGGGATTCCTCCTTCCTTCCTTCTGCCCCCATTTCTATAATTGTTTAAGGAAAACCGAATCCTCTGCAGGTCCTTCTCCCTGAATTTGATGGAAAATAGTTGCAGTAGTCCAATAAGGAGATAGACATGATTTGGCCAAAGACAGACATCTCCTAACACTATTAACATTGATAACAAGTTTTAATAGAATCTTCTGGCTGTGTTATCTTGGCAATTTAAATTGCTTGCCTTTAAGCTCAAACTGCTATTGCCTCGCAAGAAATATCACTTTTCTATATTCGGCTAGAAATTGAAATTTCTTCTTTTTGTGCTGGTATTTATTTCTGTCAGGTGTTGGCATCCCTGACCAAAATTATATCTGCTGATGAGCTATAAAATGCTTTGTATAAGCACTTTGGATAAGGAGGTTGGCATAACTTTGCTGGTTTAGGCTTGTGGCAGTTCATGGATCTGTGTTTTTAAATAAGAGGTGTGTGTGTTCATTCTGGATATCCAAGGTATGTCCAGAATTAAGAAACTAAATGAGTCTGGTGTTTTGCAATTTTTTACCTCTTTATAGCAGGTAAGCATAGCAAAAAACAACCCCAAGTGATGTAGAGGCAGCTATTTGCACATGGGCTAGTTCCTGGAGTGATTGTACCAAAGTTTTGTCGTTTGTGGCACTCTGTTCTAGGACTTCTCCCTTATTCAGCAGTCTAGCACCCATTTTCCAGCTTTTGGAGTACATATCCAAGGCAGAAAACCACAATATCTCTTTGGATTCATTGTCAAAAACAGGCATATTTTTGGAGTTCTTTACTTGTATAGTGTATTTCAAATTGTCCTTTCTAAGAGTCATAACTGACACCAAATTTAAAGTTTTCTTGGGGGCCAAAACTGCCTTTTCTTGACCCAATTTTCTTTTTTTTGTTTGGTTTGGTTGGTCGGTTGGTTGGTTTAGTTTGGTTTTGGGGGGGGTTTTTTGACAATGAAAGCTACCTAAAGAAGAACAATAGTCCCTGAAAGCAGTTTTGTATCTACATTGTCATTTTTTTCAAATCTCAAGAAATAGTAACATCTTCACCTTGTTCTTTAAACTGAAACAAAATGCTCTGTGTTTCTCCTTCTCTTGACAGCTGTCTCTGCATTTGTGTGCAGTTACACAGCTAGAGTGAGATAGGTTTTAGGATATACAGCATGATATATATTTGGATGTAGTTTGCTTAGGGATTCTGGAAGAGGAAGAAGTTGTAGCTATCCAGTGAAGTTAAAATACATTTGTTCATTTAATTATTAAATAAACTCTTGGGCTACATTGTGACCTTGAGTTACTTACCACGTGTTGACTGAGTTGGTGAGAGCTCATCTACCTCTCTCACTGCACTTTCTAGTTACACAATACATAAAACATTTAGCATCATGTCTGGCATGTCACAATGATTCAACCATCTTTTCATCAGTGCTGGGATTCAGGGAAAGTATTATTATCTCTTACCAGGTCTACGCTTCCGAGCTGCTTTATGTTCTGTGGTCTCAAACAAAGAAGCATGGTGGAGGCAAAATGTTGATCTCCATGCGTCTGTGCCTTATCCGTGACTTCCTGTCACATCTTTCCCTTTCTCTGAGCTACAGAAAGCTTCAGACCACGTGCACCTTTCTCGCTCTGACTTATGTTTTCACTTCTCCTTGTCCAGACTGAAGAATCGGAACCTTTTCCTTCCACAAGATACATCTAAATGTGCAGAAGACCAAAGTATTTCATTTCTATCTCCTGTTGCAAGTGCTGTACCAAGGAGATATCCTTTACAATTTTACTCTTCTTCCTAAATATTGTTATGAAATGCATTATACCTTGCTCTCTCTCTCTCAATTAACAGCAGATTGCTAGCATTAATTAATTTTAATTAATTTTTTTTGGTACAAAACAAGACCTATTTTTTCAACATAACACAGATATGCCTGCTATCATCATGCACAGCAACTCAGTTTACCAATCTAACCATGAATAAACTACATAGGATAGTCAAGCTTTAAAACCAATTAGTATTGAATTGGAAACCTCTCCTTGGATATAATTTAGAATTAATGTACAAAAATATGGTTTCCCTTAGTGGAAAGAGTACAAACTTTCTTAAGTGGGAAAAGAGCCTTAGAAAGAAATTTTAAGGTTTGTAACCTTTGTGAGAGAACATGGAGTTAGTAAGGAGCATACAACAGGGAAGGCAAATGTATAGACAAGATTCTTCTTCTCCTTCCTAGTCAGACAAAAGGAATGGCCATTATTCCGTTCATAAAAGGATTCTGAAACATATTAACATAATTAGGATACAATGCTGGGCCAAGCTTTGTTGGCTATTCTAGTGCCATCAGAGCAAATTCAGTGGGATTTTTACCAGAAGAGATTCTTGGTAATGTAATGCCAAGTACAAATGGAAAATACATTTTCCCCATTTAAAAAAAATAAATAATTCCAAATATTTTGATGGTGTCATGACAAAAGCAGCTGCAGTCTAAAACTTTGCATGTAAATAGTCTTAATGAGGGGAAGTGCCTTTAACAGATGGAGTGTTGCAAAATTTTAAAGAAAAAAATCTTCACAAGCATCTGCTAAGAATTTAATGATGAAATGTTTAGATCCACACTTTTTGTGAGATGAAGGGACAAGGGCTACTGTCCTTTCCCTCAGGCTTTCTTGTTTCTGGTTTGTACTAAGGAAGATGCTTAGCAACAAGCTGAAAGCTGTACTGACTTGTTATAGCCCTTGGTAGTTGCTATGTACCTAGCTTTCTTCTTGGGCAATGAATGTCTTCATTTACATCAGAAAATGCCAGTCCACTTAAAAAATGAAATTATTTGGTAACAAATTAGACAAAATGGACAAGCACAGGTTTGTATATAAAGTGATGCTGGAGAAAGATTTCTGCCACATCCACCATGAATGCACTGGCCTCATCCACAGGGTTCAGTGGCCTTTTGTGTTTCCAGAAGGCCTTTAAATGTCTACTGAGGTGGATGAACCCATCACCAGCAGCCAAGAAAAAAATCTTCCAATGGAGTCTACAGATGGTAATATTTGGCTTTGGGGGGAGACGTTTTCCTCACAATGTACTGAATGCTGGTTTCTAGGCAGACGCTGCTCTGTGTGAAGCCAGGAAACCTGAGCCTTGTGTCACCCACACCTTCCAGAAGTACCTGTATGGCGTCAGCAATCACATCAATATCCAGGCTCCAGCACTGATAAGGTAAGGCGGTGCAGGCAGATATGTAGGTTTGCTCAATTCTGACTCCAGGGTCATCTAATGTGGTATACTCAAGGCTAGGCTTTCATTGATCCTGATTCTGTCAGTAGAATTATGTTCATTATCTAACTGCTGTTGAATTAAGCTCTTACTTATTTCAAGTGCTTGAGCTTAGCTGAAAAGGAGTTTTGAATTTCCTGATGGGATCAAAGGTTGTGAAACTCTCTTCTGAAAACTCAGACCTTGCTACATTAATTAAATCTTCCTTCCTATGTCAGCCATTCTTTAATAGACATTGAGTCATTAACCTTCCCCTTTCTTTTTATTTCATAATGTGAAGAAAACTCTTCAGCCTCAAAAGCAAAAGAACATTTCTTCTTAAAACAGCGATGAAAGGATCTTACTATTTGTTTCATCTGTGGCATAAAGAATGGTAATTTTGTATCTCTCTGGCATGCTTAGATCTGCTGATTATTAAATGCTTTCGAATCACCAATGCCTTTGTTTTCCTTTTTCACCTACTTATTTTAGCATAACTTAAATGTCTGATGGTGTCTCCATCTGGCTTCCCATAAAGACTGTGTTCTTATATTTAGTGCTTTGTAAAGGCCCTTGGCAGTCAAGCAGCCTATCTCCTTCTCTGCCCAGCTCTACGTCCTGAAATGCCTTTAGTAACTCAGGGCACCTTTCACTTTGCATTCATGGGCACTTTGCTGCTCCAGGACAGCCAAATAACTGTCTTAATGGAAGGAGCATGAGCTCATTAAGGCTAAATTTTCTATGGGAATACAGTGGCTTTACCAGGTAATGCCTATGAATTGACCAGTGATAGCTCTTCACATGTGTGTTCATATAACTGATGAACACTCACATTATTTAGTTTTGTATATTAACTGATACCTTAATAGAAACTTTCATTATTCATGAAGCAAGAATGCAAACATGAAGGTTAGGTAAATGCTTTCTTCCATTTGGGTGTATTATTTTGCTTTAACAAAAACTATAAGATGAGAGGGTTTTCTCCCGCAGACATAATCTGAGTTCTGGTTGTTTTTATATTGGATGGTTGTCTAACCATGAAAAGGGATGCTTCCCAGTGCAGAAAGCCAGTCTAAAGTCTTCTGTATCACTTGGATCCTGTGAGGATGCCGCACCTGGACCAGGTGGAGCAGCAGCAGAAAAAAGAGCGAAAGGGCTTAGCCTGGAGAAGATCACTGGAGTCTATCCATGGTTCTATGACTTGGATCAAGATCGCCAAACCCTTACCTACAGCCCCAGATGTTATGGTGTCTGTACCAGCCTATGAAAATCAGCAAGTCTTCAGCAAGCTTTTGCCTTATAGGAAAAAATTATACAACTCATTATAAGCTTTGCAAAAGTAGTTCTAAGAGTGAAACAACACATGTTGTCTCGTGTCTTTGCTGAGGCAAAGATTGTTTGACTTAGGTTGTCATTTGCAGCTTCTGGGTTTCTGTTTGTGCATGTGACTCAACATTACAGAACAGTACATCCAAACCCTGAGTGGTTTCTGCTTTGTACCACACAGCTCAGAATTTCAGCTCACTCTTAATTTGCAGAACAATTAACAGTAATTTAAAGTTAGCAATAGCTGGAATATTGTAGTGACTCCTTGGTTTGCTTCTGTGCTTTGTTCATATTGCAGCATTTGTGCCAAGACTGTAATTTTTCTATTGTGCTGTTCCTTTTTGAAATCTCTCATAGAGTGCTAAAAGAAGTATTTTGAAATTGTTGCCATTATTATGTTACAGGTGCATAATATTTAGGGTTCAGGAGCGAGACTTGAACTTGATAATATAATCAAAGACTGTGACTGTGGTTCAAGTTGAGATCATTCTTTTAAAGTCATAAATGTCTTTCTAGTTTCTACTGCATATCATAGTCTATCAGCTAAGGACATGGAACAAAAAAATGGTATTTCATATCTATTCTCACTCCTGTATCATTCACGCACACATGAGTTATGACACTGAGACATTCATTTCAATATATTGAAACTTATTTTTGTCCTCATAGGATTATTTTAAGCAAGAAATATTTGGAGAAAATATTTAATTTGCCAGTTGATGCATTCAGCACAGCAATTCAATTGCATTAAGGTGTCTCCAAGAAAACAACATGCTTGGCTAACACATAATACACAGTGAAAACTGCTGCTAGCAATTCTTGTCAAGAATTGAAAGATGCTATGTCAAAATAAAATGAAAAATTTAATAAAAAAAATTCCTGTTCATATATGATTTTTCTTACATTTCTTTCTTTTATAGTACATTTTAATCCACAAGAATCTCACTCTCTCCTTTGCTCCATGTAACCTGAGCTTTTAAACATGTATTAAATGTCAGTAAATTAGAGGTAAGTTGTATAATTTCATGTGTTGGGAGAGGGCAGACCAAATTCCAAAGCTCTGTATTATGCAGCTTGCAGCAAGCTCTTACCATAAAGTTGTCTGCTGGCAGCTGGACACCACCATGGAATCCCACTCCCTTGCCACTGATCACCAGATACAGTATTTGTGGGGGGTTGAGGAGGAGGTCAGCTTGATGTCCCTTAGAAATGGAATTCAGGGTCCAAAATCCATTTTGCCGATTTAGTCAGATTTCAGGAAAATCGTTTGTGTGTCATTAAATCTTCCTGGAAGATTAAAAATGTGGAGGAGGAGGAAGTCGTGGATATTGGGAATAGTGTGAATACTTAAGACTTCCCTCAAGGCTCCTTGACCTGCAGAGGTTTTTCAGGCAGATTCCCCAAATTCTGCTTTTCCTGGAAGGCCACTAATTTAGCCGTGAATCTCCATGTTCTTCCTTGTGGGCAGGCTGGACCTCCAGTAGCATCAACAGCTCCCACTGGGCCATGAAGAGCTGATAGGATGTGCCTTAGTGCATTTATTTCTGTTCTACAATACAAAACTCTGCACAAGAAAATCAAATACTTGTTTAGCTAAAACTATTTCAGATTCAAAGCAAACCTTGATCTTTCATGTGGATGAATGGATAGAATTTGATTCACATTTTTTAAATGGGCCCAAAAGAGAAGGTACTTACTGTATTCCATGTTTTGGTCCAATTATTTTTCTTCCACAAGGCTTATGGGGAATATAGAAGAATGGAAATAGAAGCCAGTGTATATTAGACAGATCCTTGGAGTTTTGTTTGCTTTAGTACAGGATTTGCAGAGGCCAACTTGTGTTGTTGGTAATCCCTTAATATGGTTGCCTTTGCTGGCCTTAAATTGATGACTCAATAGTGATAGCACTCCGAGGCTGTGAAAGATCAATACATGTGGGTTTTTTCGGTGCCCCTCATTACTTTTTGTGATTTATTTCTCTCTTGGCTAGCATATGACTAAGCCTCTTGGATTGAGTTTCTTGCATGTCTACCTTGGCAGCTAAATAATTGAAAACTTTGCTAAAGGAAGAGAAATAAAACTTGAAGATATGTTATCTACAAGAGTTTTGGTTTGTAGCTCTTCTGAGCTGCAGTAAACCTCTCTGGAACAAATAATTTTACATAATTTTAAATATTACGGAAATTAAAATTTTCAACTTGTCTGAAGAAAACTAGAATGCTCAGAGGCATTCCTAGGTCTCTTTCTGACATACTAGCCAGAATGATATGACAAAAGCTGGTAGCTGACTGGTAATGGTGATTGATGAATCACAGCTACGTAGAGAAAGATGTTTCAGGGTAGAATAAGGTGTTTGTGGTCTACTAACAGGGTCTGAAATGAAATATACCTGTGGAGATCTGGGAACCCATCCCTTCTGGGAAAATAAATCATACCACTACACTTGGTAGAACCGAATATCCTAGAGTGGAACTGATCAGAGTAGTATAAACATTAGTGAAAACTATAACATTTATGTTTGTTATGACTGCATGCTGTAGTGATAATAATACTCACATTCAGAGACAGCTCTCGTCTTATTGGGCTCAATGCAGAGCAATGCCAGCCCACTCTCCAAAAAACATTTTTAGTTTAGTTAAAGAAGCTATTTACATCATTGTTTGCTGCTTTAACTAGTTTAAAGTAAGAGCACGTTTCTCTTGACAAAGGTGATGACAACAGATATGTACCTGTAGAGAAAAGATACAGGTTTTTTTTTTTGCTGGAGTGTTGTGAGAGAGAGAGAAAGCTGGCATTCATACAACTCCCTCTAAAAAATGTGTGGGTCTTGTACAGACCTCAGTGGGCACAGAATGAGGGTAATGATGAGCTATTTGGTAGATGAGGAGGGATTTAGGCACTGTCAGCTTCCCAAGGTTAAAGGCACTGGAGCCCCAATAGCAAAGGCAGAGAAAACTCATCTCATCCAAACTGGCAGCTGCTGAATTTTTCTTCCCTTGTCCCAGTAAATGATCCTGCTGTGATGTCAGTTAAATTTCGCTCCAGTTTTAACAACTTGTTTAAATAAAAAAAAATTCTAAAAGGAGCTGTTGACACCTCAGGGACATCTCTGGAAAACTTTGTGTTTTGAAACAATTTTGCAGATGCTGTGTTAGAAAGGCTTTGGCCTTCTCGACATGATTTCTGCATTTTATTTACAAGAGATACTTGCAAAAGAACATGATCATGTTTCAGAATGTCCTTTTTCTTCTCCTGCTTATTTCTCATTTGAAATTCTCACTTTCCACAGCCATTATGTGAATGACTCTGCTGTGTTACCAACTGCAGCCCTCCCTTATGTGTTTACACCTTTACTAAATACATTTTTGAATAGGCATTCCTGTTAGATGGAGGAATATAAATTTTATTTCTCATGGTACATATATTTGTATAATACAAGTATGGCTACAGTTGTATCAGTATGAAGCATGCCTCTGTCTATAGAGCAATGAAATATGCTGATATAGTAACAGCTATAGCACCACCAAACTGCAGTCTTTGAACAATATTGGTTTGGCTGATGAGACAGCACTGCAAAGGGGCTCAAATTGCTGGGATGATGGAGATTGCACAGACTTTTTCTTCCCACGGTTGAAAGAAATTTGTTCAGATAATTTTTTTTTTCTTTTCCATGAGTATAAGAAAATAGGAATTTTTCAATAAGGAGACCATTTTCCATGTGGTACAAGCACAACCACAGGAGGAGGGCTCACAGAACTGAGCACAGGAGAGGAGGCAGTAGGGCAGTGCTCACCCAAACCAGTGCTGCACCAGGGGGAATGATTCATCTCCTCCCCAGCATCCAGTCCTTCCCTACCATGGGCCCTGTCTCATGCCTGTTTAAGCCATTGTGGCTGAGCAGCAGAGAATCAGGGTACTCACTGTGCTGGGCAACAACTGCCTTCTGCCTCCAGCATTAATATTCAGCCACCTTGGTTTTTTAATGCAGCACAGAATGAGCTGGGGAGGTAGGACTGCACCCACCCACGGCTCAACCTCACCTCTAGCCATGGCCCAGGGCATCAGCTGGCACGTCATCAGTGAAGGAAGAAACTCTGATTCTGACAATGGAATTTTTGAAATTCCAGACAGTGTAACATATTCTCTTCTCTAGTCCAGTCTGTTTTCACAGAGCTCGATGTCTGGTCACAGAGGTACATAACTCCCAATTGTCACTAGTACAGGAAGAAAAGACATGATCAGAGTTTGTCTTTCAGGAAAGTTAAACAATCATAGACAAACAAAAGGAAATATGAAAGCTTCCCATAAAATTGACTTGCATGACTTTCTAGTGGCCTGGGTGGTCAGCACACATGTGAGTTCTTTGTATAGGCTTCAGCCCAGCAGAGTGAACCACGCGAGGCATCATGTGCTTGGAACTGCTGGAGCTTTAACAGTAATGTATTTTACCAGCGCTTAGAACAATGAGTTCTGCACACACCCCTACTACATACATCAGCAACAAACGAAATAATGAATGAAAATTTTATAAGGTTGTTTCTTCAGGGTTTTTTTTTTAAGGAAGATTATGCCGTACCTCAAATTCTGGTCTGTACCCTGGGTTTTTTTCCCAGCTGAGAGTGAGAAAACAAGATTGATTCTGTGAAGATGTTTGAGTTGATTGCTCAGTCTTGCAGCAGGGCTTTTCCCAGGAGCTATCAATCCTCAAAACTGTGTGGAAAGCAGAAAGGAGGGTTTTAGTATAGGCTCCTTTCTACTTCTAAATAAATAATTGTATAAAAAACCACCTCTAAGTTCAACCCATCTTCTCTGTATGTTCCTTACCAGAATTTTGTGAATGGAAAATTGTTCACTGAAAAGGACTGAAGTTTTTCCTAACCCTTGGGATTGTAACCAAATGCAAATAAAGGGAATATAGTAGTTTGCAAACATTTCTCTTGAAATAAAAATAAATAATTTGGACACTCCTCTATGATGTCGCTTATGTCACTGTTGGTTAGTCATATTTCTGTAATAAATGCCTTGAAAATTCTACACATGCTTATTAGTGCCAGTGAAAATATTCTCTGGTCTTCCATTTCTCTTTGGCATATTATGCACAAAAGACCTATTCTCCTAATTTAAATAAATAAACAGCAGTTTGCTCTTTGCAAAACCATTCATTAAAAGAAAAAAAATTACTAATGTACTGGTGTTTACAGTCAGAGGATCTTGTAGGAAATTAGATGTTTGTCTAGTGCAGTTGGGAAGAAACCCTATATTTACTTTTTTATTTTTTAATATGCATATTTATTTAAAAGTCAGTCATACTGCTGTCCTGAATTCAATAAGATTTTCATGCCATAAACATGTTAAGAAGAATTAAGCCATGCAAGACTTTGAATGATATAAGCATGTGAAAGGACGTTCTTTTTTTAATAAGAAGAGAGTTTATGAGTTTTCTTAAATTGATTATTGATTCATCTAGAATGATTATAATATTAGTGAGAGAACAAAATGCAGATTTTTCTTGCACTGGGTGGATAAATATTTTAAAACCTTTTTTCTGCAAGCAATAAGGTTTCTAGGCATATATACAATAACAAATAGAAAAGAAGTCACAACAGAAAAATAAAACTCACTGAGTTGGTATATGTATCTTTGTATTGAACTCTTCTACCTCTTATTCTTTTATCTGATGCTATACTCCCTCTTTTTCTTCTTCCTATATTAGTAAGTCTGGGCTCACAGACTATGGAGCTATGGAGGTCCCAGCCTCCAGTCATGATGTGGTGTCAGTGTTGTTGTAAGTGCTATTTAAAGGTACGCTGATTCCAGCCTTGTTACCAGAAATCTGTGGTGCAACCTCTCTTCCGCACATTAGCATCAAGTAGAGAAAGCTTTCTTTATGGCCAGGCTCATGAAAAGCACACAGTCCATTACTTACTTGACCATTCAAAGAATGAAATGCCTTTTGCAGAACTTTAAATCTTGCTGTAAAATAGAGACCCCCCTATCTACCTCCATGGCCATCTTCACCTTCTGTATCTAGAGGCTAGCCTTTAGACCTGGCTTGCTACTCACTCTCTTCTTGTGCCTTGTCCCTGACTTAAAAACCCTTCTTAACCCAGGTTTAGCATCCAGGACAAGAAGCAACTTTTTGCAAAGCTGCTTTCCCATTAGTCACACATAATCTTCTAAACAACTACGCCTCGCAAATACAGACCCTGCAGCCCTCTCACCGAAGCAATTACTAAGCCATGGGCAAGGCTTTCCCTGGAAAGCAGGCTTAGCAGAAGCACAAGTTCAGCTTGGTGCACCCTCATGGCTGCATGTTTCTGAGTTATGAATCCACCATCTCTCATGTGGGCACAGATTGGGACCTTGGACCTGCCAGAGAGTGTGCTGCAGGGGACCTTTGCAAGGGCAGTGTTGACTGCCAGCCACCTCATTGTATCCCAGCAAATTCATTCCCATGAAAAAGAATAAGTTAGATTTATTTATCTTCATAGCCACTCAATGTTTACATTGAGAAATGGAGTTTAATATCATTGATGAGCAGTGCTGCATCACAGAAAATCCTGCTACCTGCCTCTCAGTGGAAATAATCCATGAGATCCCATACACTGTCAAGCTTCTGGAGAAAGGAGAGAAGAGCATATAATGACATGAGTAAGTGTGCTAAACCACTGTGCTGCCAGCAGTCGCGGCGTCTGGGCTCCCAAGTGAGCTCTCAAGTATACACCTTGGCCGTCTCCTAACTCCACGCTGGCATGAGACTTGAGTACACACCAGTCCCAAGTGCCCTGATTTCCTCAGAAATTAAAGCCCTGCGACATACAGGAGCCTTTATAAACACCCAGCTTGGACTCAGTCTGGACAATTGGAGACAACCTGCTCCTGCTATGATGCACAGCTGGAGATTAGTTTGGGTCTTTTTTTTTTTTCTTAAAAAGAAAGAGGTTGAGAAAAGCTCAATTCCCATCTGACACAAATCATTATGTCTTCACTGTGCCTGATGGGGCTTAACTGATTTAGTTTAACTAAGGATCTGGAATACTGTTTAGTTGCTGTATAAATAATCTGCAGGATTCCTGCATCAAGACAGATACTGCCTCTGTCTATTTGGTGGCCATGTACCATATAAACGAGTGGCAGACCTTAACCAACAGACATAAAAAATCATTGCATAGGTGGATATTGACACAGACAATAAATACTGTGGCCTTTGACTGGGATTTCAAAACCAGTTTATTTTACTGCCCTGTTTTGCCTTAATGGAACTGTAAATTACACAGAAATATAATTGTTCTTTAAAAAGCAAATAGCATTAGCTTTAAATTCAAGAGTTTGCATTCATAGAACGTAATGGGGAAAATCACCAGGTTTATGATACCATTTCAGCAGTAAAATGTATCCTCACTTTCTCTTTAGTGATGTAATCTTCATGTGTCTCTTGTATCAGGATGAGCTTAGTGAATTCCAATAGAACCCAAGCATTTTCATCTAGGAAAAGTAATGGTGTTGAAGGTGGCATCTTTTGCTTCAGATTATGAATCCCTAGAAAAGCTAAAAGAAATGTTTAATGATTCTCCAGCAATTATTTTTAAATAGTGTGTGTTGCTATCTTAACAGCACTATTGAATACCAACGCCATTATCTGATAAAATTGCTCCCAGTTCACTCTAAACTAGTGTGTCAAAATTGCATCAATACTTTGCAAGTTGTTGCCATATGTTCATAACTGATTTTAGTAAAATTATTGCAAGGTATTTTTTGTCTACAGGGTCACATGACCTCTCACAGATATGAAAATTTTAGTAGCTTTCAGAAATTAAGACAATATTTTTACTTTATTCTTTTTTTTCACTTTGAACTACAGAGCACTGAGGAGATTTTGTAAGAAATGGTTAAATTTTGAGTTCAGGATCCTTATTCTCCAAGCCACTTTCCATGTTCATATAACGGTTCCTTTAAGCAATTCATTGTGTTCATATCACAGTTTTAAATATGCCTGGTTCTGCCCACTTTATGCCTAATTTTGAGACCTAGTTTCATGTTAGAGAAAATGTGAAATTGCTAGTGAAAAAGAGGAGAACCATAGCTAAAATCTACTAGCAAGAAAATAATGCAAAGCAGGAAGGCATAAATTAGCTATAATTATTGGAAGATTTAACTAAGTTTCTTTAATGTGAGCTAATGGGGGAAAGATGCTGCTGCTCACTTTCGAAGAAATCAACGTTGATTGCCAATTAAGCAACAGTAAGCAGTGGGTCCCTCTGGTCTATGCATCCCTCAGCCCAGGCAAGAAAAATAATGTTAACCAACTTGCATGTGTAGAATGGAGCATGATGTGGACATTTGTCTCTGTATAATCACTCATTTGTAATGATCTGTGAAATGACAAAAGCTGTGGTTGGTGCTCAAAAATTGCTGGGAATGCTGTGTATAGCCCCTGTTGTGCAGTTTATATGAAGACCTGCGCACAGGGGAAGAGCAACAACCTACAGGAGCAAAAATAAAAAACTCAGAGACTGATCTGTTTATTTCTTGCATTTATTCTAATCTTCAGTCTGTGCTTCTGAAACTGCTGCTATTTTAGTTTAGATCATGTTTCAAAAATTCTGCTTATTTTTTTGGTTTAGTTATTTCTCCCACTACCTGGATGAAATTTGAACATAAAAGTTAAAATACCAAGAAAATAGCAGCTGTTTAAATTTCCCAGAATTTTCTTTGCAATGCTGCTGTTGTGGAAAGATAGGTTTCTTGCTTTTTTTTTTTTCTTTTCCCACATAATGCACTTATTGGGTGCCATTTCACCATGGCAATAGGACAGTGTTTCCTACTTGTGATCTAAATCTTCCATACTTGTTGTGAAAATGATCATTTACATGAAATCAGAAAAAAAAGGCTGAGGAGGAAAGTAATGAAACCTCTGCACCTGATTTGCAATACAGTTAAGTTTTGAGGAAATGAAATGGAGGCGAGGTCTTGGCAACCAAAATCCCAGTGAATGCAGGAGCAGAGCTGGCCGTTGCTCCACTATGATTGAACATTGTCTTTTGATACTTCTGAAAATGGTAAAGAGCAAGGACAGAAATAGTGTAGCGACTGAGACACGGACCCAGACCGGCAGGGAAACTGAATCGTTTATTCAAAGAAACGAGCTGGCTTTATACGCTTCTTCAAGGCACAGTGTTTCCTCATATGGTATATTTCATTAAGCAACTTATCACACATTGCCACATCAGCAACACACTTTCTAAATGTCCTTCTATGGGGTGATCATGCGCTGTTCAGCTCCCGGCAGGCTCCTGTCTGTAGGGGTCTGCCGTGTGACACCTCCTCCCCCAGGGTCCTGGTGGAGACAAGCCCCTCTGTGCCGCTGTGTGCTCCTTTGTGCTGCCATGCACTTCTTCAGGCACATCCCACAGTCCGCAGCTCAACTCCATCGCATCTCTTCCCACAGAACAGGGTGAGAGTCTGGGGCAACATTTGGTAGGAATAAAATGTTCAGATGGACACATCACAAATGTGTCAGTATTTGTGACTGGTGATAAGCAGTGAGGAAAGTGACTTCATTTTTCAATCTGTATAAAGACACCTTTAGAGAATTTGACCTTTTTCACACACAGTTATGAACTCTTCAATTTTTTTCAACAACACCAAATACAGAGCAGACTGTACTGATTGCTTATAAACCCAGTCTTTTCCTGCCTTTCCTGCTCAGGTGAATCATGTTCATTTAGCTCTTCCTTTTCTCAGTGACGCAGTATGTAACAATCAGTGATACACTTCTATAAAGAAGCTTATCCTCCATGATTTGCAAGTCCAAAAGACAAATTTTCCAAGTTCTGGTTTTAAGGACAGCACTATGCTTAATTCCCCTGATAATTTTCACCTCCCCCAGTTTTGTCTGTACCCTCCAGAGGAAAATAATTTTGTTCTGGGCATCACCTGAATTTGCTCTGGAGCCCAGATCTGGATGGAGGAGAGGACCTGTTTCGAGACACAGTGGTTGCCACACTGCCCCAGTCTCACATATGTTCACCTGGGCAGCCCATTCTGGTGGGGTAAAAAAACTTTCAGGTCTTTGAGGCACTGGCTGAAGAAATTGCAAAATGACATTTCAGAAATCCGGAGACAACATATATTGTGAATAAACAATTCTTTACTAGTTCATTAATAAATCCTTTCTCATGGTAACAGTTTTGCCCAAGGACCAAAATGTAGGGCAAAATGAGAAGCATACTGAAGAACTTGAAAGTGCAATAGAAATCTAGATATCATACCATTTTTATAATAGTAATTAATAGTGGAATGCTACAATATCATGCTATTGTGCAAATGCAGCAGTTTCTGTAGTGTAAATACTAGTTAGCATCTCAACTTTTTCACTAAAGGAAGAGGGATAATGGTGCAATAGAAAACAGTCACAGTCAGGATGTTTAAATGCTTTGAAGGACACAAAGGAATGGATCTTCTGGTATATGCATATCAGACCTGCTGCAGCCGATGCTAGAAGTGCTGTCTGTTAGTTTTCTGCTTAGGAATGGGGAATAAGAACTAATATGAGGACAAAGAGGTGTTATTATAAATGAGCCAAATCACTAAATGCAAAGAAAGCTCACAAATCGAATGAAGCAGAAACAGTTTCCCAAGCAAGTGATTAACTTGCTTGTGAATGTTGCTCTAGCAGGAGCCTCTTGCCTTCCCACTGAGGGGCCAAGTGACAGCACCTAGAAATTGGCCTGCGAGTCACTTGGTGAAGTGATAAATCGGCAGCATTAGTGAGAGTCAGCAGGGAGGAGAGCCCATTTTACTCTGGTGCTCTTTCTCAAATGGTAAAGAAATATAAAAGTGTTTTAAGCACCCCATGCAGTGCTGAATCAGAAGTTTCACTGAGCATTAAAACAACTGACTTTTTTGGTAGCAAAGCAGCGCTCACCATTTGAGTGGAAAGGTGGGAGGAGCGGTAGACAAGCTGTCCCGTTTGCCAAAGGAGGGGCTCCAATTTTTATGGGAGTGGAATTGAACATTAAGCAACTTTGAGACATCCAGCTTTGGATGCCATAAATATTGAAGCAAGTAACAGTGAGATGGAGACACATAATGCCTTGGGTCAGAAACCAGTGGAAACTTAAAGACTAGACGTAACGTGGGCCAATGCTGAGCCTGAATAATACTTTATCTTAGGCCGATTGAGGACACATTAAGATTGGTTCAGGAGGAAGACTTAAATGGAGCAAGGAGCAAAAGAAGCTGAACAGTGGCACATTAATATTTTAATGTATCCACTCCAGTGTGTCTATGTAAGATTTGAGTTTGGTATTGGCCAGGTTTTTATAAGGCTATAAATTTCTTAATTGGCACTTTCATTAAGTTTCATTTGCTCATAAAGGAGTGCATTTAGATCTGGACTTCCCAGTACAAATCACTTCCCAGCAGCCCAGCAGCAGTGCTAGGGGCAGTCTCGGAGCACGTCGGAGGCACATTTTAAAAGTATCACCTGAGACAAGGATTTTCAGACAAAACAGCCCCTTCTCCGTCCTCTCCCCTGTGTCTATGGAAAATGCATTAAAGTCTCTCGTCTTGAGATGTGCAGCTGTGTCTGCTGACTCCTGAAAGTGATTGAATGTGACTAGATTTTCTGAGCCCTATGGGGCTGCAAATCGCTAAGGGTAATTCGACTCGGTATATTCACATTTCTTATTGGAGGCATACTCGTGTCCAAGGGCTACAGTTCCCATCTGTCTCATAGCAGGCAACATCAACACCCTTCCCTGTCAGACCCAGAGCTGTTTTCTGTGTAGTAACAGTGACCTGACTTTGTTTCCAGGACAGAGGGAGGACCTAGGCACAGCCCAGTGTTCCAGGTCTCTTTAGGCGTAAAGGGGTCCTGCACTGTGGCTTTTCCTACATCTCAACTTAGCTCTCTTCAATCCCATGTATAAGCAGGCAGTGGGCAACTGGTGGTGAATTTGCACTCTCACAGTATACACAGAGTCAGACAGCTGAACCTCTGTGTTGTGCTGGTGCTATAGGACTTGGGAAGAACTGAAATACTTTTGAAGAAAAGCACAAGACCTGAAGAAGACCCTTCTTGTGGGGTTCCTTCAAGAGCTGGTGGAAGGAACACAGCTCTGCCTTCCGTGCAATGTTGCAATGGATTTTTGGCATTGCAGAGAAGGAACCTCCCCAGTTTGGACCCCAGTGGCATTGTGCAGATCTCTTTCAATCATTGTTACCAGCTAAGTCTCCAACTGGCCCAAATTTTGCCTTTCAATGGAAAGATCTCTATAAGTTAAGTTTTGTTTAAAAATGTATGCTTTAACACCACACATATGCTTTCAATTTTTATAAAAATGTATTGGCATATTTATTCTATTTTACTTGCTCCATGGCTCTTTTCAAGTCAAAGCTTTCTTTTTCCAGAAGAAGGAAAGCTGCTCATATCATCATCTGCTTTATGCTAGAGCTGTTTACTTTTTTTTTTTAAATATCTTTTTTCACTGACTCTCTGTGGGTGTGTGCAAATTTCATTTTCTAACGCAGTAGTCCTAATGTGCCCTCATCTCCCTGCTTTGACATTCAGCTGCTCTGCTTCTCTGAGCTTTTTGCTGCTTCCATATTTATCACTTTTAAATATACTGCCCTTCCTTTCCCTTTCCTTTGACTGTCTTTTCAGAGCACTTGATTAACTCAGTCTTGATTACTGATATTTACGAATTGTCATCTTCTGGAAGAAGGAAGAGAGAAATGCTATCAAACCTCTGAACTCCATGTGTTTGCCCCACACACTCTGCTGATCTATCAAAATCTGCATTAATCCTCACAAAAGAGCCTGAGGCTGGAGCTGTCTGCAGCCCGGCATCTTTTGCATCTATTCACAGCTTCCTCCATATCATGCCCTGTGTCTCACTTTTATATGCCCTTTGCTCTGGCCTGTCTTGCCCTGTGCACCCTTTGGGATAGGAAGGGGATTGATATTGCAAAAGATGTATGGAGAACAAGGATTAATAAATCAGTGTAAACCAGTTCATTTCATTTTTTCAGACTATGCCTGTACATGAAATTAATTGTACTACCAAGGGGAAATACAGGGATTGTGCATCACTGTAACAGCATTTTTTTTACAAAACCAAAAACAAAAGGAAAAAAAAAAAAGAAATGAGGACATTGCAGAGGGCGCATTTACTTCAGTAGCTGAAGGCTGTCTCATATGATAAGGTATGACATGACATTTTAAAGCTTTTGTTTGAGAAAATTCAGCACAGTTCTGCATGTATTTTTAGGCTGGTTACAATATGCACTCCTATGAAAGTCTGAATGTGCATCTGTTAAAGTCACTATGTACTAAAATCTTGCTAAAAATTCAGCACCCTCACAAAAATACGAGGGCTGGGAAGCAAGCCCAGGGAAATGATATGGAGTTGCTCTTTTCAGTGATCTTGGCACAGGTCAGCTGGTCAAATAGTTTCCTGATTAAGATAAGCAGATGAAGAGGCTTCCTGCTTTTGCAGATATTTCATCTCTTTTGAGAGGGTTGAAAGACACTAGGGTTAAAATATTTTTGGATATTTTTACCTCAGAGCTTTAATCGTTCCCCATTGTCATGGGCACAAAGACAGAAAGAAAATCTCAACAGTTTTATAAAGGTCACTGTGAACATAACTTTGCTGTCAACAGATAACCATTCTGACTTGAACAGGGAGAAAAACTAGCCTTTTAAATTACACCTTGGCACAATTAATTCATAAGTGAGTAAGATTGTACTGTGTTGCAATCCCTCCCTGGCAGTTTTCTTAGTTTCTTCTGGCAAAAATCAAGTGAGGCTTTGGTGGTAATAGTCCTACCAAAGTCAGCTGGGACAATTCAGTGCAATCACAGAGGGCATGTTAGCAGGTGTTAATAAAATTGAAGTCTGTGGCATTTGTCACTTGTTCCACATGCCAGGGTGGTTAGAGACTTATTACTGGAGTGTTGTACTGGCCATTGGCATATTCTGGCCTTGTTTTTAAAAACAGGAGACGACTCAGAGAGGACAGTGTCCAAGAAGTAAGATCTGATCAACAACATAGGATTATTGAAATGTTGGTGTCCTCCGTACTACAATAGTGAATCATGGTGCAGAGATGGTACAACACCACACCAACAACAGCTACTGCATCCACAAGCTGTGACATGCAGGATAAAAACCAAAAAAAGAGCAGCCTGGGTCTTGCGGCTGCAAGGCTCAGCACTGCAGCAGTGCACACCTTACACCTCGTGTCACTCATCCTGGTAGCTCAGCAGTGAGTGCCCCGCTGAGGCTGTCCAGGTGGCTGCTCAGCATTCCTGCACTGCCAGCACTGCTGTGGCAGATATCACACCAGGACTGACACACACACAGGGAGCCTGGGCCGGCAGCCCTGGGGATGCAATAGCAAAAAAGCCAGCAAATGTCTCAAGCTGGCTGTCTCTACACACCCATGGGGTTGACTTGTGACTAAGAAACACTGAGATGATAGAAAGCTCATTCTGTGCAGAAGTACCTTGGTTTTTACAAAGTTAAATAGCTGGGTCCAAGATAATACCTAAGCCTAATACTAAAGTGTAAGAGCAGGCTCTGTAGCATAACAGTGTGACCACTAACTTTTAAAGTGCACAGGGGGAGAGAAACCACCTTATGCACAAACTTAGGTGTCCATTACTTTCCCCTTCAGGAAGAAGTTTATGTTTCCACCTTCCAAAAAAATCCTTCAGTCACAGGAGCTGGGCTATGAACTAGCCTAGATAGAAATTACTGCCTGCTGCTCCTTTTGAGAAGGTGCATGAAAGAGTATGCAATCTGTCTGACCTTGTGAAGTGAGGGCATATTTCTGAGTGGCTGTCCCACCAGGCTCATATCAGAGCTGACCTATGTCCCTGCTCTCATGTCTCTGTATATAACAGACTATTGCTATGTTTTGTGAACTGTGTTAGGGCAGCCTTGAGTGCAGGGGTTCAGTAACACCCTGTCACTGCAGTTAGCTCTGTGACTCACAGTTTCTTGTGAGCTCACAAGGAACTGGCGGAAATGTTGTACCCGCACGACTCTTCAAAGCAGTGCTGGATGAAAGAGACAGAAGCCCTGTCTTCGGTTCCTAATGCATGGGGCTGCATTTTTGCAGCTCTGAGGGAGACGTTTTGGAAGGGAATGAAGTGACACTGCAGACCCATGATTCCAAAACACAGCCAGTTTAGCCGTATCCCTATGGCACCTGGTCCTTTCCAAGCCCCCTTGAGCAGCCTGATTTTGGCTGTGTGGTATGCAGAGGGATTAGGGGCTTCTCCAGAGCCATTGATTTTCCTGTGCTGATGTATTCAGGTGTCCAGGCCCTGTGCTATCTCTGAATCTTGCCATTCAAAAAATGAATGGAATAAAGTCTGTTTAGAATTAATTAAAAATGCAGTGCATTTAGAAATAAATTAAAATCTTCGCATATTGAAAACAGACACAGACTGTGATATCTCATTTAGAAATGTCTGTTAGTAAAACCCTATTCGTATTTCACTTCCCATGAAGAATTTAGCAAATTAGAGCACTGTCCTGTGGAGAGTTGTGTATTGATTTTCATTTTCCTCCTGTTTTCCTCACCTGTGGTGTCTACCTTGCATCATTAAGAACTCTGTCCCCTGAGCTCAGGAAATACAGGAGTTTCTAAAATGGGAATATTCTAGATCCTGGGCTGGAGTCAAGGAACAGAGACAGTCTTCACTTATTGAACACTTTTTTCCAACAGTAGAAAAGCAATGCATGAATCATACAAATGCTGGCAAAAATAAATACACTTGATCCAGTAATGATGAGCTCACTCCCTGCCACTCCGACATAGGATTTTTCAGCAGCTGCCTTCCTGTGAGCCTGAATCTGGCCATCTGCAGAGATGCAATGTTGTTTGTAAGGCACTGTGACCTCCTTCACGGGAGGTGTGGTGTAGTCAGACGCTGGTGGGGAATACAGAGTCCCCTCAGCACCCTGGGATAGAGATGAGGGTATGGCATGGGATGCTGCTCCAGCCTTGTCAACAAACTCCCAAGACTGCACATTCCAACCTCACCCAAATGTGATTGTGGGTAACGCTGGCCCAGTTCTGTATGAAAGGCAGTCCTGGGGATCTGATGGAGACTCTGACACCGTTTCACTTAGGAACTTACTGCCTGCTTTCAATAGAAACTTGAAGCGTGGATGGAACATGTTCAGGCTGGTAATGGCTTGATGTTCCTTGTGAGGCATGACACCGTTGTTTTATTTGTTGTATATGGTGTTTAATACCATGGTATCTATTTGGACTTAAATTATATAAAGCCCTTAGTTGCCCTATCGTGCAACAGTGATTACTGTAATCCAGCAGCATTACAATAATCACTCAAAAGTGACTCAGTCACAAACAAAAAGAAAACTCTCCCTACGTCTTTATTGTTCCGGGAATTAACATAATCTTAATCCCCTTTTGGACTAACATGACTGGTTACAAAATTTCTTATTAAATACTGCTAGTTTTAAACTGCAGATTAGGAATGTCAGAATCTATACACCAAATGGGAATGGCATATACTGAGAGATGAATTTCAGCATACAAAAAATATATTAGCTTTTATTTTCAAAGTAGCATTTCCAATTTCATCTGACTGCTTCTTTACAAAAGAAAAAGAAGTGAAAAGAAAAAAAAATATCCAGATCAAAATATTTTATTTAACTGAAACATTTAATTTTGGCTCATATGGTGAATTAAGAGTCAATCCATCCAACTGCTCTGATGAAGTTGCTATTTTGCAAGAGTTCAAAAAATAAATGTTTGGGATATTTGAAACCTGAGGCTATTGATTCCCTCATTGCTAGAAATGTAAGACAAATTATTCCATAAGGATTACATTAAAAGCCTTAATTATCCAAATTTTCACTGTGACAAAATACATTATCCTCAGTTGACATGTGGAAAAATGAAGAGAGAAAAGTAATCTTAAGAGAGGGTTGCTAAGGACAAATGAGTTAGTATTTCAGCACAGATCAGGAAACAATGTCATTCCTGTTTTTGCTCTCATGGTTTTATTCTTCAAGACTATGACATATCTCACGCTGTTATACTGTCCCCCTCTTGAGGCCACAAATCAATAAAGTAGAGAGAAACCACAATAACAGGTAGAACAATGTTTCATTGTTTCAATGTTTCATTGTTTCAATGTTTCTCTGTGCAGAGAGAGGGGAGTAAACGCATTAGCGGAGAGCATCATCTCTATGCAAGAGAAAGCTGACGGCAAAATTCTGGGAGACATAAAGAAATGTTCTGTTAAAGGAAAAGGTTCAAAATCACAAACATTACTTCAAGCAAAATAAGGAAAAGGTTCAGTTTTTCATTTCTTTCAGTAAAGACTGGTGAAAGCAGGAACAAATCTGTTTTAAGAGAGGAAAGTGATTAACCTTACTACTGGCATGAAGCTTAAACTATCAAATAGAGACCAGAAGTAAGAGTCAGATGAACTTAGGAAAGCAATAAGGTAGTACAATTCGGTACCATTTCAATAAATCTATTGGTTGAAATTTTCACTAAGAGCCAGAGAGAAAAATGGGAGCAGGTCTCAATTTTGATCTCACTGCATGAGTAGTTTTGTGCTTTCTAAGTACTAATAAAGCACACATTGCAGTTAGTTTGATTTGCATACTTTTAAAATGATGTTGGTCTTGTCTTCTAAAAAAACCCTACATGCAATATGTTTAATATGTAAACGAGCATTAAAAAATGCATATGGTTGAAGTCAATTAAATCAAAAAAGAAAAAATAAATTGACTGTTCTGTTTGGATGAACTAAAGTGTCTTCTTTTTTTGACAAATCAATATTTTAAAACCTACACAAGGAAATTAAAAAATAGAGGCAATTCTTTTTTGGCAGTGTCTGTAAAGTAGATTTTATGCTGAATGCATTGGTGAAAGCCCAACTACTTTTTCTACTTGAAATTCTCTCAGTATGGGATCCTCCTTTACAGATACCTCAAAGTGAGTAATTTTGTCTCAGGTGGCCACCTAGCTGCTTCCTGGAGCCAACACCGAGAAATAGTCACCTCTGCAGAATGGCTCATCCAAGTCAAAGAAATCCATATCTGAACTGTAGGGAAGGAGTTGCTCTCTGAAGTGTCCCTCTGTCTTCATCATGTTGGGTAGAATTTGGAAGTTCAGCTTTTAAGTTTTGGATGTCAGAAGTACTTCTCTTGAAGAATGAAGACTTAATGTTAGGATTTGTATTTCCTTATATAATCTCCAATTAAGGAAGTGAATCCTGGATTTGTGAGTAAAAGCTTTTATTTAGTTCATTTTTCCATCTCTCTTTGGGAGACCAAAGCTGACAATTTTCATTCTACAATTCAAACAGCATTGGGAAGAGTTTTCGGTTTACAAAGCACAAAATCAAATATTAGATAATAGTATGCTCCAATCACAGAATCACAGAAACACTGAATTGGTCAGGTTGGAAGGCAGCATGGTGGGTCATCCTGTCCAACCTCCCTGCTCAAGCAGGGTCGTGCTAGACAACACCGCACCAATCAAACCCAAGGGCAAGTAAGTGGAACTTACAAGTAATCTCTATATTTGATCCCTAAGTTAGCATTCTTTTGCAAGAAAAGAGCTGGCCAAAATCAAATGAAAATACAAATTCACAAGAGAAACTATATATCTAGCCTAAAGTTGCATCTTAGCAAGATTTGCCATAAGGTAATATGAGTAAGAACATGTATTTACACTAATGAATTTTTGATCTCTTTCCTTAAATGTCATTACTATATTTTAGCACTGGTCTAGGTAAAGCCCAGATCTAATTTGTTCAGAAGTCCAGTGTATTTTTAAAAGTTCTCAGTATTTATATTGCAATACAGATATATAGTGCAATTTTATATTTCCCTATTTTTAAAAGCCCAGAATATTTTTATAGGAATAACTCTGTGTTACAAAACTTTCAAAATGCTTTATAAGGGTTTTGAAACATAAAACAAAGGAAGAATAAGTCAAGCTGAATTATCTGTTCTGATTTTGATAATGTCTGTTGTTTTATCACTGTTTTTTATTTTATTTTTGCCTGCCTCACAGATAGGAGATCCCTAATCACAGGCCACTTCTCATAATACATCTTTCCTGAATCTGTTCAATTTCAGTCCTAATGATCCATGCCTTTATAATGCTAAAGGAAGGAAAACATCTTAGGTAAAGTGTAACTATGTAGGAAAAAAATGTTTTGTGCTTCCGAAATATACTGAATTGCATAACTGAGACCTTTTTTCCCCTAGTATTTCAGAATTGGCCTATAAAATGTTATTTGTTGTAGGGGGAAAAAAAGGTTAGGTTAATAAGAGATTTTATAATTGAAAAAAATATTCTTTTGAAGTTTCCTTTAAAAAGTGTTGATTTTAATGTGAAGTTAAGATTAAAAAACAGTGAATATGTGTAAAAAAGAAAAAAAACTTCCACAAGAGACCACTTTATTAGGACTTGAGCTTTTACTGATGCTAAATGAACATAAAGCTAGTCTAATCTAATCTGTGCATAAATCTAATCACAATTCCATTCCAGTTACAGTAAAGTGGATGTGCTATCACCTCCATTATCAGCTGAAGTTCTTTACAGATATCAGGCCTCTTCACAAAACTTACATGTAGGATATTTAAACCACATGTCCTTATTTCCTTGGACAGACAAAGGAGTTTGATAAGAACAGGTTATATAGAAGCAAGTAGGTGCTTCTGTAGATGATGTATAGATATCTAGTAATGGGGGATAGTTAAAGATTATTCTAAAGCTGTGGACCTACTTAGTTATCTGATTTGAGCTACTCCTGGGAGTAACAGGTATTATAAAGGAAGAAAAAGTCTTCAGCTGACTTCCGCATTTTTCCTTGTCTTTTATCAGGGCTTCCCTGGGGATAGCCACAACAACCACACACCTCTCACCAGGTGAAAATAACTGAAAAGTATTGGCACTGCTCACATTTTTAATAAAGGAGAGAGAGGTTTTCAGGATCTTTTTTATGCCACTGCCAAGATGTTCTTAGAAACAAAAGTAGAGGCTTTCTGTGACCTTAGTGATTTATTCAAGAGTTTTGCAAATATAAGGAATACTAAGGATGAGAAGACTGAACTTTGTAGAACAATGCAGTTCATGACATCACCCATCAAGAAGTTATGAAGATGGGAGGTAGAAGTGCCAAAAGTTGCAAAAGTTTCCAGGACAATGTCTGTCCTGTTTCATAAGCTGTGTATGGGATAGGGTCACCTACAAAAGCAGGAGGAGCCTCACAATTGAAAACTACCTACCCTAGAAAGCAGTTGTTGACAGTTTGATGACAGTTTGTTAACTAGGTTGCTCAGATCCTGCATGGAAACTCAGCACTTGGCTTGCTCAGAATAGGTGTAACAACTGAGTGGTTTGGTGAGGTCAGTCATGGCCTCTTCCCAAGGGAAGGGCAGTTTCCCAGGGTATTTTGGCTTTTTGCGCTTTCATTTACTTTATATGTATAGAAATTCAGTTTTCAGGATCTGCAAGTTGTGTCAAATGTCCTGTGGTCCTGTGTGGCTTGGATGGTTGTAATTCACCTCACCTGGGCAACAGGTCAATTAGCAACAACAATGGCTTCAGAAAAATCTGTATTCACATTTTACTTCCAGAGTTCTAATTTAGACAGGAGAATAAAATTTTGTGACACATGCAAATATGTTCAGACTGAAAAAAAGAAAAAAACCACCATATATAATAAAGATGCTATTTAAATTCTAATTACTTTGTTTGAAAAAGATATCATCTTCATTTATGGAGGCTTCAGACATGGAATGCATAACCTGAGGTCCTTTTTAGAGGCAAACAAGACAGAGAGGAACACTTCTTTTTTTGCTACCTTGAGTCTTTCATAGTTCTCCCACGTTTTCTGCATGCCTTGTGTTCTCTAACTCAGACAAAGTAAGAAAGGTCATGAATTTCCCAACCTTTCATTTTCTGAACCATTTACCCAAAAGTGTCAGTCGTGGTGGCAGGTATCTCAGCATGACAATCTGACTCACCAGACTGGGACCTCTCCGTTGCCTCACAAGTGCTCTAAGCAGCTGCAAATTGTTATGATTTTGAGGCTTTTTAGTGTTTGGTTACACATGACCCAGAATATTTTAAGCTAGTGACTGGTAGAGAATTGACACCTATCTCTTGGACTATGGTGGACACATCTTCAGTCAAGTGAGAAATTGCAGTGTCCTCATGTGCAGTGATCAGCCTAGATAAGCAATGCTGTGGCATCACCACTGAATGCTGTGAAACAGGATTTGATAGCCAAAGCAAGTGCCTTACTAGCACCCAACCTAGCAGTTCTCAGCTTCCTATGATATTCTCATTATTGGAGCTCCAGGCATTCTGTTCATTTGGGAATTAGAAGGGCAAATTTTCCTTTTGCATTAATTGGCATCTAATAACACAATAGTCCCTGAAGCAGCCTCTACTCAGGCATAGCTACACAGGCTCACAGGATAGACTTGTTTTCCTCAGCTGCCTGTTCCTATTACATTAGCAAGAAGTTAATGTTTGTCAAACACGTATGGGCGTACTCTTATACCCAGTCACACACTGTGCTTTGTGATTGCTTTTTGCTTTGGTAAAGAGATAAAAAAAAGGGGTAGAAATCCTGACTAGCTTTAAAAACGCAACCCAATCAAATCAATAAAATGAGAAACAGGAAGGGATCAGCAAGGGAGAAACCTGGTTCAGTGCTACAGTCAGAGCAACAATCCTGCCACTGTACTCAACAAAAGCAATGGGCCCTGTATGTTTGTTATTAAATGCATAATGTTTCATGGCTACACTTCAGATTTAAAACTGGCATCACGCAAAATGGGGTTTGGTTTTAAAACAAATACAGGTATGAAGATGCAAAATAAATATAAGCTTTAGCTTGGTAAATCAGTGTCTGGGAGTATACTTTCTGTTCAGCTGTAAGGTCTGCCCTTGCCTCCTGGCACACAACTAGCCTCATCCCAAGCATCCTGGCATTCCAAGTCAGGGACAACCACATAGGTATTTTCCATTTATCCTGCTTTTTCAAAGGCAAGGAATTTAGTAGTTTCGACAAGGACTGTTCTGTGCCTGCTGGTTAGAGAATGGGCCTGGACCTGTTCGATTTACTAGTACAGATATATATTTCTTTATATACATGCATTAAAATTTTGCATGCACAGGTGGGGCTTGGTGTAGGACTGTATTTTAGTAAAGACTTATTTAGCTTTGTAGCAAATACAAGATCATTGTTGTGCTGATGCTGATGGGATGATCTGAATCTGTAGTTTTCTTCTGACAGTTTAGAGTCTCAGAGGAATTCATGTGTGAGTTTAGAGATGTCCACAGTAGGTAATACTGTAGGAAAAAACGCCATTTTAAGTGTTGTTTTATTTCACTCAGCACTCTGGGAAAAAAACACATCCCAGGGGACATCTGAAGGATTCATAGTAAGTTTCAGTCTACAGACTACAAAAGCCTTTCCTAATCAGTTTTCACTTATCCCATAGAAATATTTCCTAGGTACTGAAAAGTAATGTTTTGGCATGTTTCCATTTGCTTCCACAAATTTTCAACCAATTTTAAATTTTTGGAGAAAGTTAATAATTTTTGCCTAAATGTACCTTGTTTTTAACAAGGTTGCATATTACTGAACAGGAAAAGAACTGTGATTTTTTGTGTAAATGAAAGGGCTTTTATGAGTATTAATCTCACTCTGGGCAGCTTGGAGAGGCCACGGTCTGCATGCTGAATGGCATCTGTCTCAGGGCATTTCTCAAGTTTTAGTGGACTCAGAACAAGCAAAAGTACTTCAGGACTTTATAAGACCCCATCCTTTGTTTTGGAAAAGCATGTTGTGACATAGATCAGTTTTGCTGAACAGAAAGATTGGTTATGAATATGATTGATGCCCCTAGACTGGCTAATGCTTGGTTTATTCCAGGATAACGTTTACATAAATTATAATAACTTTCTTGCATCTGTTGCTTACTTCCTTTGAGGATCTTCTACTTCCCTCTGTTACAACAGTAACTGGGAGCAAATCAGCAGGAAGGAAATATACTCCCTGGCTTAGCTAAGACCATAATGTTTGTTTAAGTTAGTGATGCATGAGTGGTTTGCTAAAGATTAATTTTAAAGGTCACTTCCTACTTGGAAAGGAGCCTGTAATAAGCTTTTCTTCAAGTGAAGAGAGGTTTTTCTTCAAAATTCTTACTCTGGGTGGTCTGCTTTATTCTCATCTCCCACAGAAGTCAGTGGGAAGGGATGTTCCCTTGTCACCTAGGGACACTTCTGGCTCTTTGTGAAAACAAAGGATATATTTCAAGGAGGGAAGGTGGGAATGGAAATATTGTACAGTTAGTACATACATAAAAAGAGGCACATTTACCAGTCTAGTTAGAACAAAAAAAAAAATAATCTAGATCCTCTAATTATGTACAGTCAGAAGGAATTAAATAAAGCTTTGAGAAAATGGATGAACTGGATTAGCTAACTCCCAAGTATTTCTCGTATTTTATGTAGAGCATAGCAGGAGGGTTCTGGCAGGTGTTTGTATCTCACACTCATTGTGGAAAACTCCTCCTAAACAAATTAGCATTTGTATTTTTTTGGTAAGGAATGGGCCTCACAGGAATGTACAGCATACATTCATTGCAAAAAGGAGAGAATGAGTTTCTAACATACTCAATTTGGTAAAAAAATAAAAAACAAACTCTTCTCAAGGGGATGGACAGAAATTTTTTGAGTTAGTTTTTGAGAGTCACAGCTGGTGAATTATCTTTAATCAAACAAAAAGTCTGAGCTTCAGACCTACTCTTTAGAAAAAATGTTGATATATTTAGGGCAGGTAGATCACAGTGACCCTAAAACTGTTGCATTATGTATCTGTAGCACAGTAAGGGAACACAAAAGAACCAAAGCTTTCCAGTGGGTATTAAGCACATGACAACTGGGGAGGCATTTGTAGGAGGCAAAAAATTCCAAATGGAGAGCAATCTGTGGTCTCTTGCTCCCATCCAGGCAACTACTGTCAGCACCATCAAGATTTTCAACACTCTTCTTCAGGACAAAATTACAACCCTTAAGCATTATGACAATTTCTAAAAAAGATGAATTGTCCATAGGTGTTTCCAAAGACGGTGTTGCTACTGGCATCTTTGAACACTAAATTAATAATCAAATCTAGGTTTTCTTGCATTCAAAAATTAGTATCAGAATGTTTTCTTGAATACCTTGCCCTTAGTTATTGAACTGTTGCAGTTCCATATATTTACAGGAAGTCAAAACTAATATTCTTGTTGCCAGAATTCGAAAGACCTGACAAATATTAACGTCAGGATACAATTTGTCCATGTATAATCTTCTTAATTTTTTCTGCAATATTACAGGACTTAAATCATCCAGTCTGCACACTGAATCCAAAATGCTGGATATTGTGAGTATTCCCTTCTCTTCAATGGTAGTTTCTACATTTCCCCTTCCAGTGAATTGAAAATTGTGTGGTTCTTTCATAGATGTTGAGTATTTAACTCTCTGCAAGCACTGTACAGGGAATTTTCTTCCCTCAGTCAGAACAGATAATTGCTGGTAATTAAATGACTTTTTTTGCAGTTGTGAACCTGAACTTTTCAATACCTAAGCCCATTTCAGGCCTGGCTCTGAAAACTTTTTGAAATTAGGATTCAAATTATTTGTTTATCTGTTTCTCAAAGTATTATCTTTGCATGCAGTATTTTTTACTATCTAAAAGGCTTGAATCTAACCTGACTTTTGAAATAAGGCATTTGTGCTTGCACGACTTTGTACTTGCAGTAGTAGTTATGGACACAGTGACAGAACTGTTGCAATAGAGAAGCCCTAAGTCCGCAGTATGTCCATTTGCCAAAATCACTGAAGGTTTTTGCTGTGGATTACACAGTAAAATGTTTATGTATCTTCTATTGGCATAGGGTAGCTTTTTCTAGTCCCCACATCTCTCCTTGACTAATGGAATGATAGAATTTGTATTCTCAATTGAAATTCACAAACTTTTTGTCACAAGAACGTGACTGAAGATTTTAATGGTGGTGACAGCACTATAAAATGGAATGAAAAAAATATAAAATCTCTGTTCAAGTAATGTTAGCAATATAAAGTATATAAAGTATATTGCTAACAAAAATATACAGTATAGTGCTATAAATAAGTATATCTATATAAAGTATAGTGCTAACAAATGTATCACAGTATGTTTAATTAACCCCAAACTCATTGCTTTAAGAATAAGTGGATTTATATGCTGGAGATGCCAGAGCAATTCCCTTGCACAGACCCAATTAGATTAGTAACATGTACAAAGCATCCAGTGCTGTGACAGCCTCTGAGAATCTAGTGTTTTGTTAAATGACAGGAGACGTTTATATAAAATTCTTCTATTTCCCATAATATGTTTGAATTCTGTCAGGGAGGTTTTACACCCAGGGATGTAGATGAGCCCCTGAAGGAAGTAACCTGCACAGAAAAATACAGTCATGGGCAGAAGGGCTTGCTGAAAAAATAGGGAACTGCATCGTAATCTCGCACCTGCACAGCACTTGGCACCAGCCCAAACTTCTGCATATGACAGTAATTCACTATTTCCTCTTGTCCTTCCTGCCCCAGAACCCTTAATCCTGACCGTTCACATTCATCAGGCAGGAGATTATTCCTAGCCTGCACAGCAAATAAAACATAAATAAAGCTCACAAACAACTAAAGCTGACTATGAAAGTAGTTGTCTAAGCCTTTTCACTGTTTATTACACAATAAGAGGATTTTACATCAGTGGCTCTCTGCATTTTGTAAGCTGTTATTATTCCTCCCCTACAAATCTTGTACCTAAGCACCTCTCTTTCCCAGATAGATACAACGTATGCTCAAACATGACAAAACACAATTATTAGCAAGGGAAATTTACTGTTTCAGACTTAAAACAGTTGAAAGTTATGGAAAAATATGGAAATCAAATGCTCTGTTAGCCAAGGTTGTTGTTTCAGCTTTTTTTTAAGTGTAACACACCAAAATTATTTGACTACATTTGAAAACATTGTATATGGTATGTGTATGATTATTCTCTCAGACTAAATTTAAAATTTGTCATGAAGAGATTTTTTTATCTAACTCAAACTCAGCAAATAGTCTAAAGCATTAATTTAAGAATTTTTTTTTACAGGAACACCCCATTCTGCAAGGAAAAAAACTCATTTACTCTACTAATTCATTCTCACCTAATTTTTAGAAATCAGTATAAGAGAGGTAAATGTTAACCCTGACAGGGGAACATGATAGGGACATGCAAGGACCTGTCATTCACTGCCAACTAAATCTCCTCCATTAAATGCTAGATTTTCAGTTAGAGGGAATGCTGAGCCATAATAAACAGCAAACATCCAAAATAAGAGAAAGACTATTTCACATTTTATTCTGACATCTCAAAATTTATACAAGTGAAGAACATAATTAATTATAAAGACCCACCATTTTTTCCTGCAGCCTCATGTCTTCCTTACTCAGTGATAGGTTCCCTATTAGAGATATAAACTTCTGTGACAAAATCTGAGCTCAAATAATGAATAATGATGAGGTATCAATTCTTGTTGCCCAGGCTGACTACTTTTCAGGGTAATAGTTTTTTATATCATGACCTGCAAATATATTTGTGTCTTTGCATAGAGGGCAAGTTCCAGCAAAGAGACAAAACTCTTCCACTCCCTTAAGTGGTCTGACAGGACTAAGAATATATCCATATTTGACAAAGCCTTGAGCCAAAGATCCTGGTGAGACATAATTGTGCTAAACATTTTTGACTACTAGATTTAAAAAAAAAAATTTGAATTAATTTATTTCTTCTTCTAATCAACAATCGTCTGTCTGCAGCCCCCTTAGTCCATCAGTGTCAGGGTACATAAATATCTACCTATCATGCTTTCAGTGGTATTGTCATGGTGCATCTGTGTAGGGATCCTCTGTTTTCATCTGATATGAGTCAGATGCCATTAGCTCAACGAGCAAGGATCTTGACAGCTTGCTGCTTCCTGGAGGGGCTTTGCACAGTGATGGGAGAAGCCCACAGCCAGACTGTGCAGGGGAAAGAAATGATGTTATTCATCTCATGCATTTGTGGGCATGAAAGGGATTGCCTTGGACTGCCCTTAAGATTAGATTTTTCCACCAGAATGTAGGGTATTGTGTCAATTTAATTTCCTTATATGAATTTTGGAGGATTATATTAATCTGTTTTTCTGCATTAAATTTTTAATAAAAACAAGAAAGGGCTCTGGAGTTTGAGAAGATTATTAGCAGCATAAGAATAAAAAAAGAACTGACATTCCCTCAGCTCCACCGCAGCCTAAGTGAAGAAAATCGTTAATATCAGAGTTCAAAATACAGAACATACAAGCTCTGCAGGGTTTGCTCAGCTGACAGCAAGAACAGCCTGAGTGTGTTTGTTAGAGGGAGAGGCAGTCTGCCACGGGAGATTATCTTGTCAGCAGTGAGCAGGCTATAGCCAAACAGTACAGCATTTCTCTTCTCAAAGACAGAAGAAAAGGATCCAGAGTGAGGGCAGCTGTGGCCACAGTCCTGCAGAGGTTGGTGCTGTGGGTCAGACTTCCCTTGGCTACGGGACACCGACTGCAGCAGGGCTGCCATAAATGGGGGATTGCAGCTTGCTGCTCTGGCATGTCCGTCTGCTGAAAGTAATTTTTTTCGAAGACATGCTATAAACATCCATTGTTCAGTGTCTGCTTGTCAGTGTTATAGTCCCAGTTCAGAAAAAAAGACAGGATACGTGCTGTATGTATTCCAGTTTCACACCACATTTCCTCAACTCTTTAATCAAAGCCCTGTTACTGAAGACAGTGAAGTCAGACATTTTTTGTACCATTTGCTTAAATTTTTTTCTGCTCATTTTTCACTTAAGCAAAAGTTGCAATCATTTCCATTTTGCATTTTTGCATTGCCTTTGCAGAAAACATGTCTTGCACCCAGAGATCCAGGACTTCAGTGACTTTTCTCTCTTATCTCATAAAACCTGACCCTACAGTAATGTTTCAAGGAGTGTTCCAGAGAGGCACCAAAACATGGAGGAACTGGACTCTGAGCAGTCTGCACCCTACGGCCTTTTCCTAAAGCTAGCATACAAAAAGTGCAGGGTTAACCGTGGGCATTTCTCAGTTTGGAAAAATAATATTTTTCCATTTTGAAAGTACATAGTGTTAGAAGCGAGAAATGCAGAGTGGAAATAAATGTGGCCTCCACCTTTGGAATTTAAGCTAAGAGATCTGAGCTGGAGCTGGTTCCATAGAGTCCCAGAGATTTTACAGCTAAAACCTAAAAGAGTTAAACCATATTGTGTCCAGCCCTACGGTTTTATTTTCATAGTACAGTAGCTACTATGATTTATACAATTCATCTCATTCATCACATCACAAATTCATGGAGTTTGTGATGATTCATAATCACTGGAAGCAGGATTAAAGTCTTCTTGATAAGTGAATTAATTCTGTAGGTTGCTAGGAATTTCTGGTATAAGCTGCTTGAATCTGTCCTTTTTTTGACTGTGAATTGGTATTTAAAAATCAATGTGTGGATGTAAAAAATCTCAAGTGAAGTCTTCATGGATATAATGGTGGCTCTGGCTATGTTATAGTTAAAGTTAAATGTGTGTTTCCATCATGAAGTGTGTTTGTCTTATGTGTGTACTTTGCCACATAAATGCACTCTTGAGTGCTTCTAAACACTCCAGAGTGTTTCTAAATAATAATAGAAAATTATAATATTTCTAAACCTTGGAATAAGAAAAGGATTTTTAGGAATAAATTTTTTGATGGAAGCTTTATGTGGTTCTGTACAGTCTATACATAAAAGGTATAAAATTCAAAGTTTATTGTTTAAGATGCTTTTTCACTCTCAAATAGCTAAAAATGTGTCCAATTTGAAATATTTATTAGTTCCACATGGACTAATCCATTAAGTATTTTTCAACCAAAATATAAACACAATGAAATAATTAGGCTTAAATATATGGGTTTTTTTCCCCCTCCATTCTGTTGAGGCTCGTAATCTGGACAAATCTGGTCCATATTTTAACATTACTGATACATTCTTGTTGATGTTTGTGCATCCATACAGTGAGAACTTGTCCCCAGGGATATGTTTATGCTGCAGCCAAATGTTTAACCACAGAATTTATAGAGTTTAAACTCTTTAGCCTGGGGAATAATTCCTGTACAGTTGTGGCAGTGCAGACCTCAGCTCATGTTAATCTTAAAAACATGTATGTAGAGATTGCTTTGTCACAGCCTATGAAAAACTCAGGGCAACAGCCAGACCTCCTGTTCCTCACACTTGCTATGGTGAATATAGACCAGATGAGTCTACAAGTGCTGTACCCAACACTTTGATGGAAACGACCATCTAATTCTCTTAACTAACACCTCAAGATACACTTTAAGGAATATTTTTATGCAGGGTATTGCTCAGCTATTTCTGGATATGAATTTTGTAATTGTGATGTGAGGTGTGACTGAGAAATTGTATAAATTTGAGGGTATGGAGGAGTTGCTGCTTAGCCATAAATATGTTTCTCCTAATATGCATTTATCTTTGGTATGAACGATTAGAATATTAAGGCATTATTTTTTTAAATTATAATTTTAATATTATACTTTTGAAAGTGGCTTTGGAAACTTGGGAAAAGTACTATGAGCCAATGGTTTATTATTATGGTTCATACAGTTACAACTGTAATTATAGTGCATGGAAATGGCAAAGAAAATCTTCCTATTTTGCTAGTACATATCTAAACATACTGAAAATGCCGTCTTCTACTTCAAAGAAGTCATGCATTCTGTATGGTCAAGCAATGGTTTAAAAAATTATTGTTGTTCTGTAAGAGCACCTCATGCTCTCTTTCTGTATCCATAATATATATAAATGTGCGTGGAGAGTGGAAACGGGTTTTGTATAAACGTATGCAGTCCTTTCAAATAGAGGGTCAGTTGAAAGATGTTTTCACCACTACCTTTACCCATTTTTATTTGATAGAACAAGGATTGCTTTCTAGGCTTGAGCAGGGTCATTAGACACCCTTTTGTCCGAAACAGTGATAACCTGAAGTTGTCTCCATTTCAGTGAGCCTTCTCTAATCACACCTAGATAAAGGCAATCACTGTTTAAGAGAGCTTGGCAAGTGACTGTGAGGTGGTTCACTGGGCATTTAGGGCTGATTGACTTCCACTGACACAGGTAAATGTTGACGTCCTTTCATGAAACCAGCATACTGATGAATTTAACACACCAACCACTTAATACTTCAGCACCCATATTTCCAATTTCAACAGCATTTATTTAACTTTTCCTGATTGTTCCCTGACAGTTGTAAGAGTTTTAGCTGTCACCTGCTACTGCTTTTATTTCCATATGGGTTTAAGAGATGGCAGTGAGAGAAGACAAGCTCTTCAGTCAAAGTTTGAAATCTCGGATTCAGAAACTCCCCTTCAGAAATTCATAAACATTCACATTACTGATTGTTTCACATTGCAGGTGATGAAGAGCTGCTTGACTCAGGGAAAGTCTTGGCAGGGCAAACATATTAAGTTTGTAAGAGCAGAGTTTATTGCTTTCTTTTCCAGACAATGTTATTTTCTAAACTCATGGGAGCTCATTCCCAAATAGCTGCCAAAATTTGAGTATGATGTAAATTGAATTCTGCCTTTGGTGGGGTCTAAATGGAGATGTAGCCATTGCAACTTTTACCCATTCCTAGAAATATTACATATTTGTTTAATATGTCTGTGTGTCTTGGAGAGAGTATCTTACTTCTGAAAATCAGGCCACTGATACTTGGCACACGTGTGAGAACCTGGGCCAAACTATACCATTACCAGTTGTTATCTAATGCACGCAGTGAGGGAATTAAGTAATGGATTAGGAAAACTTAAGCTTTCTAATTCTTTCTCTTTTTATAGTCAATTTTCTCATCCCATATTCTAGGCTAATACTGACAATCAGCACAGCCAACACACATTTCTCTGTGAGAATAAGGAACAATTATGGAATAGATGGATTTATTTAGAAAACTTATCTGTGTCCTAAGGAATAAAATACAAGTAAAAGCTCCGAAGATAAGAGAAAGTCTAGGATGAGGAAGAAAGGGAAGGAGGACAAGGAAAGAGTAGAAGTATTTCTTGGCTGATGTGCCTATGTTGACACTTTTCTTCCATAAAAAGTGCCTAGCTACTTCTCTATCCCCTGTGCATTCAAATTGGCTCAGTATAATACAGTGGCTTGCTAGAAATGCTAAAGTACCTGCCTTTTCCAATGTAAACTATGATAGGGGTGACTCTTTTCCCTCAATGTCTTAATGTTGATTCAACAGTAAGGCATTATTCACAAGGAAATTCCTCCTGGTCTATAATTGAAAGGTGTTGTTAACTGAGTGGTCTAGCCTTTTAATGAATATTTGTCTTGGTTACATTGAACTAGGGGAAAAGAAAGAATTCAGATCTGAGAAGCATGTAAAGTGCACCAAAAGTGTGAAGTTAAACACAAGAACACTGCAGAAATTGCTTTCTACTTGAGAAAGTGTTATAGTATTTCAAAACATATTCTCATATTTAACCAACTTGCAATCCCAAAACACTTAATAGTCTGGAATTCTGTTATTTTATGTCTCACTGTGATTTATTTTTGTGTTTGTGCAACTTCCTTCATCTAAGAATGCATGATAATTGACACAGGCTAATAAGAAAGGAAAAAGAAGAAGGAAAAAGAACCCCAAACTTTTCTTCTGATGCTCTTCCAATTAGGACTTTGCTAATTTCTTTTCCAACGTGCTGCATACAAATGGATGAGCAAAGCTTTGCAGACAGTGTCACCACTTCCAATTAAAGATAAAATCTATTAATTTTGGTTGTAAATGTACTTTGTAAGACATCTGAGTTACACTGAGGAGGAGCTCAAATTACAATCACTTATGCAGAATGCAAAACTTTTTCTCCACAGTAGCATCAGGGATACAGTATAGAAATCTGAGTTCTTATATAGTCAGTGAAAGCATGGAAGAATAGCTTGTGTCTATAACAGGAAAAAAAATTGATGACCATATATATAAATAATTGGAAAGGGAATTTAACTAAGGCTCTTGTATCCCCTTTCTCTTTAAACACTGAAAATCCATTTGTTGTGCCTGAGCTCACTAATAGCCCATGCTCAGATTCACACTTGGCTATATAATTCCTAAACTGAACATCAAATCATCTTGCTCTGAAAAAAAAAAAGTGATAATTACGGCCAGCAGCAGTTCATCACAGACTGTGGGCTGACATCTATCATAAACTAGAAAACTTTAAAAAACTGATCTTTTTGTTGTTCTTTACAGATTAGCATGAACATGTTTGCAGTTTCCCAGACTGAATAAAGACTAGTCAATTCTGAAAACTTTCAACGTCAAAATAAACCACAATTTATCACATAATGAAAAGAATCCACAAAAGGGTCAGGCACAAAGGGTTATAGTGAGTGGGGTAACATCGCACTGGTAACCTGTACCTACTGGGGTTCTGCAGGACTCCTAAGCTCTGTGCTCTTCAACATCTTCATAAATGACTTGGAGGCAGGACTGGAAGAGATACTAAGCAAGTTCACAGATGATATAAAACTGGGAGGAGCTGCTGACTCCCTCGAGGGCAGGGAGGCCCTANCCAGCCAGGTAACGGAGGAGATTGTCCCACTCTGCTCTGCACTGGGGGGGGCCTCACCTCGAGTGCTGGGGGCAGTTTTGGGCACCACAATGTAAGAGAGACATTGAACTGTTAGAGAGTGTCCAAAGGAGGGCAATGAGGATGGTGAAGGGCCTTGAGGGGAAACCGTGTGAGGAGCAGCTGAGGGCACTTGGTCTGTTCAGCCTGGAGGAGACTGAGGGGAGACCTCAGTGCAGTTACAACTTCCTCGTGAGGGGAAAAGGAGGGGCAGGCACTGATCTCTTCTCTGTGGTGACCAGTGACAGGACCCCAGGAAATGGTCTGAAGTTGTGTCACGAGAGGTTTAGGTTGGATATTGGAGAAAGCTGCTTCACCCAGAGGGTGGCTGGGCACTGGAACAGGCTCCCCAGGGAGATCTCCGAGGTGATCACAGCACCAACCCTGATGGAGTTCAAGAAGCATATGGACAATGTTCTCAGGCACATGGTGTGACGCTTGGGGATGGTCCTGTGCAGGGCAAGGAAGTGGACATTGATGATTCCTGTGGGTCCCTTCCAACCCAGCATACTCCATGATTCTGTGAAAAAAGCTACTTTTTCCAGGTGGAGCTGAGAAGGCTGCCAGTTGTTGACAGATACTCCAATGTATTTTACCAAAGCAGGCTATTGAGACCTAGTGCCTGATGCACCGCTGTGTTTGGCTGAAGATCAGACCTGCGCATTAACCAGCATGACCACCTTATGTGGCAGAGCAAGGACTTTTTGTACACATGGAAACAGAAGTGCTAGGAAAGAACGTGGGTTTACAATCCTATTTTCCTTTTGATTTGTGTAAAGGTTGTTTGGGGTTTTTGGTTGGTTTTTTTTGTTAGGTTGTTGGTGTTTTTTTTCTTGGGGGAAGTTTAATCTTCTACCACTTCTAACAGTAACTTTATAGCAAAGTCTGCCTCAGGAAAGTATCTGACAGCAACACTGGGTTGGAACTGTTGTGGGTTAGCAGCCCACTGTCTGTAGTTTTATTGTCAAGTTTGTGACCTTATTGGCTCGCTTTGCGGTAAGTGTTGCTTCTATTCATTTAAATGAATTTTTTTGCAGCATTTCCTTCGGGGGCTACAGTCTGTATTGAGAGTATGGAAACTATTTCCCCAGATGGAGCCAATGAATGTTCTGAGGCCTAATAATATATGTATCCTCTTGCAATTCGCAGCAGATTCCAGTAAACACTGGCCTTCATCTGAATGCTTGAATACACCACTTTCCAGAGCTCTTGGCAAGAATGACGTGGGTGTGAGGAGAGCACATCCATATCTTGTCATTTATCTGTGCAGGAGGAATCTCTGCTGGTTTTCTGAACCTTACTTGACCACTGACCACACCAGACAGTTTTCTATTTAGCTCTGCCAGAGAGCTACGAGGATGAAACATTCATTTTTCATCTGCCTTTTTTTTCCTTTTTTCACAGGCGAGATCCAAAACCTTCTTCAGCCGCTGGCTCGTAATCTCACTCTTTGCACTTTATATTTGGGCCTTCTGACAGCAGTAGCAGATGCAGAGGAGTGACATGGTTTAGATAACATCCCACTGCAATTCTAGCTCTGACTTGCTGACCTTCAGGTGACCCAACATGTCCTTTGGTTCTGGTATGCTGGGAGCAAACAATTTGCAGTGACTACAATTCATAAATATTTTTATAATTCATAAAAAAAAAAGAAAATAGAAAGACAGAGTATTTCACTATCAAGCTCTTAGAATCTCAAATAATTTTCTTGTAAACATACTAAGTGGCATTTTAAGTACTGATAAAGTATGTGTCCAAAAGGGTTTATCCTTAGATTCAAACTTTGGGTTGTTCAGGTGGTCACTTTGCCTTTTGCTAATCATCCTCTCTTGGTTAATTACACAGCTACAGGCTGACTTTGTTAAAACATAAGATTTGTTTATCAAGCTAGTGCATAGGTGCAACTATTAAAACAAATTTACTATAACTTAGTAAGCAATGTATGCTATCCTGTGAAAATCCCTCTCTGTTGAGAACCTGACTGTTTTTCTGCTGGAAAAGTAAATAATTTCTGCTTTCAAACAAGTGCCTTAGGCTTATGCTTAAGTTCGTTGTTATGATAGGCCCTGTATCTTCAATGAATTTGGTAGACTCCTTTTTTTCTATACTGTTTGCCTTTGGCAGAGAGCTAGACATACAAACCTTCTCCCTACCTGTAGCTTTCCACACAGCTTTGTGACAACTCTTGGACCTTCTGTTTTACTCTCATATGCAGTAACATGGAGCATAAGTGATGGTAAAGTTTGTGTTGCATGTTAGTCAGCTTGCAAGGATTAGGAATACTATATATTAGTAAATCAACTGAAAGATAATTAATTGGCTGTGTATGAATGTATGGTCCATTCCTTTGCTGCACAGAGGAAAGTAAAAAGAGCAGATTAAAGTTTAACAAAAGAAGATTTATTTCATTATGTCATGTTAATTTTTGTAAGGTGATGCCATTTCTGTCATGACTCCTTTCATTATCCTAAAATGAAACACTTGAGTGTAATAAAAAGCAATACAGTGTTACAATATAGTTGCACCAAAATAAATGTCTCTTCACATTCAATTTAGATATAACTCGGTTGTCTTCAACTACATTATCATGAGTGTAGTGCTAACTCTTTATTTGTCTTCCTGCTCTGGGCTTCAGTGGAATGAGTTCCTGTACTTAATTGCTTTACAAGTTTGTGATATTTATTCAGCATGTTTGCTAAGCAATGAGCACGTAGCATTTGTCATCTGGCATCTTTCATTTTCTTTCCCCAAAACGCTTTAAAAAGGCCGCATTTTGTTTGGGGAAGGGAAAAAAAGGGTACCTTGGGATTTTCTGTGTACTTTCAGAGATACTATGCATTTAGTCAAACAAGCTCTTGTCAATTTAGCCTGCTGCAACAAAAGAATAGTTCTTTTCCACTGTCTTCAGCCACCATAGCAAGTAGAAATATTATTGAATAAAATCAGAATAAAAGGTGAATCAATATCGTCACTCCTGTTTTCCAAAAGCCTTCAGAGCAACGTATAAAGTTTGGTTTAAAGTAATACCTGGTACCTGCACACTAACAAAATGAAGACTGTTCTAGAGGGACATCTGTTTCTGTTTATAAAATAGCCATGCTGATTAGCCATGGTTAATGGTCCAAAGTCTGAGCTCCCATGAGACATTTCTTTCAGGCTGCAACACCTGGCTCTTAGCAACACTTCTGATTAATTTTATTGTGCAGAAGCTGACTTACGCTTTAGAGGACTATGGACACAGCATAATTTACTGCTTAGGAAGATATTGAAGGAAGAGGGAGAAGTTAAATATTTGTGATTGTCTTATGTAGGAAACAGGTAAACATACAAATGTGCCTTTAGAAGTACATAAAAATATACTTTTGCTACAGCCACTGTTGTGTAGCTGAGCCCCTTGGTAGAAATATATGAAAAATTTTCTATTTGTTTATATTGATTAAAATTCAGAGTCTACATTTATGCAGTTCACAATGCTATGTCCCTTGATCACATTTGGAACAGGATGATGAGATCACTGAGGTTTTTTTCTAATTCGGAGTAGAGTTCTATTGGCTTCATAATGGGAGGTACAATTCCCTTTACGAGTCTGTTTTCTGGGGTCCAGATGTTCTGTTCTTTAACCATGAATGAAGCACGGGGTCAAAGTCTACATCCTGTAATATCACTGTTAATACTGCCATGGATTTTGGCTCCTAGGTAAGATGCCTGGATGAAGAAAGTGTGCTTATGATTTTGCTTTATTACTCTTAGTGTCCTGAGACTATCAACCAAACTGCTTGATATATCTTTATGGATTAAGACAGTAGAATGCAGAAGAATGCACCGCGTTGCACAGAGGACTTTCAGCTTTATAAAATAATTTACAAATTGGGTATTCAAAGAATTAGGTCTTGCTCTGCTGATCATGGGCTAAATGTACTGTCTTTTTATTTTCCTTCAACTTTCTTCCTTCATTAGTTACCAAAACTGTTCATGACTAGTACAGTTTACCAGCTTTTCCAGGCATTTTTTTCACTTCTCTCAGTTCCTTATCACATTTTATTCTATGAGCATTGCTTCTGTGGTTCAAATACTTGGAACAATTGAAATGAAAAAAGTCTGATCCTAAAATGCTATATGGCAGCATATAGCATCTCTAGACTACACTAATAGAATAGAATAGAATAGAATAGAATATATAATGAATAAAATATAATAAATAAATAATATAATTACTATAACACAATACAATATAATAATGATATAAATATCAATACCTTCATTCGTTCAAGGTTAAAAATAAATGTAGCTATGTTGAACTTTACACGTAGCTTTGTTGAACTATGTTGGTCAATTCTAATCAATTATACTTGCACTCCTACTTCCAACTTGCCCTCTTCTTTGGATAAACTGTGATGTAAAATTTTGAAATTCATAATGAATTTGTATGGATTAATTTTTTCGAGTCTCTTCTCACAACAAGATTTCTTACTTCTAGATTACGATAAATATAGACCTAGGTTTCCCATGCTTCCATCTAAAAACCCTTCCTTGGTCTTTGTTTCATTTTTCTGAAGGTGCCCAAGATTAGAGTTTTGGCCCATTGGTAAACCTTTCTGTAATTCTCAGTAATTACAAATGTGAGTACCACTTGTAGACACTGAGCCTAGGAATAGCATGCATGTGTGCTAAATAATGCATATCCTTTTTTAAAGTAGTAATTAGAGTCTGCAGGATGCTTGAATAAACTTTATAATGTGCAAGACAATGAGGGTATATTTCAATGTGAAAAAAATAAATTCTTCTGAAAGCATCCTATTGTACAATTTATGGTCAATTTATTCCTGTCAGCTTTGAAACATAGAACATTTAAAGTGAGACAGCATTCTGTTAAGTATTGAGTGTATAACTTTCACCATTTTAAACTTCGCTTTTTCCATCTGCCTCTGCTTCTATTGTGATATATGTCTCTGTAAAGGAACAATGCTTGATTAATAAATTGTGCGCAAGTTAGAAGGATTTTAATGAGAAGAAATCAAAGGAATTTATTCAAGTCCTTCATTTTAAAAGAGAAATATTAATTGGAAAAAAAATCTGATGAGACTAATGGTTTTACAGAATGGAGTTGAACACTTAAGTGAGTTTTGTCCTGAACTACTTTTCACCTCTCCCTGAAAGCTGTTCTGTGGTCAAACAACATTTTATCTGCATATTTCATAACTGGTCTGTCTGTACTTTTCACCACTTTCTTACACTTTGATCTGATAACTCCAGGAGCAGTCTGGTTTTCTGGGGTTATGGTCTTCCAGCTGCACTTTGGCAGTGGGAAGTCAGCACTTTTTCTTGACTTATCAGCCATTTATTTCAGTTAAACCCAACTGAAACGGGTACCAGTGAGAAGGTATTCAGTTGATGATGCAAGTTTAGAGCAAAAGTAAATAATGCTGTTCTTAATCAGGTGGCTGCAAGCATAAGCAATGGCAAACAAAGATACTTGATTCACTTTAGTTATACAGGTTGAGATAATCTGTATCCCTCAATATCCCATTAACTGCAACAAAAACCATCTTCATCATCTTGAGTTTATACAAAGACTGGCTAGTTTTCATAGACACACACAAAATGCCTCTCACTGTAATATCCTATTTTATACTAATTAATTTTGATTTGATTTACATGATTAAAACATCCCACATGAAATACAGCTTCCTTATAAACTCTCAGATAGAAGTCTCACTTTCTTCAGTTTGTTTGGAGTTATTCACAGAGGTCACACCCCTGAACAATAGGAATTTTCTGTGTTGCTAATTATGTTCTACTTTGGCTGAGAAAAGTGCCGTCCTTCCAGTACTCAATTTCTTTTGTTCAGTACTTCCATGAGACCATTTCCTTTGAAATGCACAAAAGTAGAATAAATTTCACCCACAACAACCTGCTGAAACATTCAGAATAGTCAGTATTTTTTTCTATGGTTTACAGCATGGAAAATGGATAGAATAATCTGGTTTGTGTATTCCTTCATCCTTGAACATCACAGTACATAGCATCCGTTGAAAGTATTGAATCATGAGAAGGTCTGAAACACAATTAGCAGTGAAACCCTGCTATTGCTAATACAAAACGCATGCTCTATAGAGTTCACATGCTTTTTAGTGGTATTTTGGCCACTTTGGTTACACCCCATGTTATCTCACTTGCCCAAAATTGAACCTCTTGCAATCACCCATTGAGTGCTCCACAGTGCCTACAAACTGGTGAGTTCTGCCTCTCAAACTCTAAACATAAGGAAATAAAGACTGAGCATCGGGGAATCTCAATTAGAATAAAACAAATGTCCAAGAAAAATGAGGAGAGGGTCACTGAAACATAAATTATGTTTCTTTAAAAAGTTGTTAATTCTGTTGACATATATCTTTTCCCTCAAATCCTGGCATTTAAAGATAGAAATATTAGGAGTTCAAGAAGAACATGCAAGAACTAAGGTAAAATCTATTTTTGTCTTCTTTGTGGATATGCTCATTTTCATTAAGTGAACTCATATGATATTTCTTTGATGTATAAGAACTGTGAAAAAAGTCAATAGCAGTTTTGTTACCTGCTCTGTAGGAGTGCTCTCATTTTTATTTGTTTTTCCATTGGCTAAAATCACATTCTTGGATATCTGTCTCATTTTGATAAAAGATCAGTGTATAGCACTTTTTAAATTTAATGAACCAAATGATCTAAAGAGCACCACTTTCTCCATATTGACAAGATGCACACTCAGATTCCGTAGATGAAGTCAAGTCATTTTTTGGACTTTTTTAAATAAAGAAAAAATCTTATATTTCTCTAGAAACTGATGTGTTTGCCATCATCACATGGCACAACATTCAAGAATTTAGTTTTCTACCTACCATTTTTCAAAGAAGATACCAAGAAAGAGTAGTAGATAGGTTTATTGATAAAGATTTTCAACACATTTTTGTATGTGCACTATATAAAATGTTTTCCATGTCAAAACTCTTCAGCATAGAATCTTGAAGTAGTAATACATCACTGGCCACTGCAATTGCTAACACCTTTACCAACAAAACAACATGGAATGATTGCATACCCTCCTGACCAAATAACTTTTATCTGTTCTGTTTTTCAAAGACAAGCAACAAAACTTCACATTACTTTTAATACATTCTTGAAGTTTAATTGCCAAAGTCAGGTAATTACCTTCAACCTTTTGACATCTGCTTCAGCATTTATTGCTTGGCTTTGAAATCTTTTCAGGGATATTTTAAGGATATCATTTAAAGCACTACTTGATGATATCTCAAACTCATTGCTAATAGTGAGAGTCTGTAAAAATTTATATTGTTAACATTTGGCTTATTAGCATTAGTTACTCATTTTTCCCAGTCTCCCATAAGAGCTCCTGCAATTTCCTCTGTCTTCCGGTTTTGCTTTTAAGTCTCAGAGCTTATGTTTATCTGCATATGTACATAATATAAATTAAATAACATGAATACAGATGGCAAGAGGGAATTTTTTTTATAACAGAATATGATAGAAAAATAAGTTAGGGAAAAAGGAAGAAAAAATACATGTTTTCTGAAACTCTAATAACAGTGACATATCCATTTATTCCGCTCCTCTTTTCTTTGTTCAACTCAAAGATGTGTTCTTTATCCTACTGTAAACCTGGAGTTTAATATCCTTTTAAAATGAGCTACATGTTCATTTCCCATAGTCAGCCACAGGCAAGAGAAGAACAACCCTCAGGACATAGGGGACATATGGAATTTACCTCATTCTCCTTTGTTAGAGATACTTTTATGGCAAGCATTGCATTTCACTGTCTGAAGATGATGTACCTGTTGGGTTGCCCAGTAGCAACAAAAAACTCCCGCTATAGTGTGGCCATGAATTCTGAAAGAGGGTATGGAACCCATTGACAAACAAACAGTAAATTGTTCCTATGGAAAGCATGAACAATAGAATGAGACAAATGTTCTGGTGGATTGGTTTGCCCTGGAAAATTCAGATTCAGTGAAATGAAATCATCTTGTGGCAACACATTAATTTTGCTGAAATCCCTGACAGACTCCAGTCCACCAGACAGGCAAACTGGGCCTCCCTGCTGGTTTACAGGGCTCCCCACTCCCAGGAGCAGCTAAATCCATGGTCTGGTGTGATTTCTATCTAAGGTATTTAGCCAGCTGGCTCTGTGGCTTGGATTTTTTTAAATATTCCATTTCATTCTCCCAAAAGAAAATATTTTGAAAATTTACGTTCCATGGAAAAGCTCAAATTTATGAATTTTGTTCCAATTTGGGGTAAACACCTTTTTACTGGAAGGGAATATTATTACTGAAAGGGTATATCTGTTTTTTCAGAGCCCCAAAAAGCAAATGGTCTTGGCTGCAAGTGACATCAGCAGGCTGATTTTAAAAATCCCTTATGCAGCTTTATGAGAAAAGTGCATACTTGTCACCATTGTATAATCTTATGTTGAATTTGCACTAAAGCTTGAAATGAAATCTACTCAGAGGAAATGTGGATTTAAACCTGGGAATTAGTTTTTACCTTTTCAAGGAAAAGAATAAGGAGTGTTCTTCTCTTTAAATGTTCATGTCATGAACTGTACTGAGACCATTAATGCTGTATTTTTTTTTCAATATTGACTTTAATTCTCCAGTTCTTTTTTATTAATTCCATGTGAACAGTGACGTTCAGGAAGTAGCAAAGCTTCTGCAGAAAACCCCTCATTGAAAGTCATTAAAAGTAGTAGTAGTAGATACTACTTTAATTGCTAAATTTGATAGCAGAATTCTTAAATCCACAATGTCATTGCAGTCTATTCTATCTCAGTTATAATGTAGAAAGCTCTAAGGTTTTTTCACTGCAGTCATTCATACATTGCAAGATATGGCAAGCTTCCCAATAGCTGGAATTCACATATTATCTTTCCTGACCAAAAAAAAAAAAAATAGTCATAGACTGACCTACAATAAACCAAATAAGACTCTGAAGTTGTATTTCACTCATCTATGTTTTTATCTCTCTCCCTTTGGAAGACATAGACAGGAACTGAGGACTCCAGACTCAAGACTAAAGTCTAGATTTAAAAAAAAAAAAAAAAAAAAGGTCACCACATCTTCCTCAAATCATAGAAAAAAAACAGTTAATGAAGAAACTGAAAAATAAACTTAGGAAAATATTTGCTATAGTTTTCAATCGTAGTAGAATTAAACTTTGAAGTTTTCTGGTGGCTTTTCACATTAGAAGAAATATATTTATCTGATGTATACATAGAAATTCTAGTTTTTTGTGAGAAACAAAAAAAATCATGCACAAGAATATTCTATGAATACAGAATTATAGTTTGATTAAAACAAGAGGAGAATGTTAATCAGAAAGTCACAACAGGTTGAAAAAAGATAGTTTTAATGTTTGTCAAATTCTATTTCCCCCTACTTAGCTTATCATAAAACTGTTAAGATGCCAAGCCTTCCTGCTTTTGTTTTTCATAGCCACAGGAGAATTCAATCCCTGAATAAGATGTTGTTATCCTCTGGTTGGAAGAGTTCTGAAGCTGCTTGATTCCTGTGGCTGTTTAAAACTGGTACTGCTCAATTCCTACACAGGTTCCTGACAGATGCAACCCATCCTACCCTTACTGCTAGGATCTGAGCTCTTGTAGCTCTGAAAAATAATACTAGGTGCCCATCCCCATTTTTGGGCATCTGTTACAAAGACAGAAGGTCTTGCACTGCTTTAGTTCTCGTGCAGACACTCTAGAAAGGAAAAGCTTGAACTCTATTTAGGCTAAATAACACTGGATTTATAGATTATGAATGCAAACCTTGTAACAGAAAACAGTAGCGATGTCTTTCCCATGAAGTATGGAGGGGATTGATAAGGTAAGTAATTAATAAAATCAATCCTCTGGCAGTAATAGAACAAGCATTTAAAATAGGATTTGATGTATGAATGCTATTGACTCTCTGTCTCCATCTCTGTAAGAACATCTCTGGTAAGAGCAGCAGTTATTTTAATAAAAAGAGAAAACAGAAAAAAACTATTTAGAAGTGGAGAAACATCTGGTCTGACTCCTCTGTCACTGGTACATGCAATCCTGCAATGCAATGCTGCTGACTGAATGATTTTCCTTCTGCGCTAGAGCAGAAAACTGAGGAGAATGACCCAATTAACCCATCATTTCTCTTTGTCGTCTCTCCCCTTTGGACCATCTATAAATAAATTCTTACATACCTGATATATTCTTTATAACCTTCATATTGGAATGGAAATATAGGAAGCAGACAGGGACAGAAGAAGCATCAAGTCTAGGAAAGGAAGGGAAAGGCAAAGTTGGTTTATTTTTTTAGTAGACTTGAATGAGTTTTTTTCTCTGATCATTGAGACAATTTCTACATCATTGGTGCGACAGGTTTCAAGCTGTTTCTTTTCAAACTGGTGTTAAATTTAATATGCTGGAAACGTGACTTCATGTTAATTTAAGCAGGACTGGTGGGTTTAAGATTTTGGGAATATGTCTGCTGTTTGGGGCACTTTAGAACTTACCTTTTTAGTGCTTGTTAAACTGGAGCCGATGTAAATTCTGGGAATAATTGCATCTTTGAAATGATTCCGAAATGAAATATCAAGGGATAGATCTTATTTATAAAGGCAATAGAAAGAAGCTTCTTATCATAAACAGCAATTGTGTATGGATAGCCTTCCTGATTGCATTCAGTGTTCTCTTTACTTACACATTGGTATCTGAATATCTGTAGGAGGCATGGGGAAGGCCTTGAGGTTGCTTGCTGTTTCCTCCAAATCTGTCAAGCCTACTCATCTGAGGAACTTAGCAGAGGGCTTAAACCTTTCGTATTTCATTACTCGATTTGTGATTTTTGTGCCACTTATCCAGCATAAATTTTCCTAAGTTTCAGACAATTGGATTGCTTAATTCTTTTAGTGAGTAACTCGTTGTGACAAAGGCGCAATTTCTTCTGCTGATGCTGGTTCGTAGCCAGGACTACCAGGATGTCCCAGATGTTGTTGTGAACACACACAAATGTTGCATATCGGTTTTACCTAGTCTAAGATTCTTTTTATCTTTGGAAAATTCTCCCTTCACAGACCACTGCCTCTAGTGTCAGATATTTGGGTAGAATGCTTTATGTACATGTGCTGATGATATAAAGTGTTAGTTAACTGCATGTCTCATGTTGACAAATACCGTAGCTACCTGACAAGACCAGAGGCAAGTAGAATGGCATTGTCACAGAATAGCTGAGGTTGGTGGGAACATCCAGATGCCCTCCCCACCCCCTCCTCCCCAAGCAGGGCCATCTAGAGTTAGTTGCCCAGGTTCACATCTGTGTGACTTCTGAATATCTTGAAGCATGGAAACACCATAACCTCCCCAAGCCACCTGTGCCACTACTAGGTCACCGTCCCAGGGAAAGAGCGTTCCTTGACATTCAAATGTAACCTTCTACATTTCAGTTTGTATTCATTGTGTTCCTCAAAATTCAGTTCAGTGTGAAGGTTTACCACTTCTCTGGATTATTTCTAAGGTCTCATTTATGCAGATTATTGTTCATTCCCTAGCCCAGAACAACGTCAGTGAAAGGTTTCACAAAGGGGAATTCTGGGGAAAAACTTCAAGGGTACCTTTTACTCTTCTAAGTGGAAAGCTTCCATAGCTCTTTCCAACCTGACAGTGATGAGCTCCACAGACATAGGTTTTTGTGGAAGGTTGTACCACATGTGCAGTATCTCATACAAAAAAATATTTCCAGGTAGGTTGCCTGATACCTAAACAATCAAACAAGTGTGCTATAGAGTTGATCTGTGTGTAAATTTTTGTGTTTAGAATGTACTGCTCACTTGTTCACTACCTTTACATCTCACATGCTCAGAATTTCCCAGAAAATAATCCAGAAGTCTTAGGGAGGAGCCATATTTCCCATAGGTGGCAGGTATGCATCCAGAAATGGGACAGCAACTAAGAATCACAAGCTGTCAGTCAGCTCTATCAATAAGTAAAAAGATTACCATTTTACATGTAATGTAGAACCTGACATAGTCAAAACAGAAGTAATTCCTCTTCTGTCCAGACATTCATATAATACTGATAGGATTTGCTAAAATTGTTTCGCTTACATTCCTTTCTCATATGTATCACAATAATTTTCTGCATTCAGAAAAAATGTCAGCCTGGAAAACTAGTTAATAATAACTATGTTTATGCAGATATATATGTATTTTGAGATTCTACCGTGTGTGTGCAATTTTCAGATAGGACTGTAACCTTTAAGGAAGTCTGGGTACCTTGTTTCATTTTCAAATCACTTCCATTAACATTCTTCCACAAAGCAGATGCTCAAAGGCAATTTTTCAAGACAAGCAAGTAAAGCTTGCTGTAACTCATGCTACAATGCTCTGACCCTGGAATGCACTGCAGCACAATGTGATGTGTCTGCATCCTGAAGGTAAAACAAAAAAAAGCTCCAAAAGAAAATGGTAAGCCAAGTGTAGTAATGAATTATGATGGTAGGAATCCCTCTGATTCATATCTTCAAACCCACATAAAGCCGCAGGAAAAGTCATTTGAAGTCCATTTTCCCTCCATAGTTTTGTGGATTTATTTTTGTCAACAGAATTTACATTGAGAGGAATAGGAGAAGGATCTTGGAGTCAACTAAAGGAACAGAACAGGAGCAGCTTACCCTCTGATGTGCTGTAGATGTTAGCAAAAATATTTTATAATTCTGGGCCAGAAGTCTCTTAAAGCTACTGGTTTGTAGTAGGCTTTTCAAAACATAGGCACTGAATGTCATGACAGGCTGCTTTCAATTGAAATATGCCTTCCATGAAAGGGAATGCGTAAATTAAACAATTGCATCACCAGCATGTTCAGTAAGCATCGTAACTGTGGCAATCCTTGCCTGCCCTTGTCATCAAACCCCAAGGATTTTGAACACAGATGATGAAAGATATAGCTGGAATTAGATTGCTCCGTGGGTGGAAAATATTTTGGAGGTTCTGCAGCACAAAACCAGGCTTATTTCTGCCGACGTTCAAAGAATTTGCCTTCCTACCTTGTTCTGTGCTTCCTCGGAGTGAGACATCGGAAATGGGCAGTCAGCTTCTGCCAAAATAAATCTCAAACCAGTCCTTTATCAATCTCTGAAATCTCAATATGACCATTCAACAGTCAGTTTATATCCGTTGTTCGCCCTGCTTGTAGAATCACAGTCGGATTTGCCTGTTATCATGACTTTTATGTTTTGTTCTACCCCAGAAAAAGAAATCATTACTGGAAAACGTTTCCCTTAAAGAAATTCTCAAATTTGAGGCACCATGACAGGTGAAAAAAAACATATTATATTTGTCTTCCATGTTGTACAATTTAAGGAAAAAATATGGCCTTTTGAAGGTATTACACACCTTTACATTTTTCCAGGATTACATGGCATTCCATGGTTAGGGTATTTTACATCTTCTTTTTAGTTTTTTTTCCATTTTTGACAAAATTTATTTTTCAGTCAGCAGACTGGCTTTGCTCTGAAATCACCCTGATTTGGACCAAGTTGACTTTGTTTCATTTACCCTTCTGTGTCTTCATGAACAGATGAAGAGGCACTGAGGCATTGATGGGGTTTAGTGACTATGTTTAAACCCCATGTTAACAAGAAACATCTGGAAAAGCTGAAACTTTTGGTGAAAATTAATGTTTGGCTGTTGTTGGCAGACAATCCTGTTTACAGATAAAAGTCATGGGTGTAACTTTCCATACAAAATTCTTTTCTTTACTTAAGAAACTGGAGACAGACTATCCCGTTATAGGGCTATAAAGGTCCAAGGACCTGGCCCAGTATCGCACTGCACTTAGGACACGTACGTGGCGCTCATTCTGCTGAGCCTGAAGCTAATTCATTGTCACAGCTTCAAGAGTACTGATATATTTGACCATGGAACCTGCTGAGTTGCTCCCATAGATTGCACAGATGCTTGCCCATCATAATTACTTTATATACTCATGTTGAGAAAGTGCACAGTGGAAAGAGAAGGAGAAGAGCTGAAAACACACAAAAATCACTACTTCTCCTCAGTCCTTGCATGAGCATAAGTGCAGTGGGTGTCTGGGTTGGTTCCTATTTTGTCCACTTAAGTGATGAAAACTAATTTTATTCTCAGTCCTATTGTTACATAGGATTTGAGAGAATCTTATTTTCTGTGCTATATCTACTCAGAAGCAGAATAACATTTTGGAAAAAACCTCCAAATATCTTAACAAGACGTCTGAGTTTTTCCTCCAAAATTATTATGTCTTTCTCTTAAGATGCAATCAAAATTGCCTTACAATTAAAACAAAAACTTGTAAAACTGTAACTTTTGCTAGGGAAAAATATAAGTTGAGCATTTTCAGACCGACCAGCTAGTTACTTTGTCATTTCTCTTTCTGAAGTAAGGAATTGTCTGAGCCTAAATTTGCCAAATTTTTTGTAGCTTTTAACTAAATTCTGCATCCTGGTTAAACAGCTGCACTGTCCTGATTACCTGATGGCCATCCATTGTGTGAACATAAATATAGTTTAAAAAACCCCAACTTTAGATCAGTTTAAGAAAATGTTTTTAGTAATCTGCTTATGTTTCTTCAGAGAGTACACCAGCTTGGTGAGAAAAACTGAAACTGATTGGTGTGAATTAATTTCTCGACTGTTACAAGGTTAACAATCAGCTTTGGGAATACATCATAGTCACTTCTCACACTAGGGGAACTTAATGTAGCTATTCTCCCAGCAGAGAGAATAATCAGTGCGGGCATTAAAATAATAGTTCTGCTTTTAAACTAATTTTTCCCTGCTAGTATGCAATTTAGTTCAAGTGAAGGTTCATTTTACAAACCCATGTAACAGATAATTTATTAAAACTTTAAAGCTAATCCAAACAGTGATTCAGAAACCTTTACAGCCTGGATTTAAATGCTGGTTTAATTAATTTTTGTTTAGACTGTGGTCCTCACAGGACTGTACCTTCACGTGGCAGCAGTTCATATTACATTTTGTTGTTTCAGTCTCCCTTTTAGGTGCAAACAACCCTTTGATCAGTCAGATGTCAATACGCAGAAACACGAGGAAGAGAAATTGCAACATACTCTGTTTGGTTAGACAATTTGTCACGTATCTAAATATCTTTCACAGTCTTTATGACAGCAGTGGCAGCATCACCTAGAGCGTCAGCTGAACCTGTAATTCAAGTGGATTTTTGAAGGACCTGTGCATGTTCAGGGAAAACAAGGAACAACTATGAACGTTCAGATGTTTTGTTTATCTATTTGCAGTGGTTGTTTCTGTGTACATCAGGGAGCTGGAAAATGTAAGGAATGGGAGTTCAGAATGAAAATAAATTTTATATTTTAAAAGTAGGCTGTGAATTTGGGGTCTCAGTATTGATGTTTTATTCCATTAAAAGCATTAATAAATTAGGAATCTATATACAATTATGCACTGAATTTGCAGGAAGGAGAAACTACTAACTTCTGCAGTATTTCAATATTTTTAATCAATATTGCTTTATTTTCCAAGGAGTTACATATTTGAATAAGGGAAAAATTTATGGTCTTAAGGGACTATCTGAGGGAGGAGAAAAGTAGAAATTATTTTTCACTGAATGCAGACAAGATACAAAAAAGAGAAAAAACCCTAAATTTTGTGTCATATGGGAATTTCTTTACTTAACCATGTAATGCTACTCTTAGTAATATTTGCACTCTCAGTAGGCTTTGCCAGTGAAAATATGTATTCCAAAATAATATTATTTTTGAAACACTAAAAATTCTAAATACTTCAAACAGAGCTCTATAACGGAAAAAGCAAACTGAAAATTTGGCAGTATTCCCATGGGCAATGCCTTATGCTCTCTTACTATTTGTTTTTTTCTCCCTCCCTTTTAAAAAAAAATTTGTTCAGAAATCTCACCTGCCTGTGGCAAAGGAGTAATGCCATATTTCCACAATACCCCCCAGAAGTGTCACCACCTTGTCTAGGGACTCAGCCGTGCCCTGTGAGGGGTCAGCTGGAGACAGCTGGAGCTGACAGTGTCCTCTCCTCACAGTGACCACCCTGCAGTTGCCACTGCCAGCGCCTTGCCATGCACACCCAGCATATCAGGAAATAACTACCAGTATCTACTAAGATTTTTACAGCTCAAGAAAGAGAAAGAAGACTATAAAAAAATCAAGGGGCGTAGTTAAGAAAGGGCTCTCCAAATGAGAGGCTTAAGAGATTTTGAAGTTAATGAGTATAAATATAAATATGGTGTGGGAGCAGGGGGAGAAGCTGCAAATGTAAGACTTAAAAGACTCAAATGTTCACGAACAGCTGCAAGGTGTTACACACACCATCAACTCTACAGCAGATGGAAAAATAGGAACAGAACAACCAGAGTGTATTTAGAGAAAAAATAAAACAAAAAGTAGGAGATGGCTTTGTAAAGAGAGAGAAAGAGAATTGTGCAAAGGATAGGAGACAACATTGAGAACAGTCCAAAACTACTGAATGCTTCAAAGATGGGTGAAGTTCTGTGTGTGTCCTAGGACATGAGCGGACTTGCTTAACAAAGCTGAGCAAATCAAAGCTGAGAAATCAGGGCAAGTGGGAAGGAACAGACACAAAAATGAAAGAAAAGAAAATAAATAAAGAAAGAAAAAACAAAAGGAAGAAGTTGGCAGAATGAACCACTCTCCTCTCATCCGAAAAACACCTGTAGCAAAGAGTTCTCATTTCAGAGAGAGAAAAATTGGACTCTGATAGATGTATGACACAGGATGAACTCAAAAACATAGGCACTGCTTCAGTAACTGTTGGCCTGCATACGTGATATGATATGTTCAGAAGGGCCTGTTTGGCCCTAAAACCTATGAGTCTTCTCAAGAGGTGCAGCTTCATAGCAAAAATAAATGCCTATTTGCAACCGTCAACAGCCTTTTTAAACATTAGGTTGTTTCATAACTTTTTCTAAAACAATTGTCCTATTTTTAATAGGAGAGATATATGTGATTCCATCTGGAAGCAAAACAAAATGATACCTATAACCTTAACAAACAGAAACAGTAATTTAGCTCTCTCTGCAATTTTACATCTGGAAATCTTTGAAGCAAAGCAAAAAACCAAATACCACAGAAAACTCCTCAGATAGAATTAACGAGATCTGCACAGTGTCCAGTTGCAGGACCAGGCTTTTTCTGTTTCTTTACACAACTGATACACAATTTCATTGCATATTCGAGAAGCTGACTAAGATGTTCTCTTCCCATTTGCTCCAGGATTGCCTCTTTCTTTGGACTTTATTTGATTTTAAAGATATTGAGTTTCACAGGTTTTTTTATTCTCAACAAAAAAATTCCAATATGTCTTGAGTCAAAGGCAACCTGATGTGCTGGGAAATTTGGTATAAAGTGGACTACACATAGCTAGGAGAAGAGAGAAATGTCTGTATATATGGAATATTGGCACGGTACTAACAGAAACCCAGAATAAGTGTCTGAAAAAAAATTACTGCATGGCTATTGTTTTTATTTTCTTTAATTTGTTGCTTTTCTTCCTTTCTGCTACTATCTTCTAAATTCTAAGTGAAATATTGTGGCAGTGAATTCTTAGGAACATTTGGCTGTCCTATTTGTTTGCTGGGGGAAGGCAGTGACTTTTTTTTCAATTTCCCTCTACCCTTTCACTTTGTTTTGGCTACGTTAACAAAGAGGGCTCCTGAACTCCAAACAGTGTCTTAAAGCACTTGTGTTCACATACAGAAAGTTTTAGGTTGATTGAACTGTAACTCTATGGAAATAGCAAGTAAGCACTCAAAATCAGAATTGAGTTTCTGCACTGAGGGGACTTCAGTGATACCCACAGTTCAGATATGAGCAGGGTCATCTCCTGAAATGGCTTTGTTCATGTGTCAGTGAATCAGGCAGAGATTTACTCATTCCATTTTTCAAACGCAGTAAATTATGCATCTTGAAGTTCCCCTGCCCCCTAGAACTGCAGCATGATGCAGGACATGTAAATAGCTCTGTTCTCCCCCATGATTGCTTGTGAAACTCACGCAGGCAGTGAATAAAACTGCTGGCAGCTTTCATATTTCACCCCAATAAAATCTGCATTTTACATCTGAGGAGTTTGTGGATTTCTCTCGGTTTTGGTTTGGTTTGGGTTTTGTTTGTTCGTTTTTTAAGGGCTGTTTATTTTGGCTTATTTGTTAATCAATATTTGACCCTATTACTTCCAAGAGAGCAGCAGGAACACTTGTAAGCTATTCACTGTGGGAAGAGGAGTGTACACACTGAGAAAATGTTTGCTGTTAATATTAGACTATTGTCAGCCAAGGTTAGCTAAGATGTAAGGTTTCATCCTCAGTTTGTAGTGCTTGTTCAGAGAGATGACAATTGATTGTTGCTATATTTAAATGGATTATTATTTTCCTCATTCTTTGTGTTGTCAAAGCCAGGAATACTTCTAGTCTGAGTTCAGTTAAAAACTTCTAACCTCTCAAATGGTCCTTGGCAGTACTTTCCCTAATTCAATTGCATTGTATTTGCTGCTGGCCTCCATTTTTTTTTTAAAAAATTTGGGCGTCCAGTTAGGCTGCTGGTGTATCTGACATTTTCCTTTTTCCAGAGTGTGTGCATAGGCATGGACACATGAATGTGTATGGAGATCTCGTGTTGGTGTGGGCTCAGGCTGCAAGAATTCTCACAGCTGGGAGAAACATCCTCAGCTCACACTGACCTGTGTTGGTGTTAATGATGTTGTATCCTGTATCGCCCAAATAAGAATCCTGTGCTTTTCTGTGCCTTTAAAACTGGGTGTGAGAGAAAAAAAAAAGCCAGATGAACTTTTTCAAAGCAGCTTTGTGCTCCAAGGACACTGCTATCTCTCTCTGTGTGCTTCTGCGGGGAGCAGAGGGGGAGGAAGCACCCTTCTTGCTTTTCAGCCAGCTTTTTGGCTCGGCTTCTTCGGAGAGAGACGGAGAGTTAAGTTTTTTTTTCTGGGACTTTGGTTTCTTCTTCTTCTCCTCTGGACTTGTTCAGAACATCAGAACATCAGAACCTCACAGGGAGACCTTACCCCAGCCGGGGGTGGGGCCCCCATGCCGACTCAGCTCTGAAGAGGTGGAGGAGAGAGACCACACCAACAGAAGGACTTTAAAATCTTCCCAGGTTTCTTTCCACAGCGAGAAGTTTTCTTACTTAGCATTACTATCCTTTTCCTGTGTGTTTGTTAAAAAAATAGTTTTTTCCTTTCCTCCGAGGAAGATTTCTTTCCCGAACCTGGTAGGGGAGGGGCGGCTGTAACCTGCCTCCTATCAGAGGATATTTTCCTCCAAATTTGCCTCAAACCGGCACACCTGAATTTCTGAGCGTGTCTCTGGGGGCCACATGCAGTACAATGTAGGAAGTGATAAGTTTTCAAGAGGTGGGGCACTCTTGTATTTGGAAGCATAAAGCTTGCTAAAACTAGGGCGAGAGGTAAAGAGCCAACGTTGTACATAGCTCACTCTTCCTGTATTCTTGTCAAATGGAAATCTTATGGAGCTTCCAGCTTAGTAATTCCCAAGCAAAGTGCAAAAACTATCTGAGTTTGATGGACACATACCTATTGTCCTCCCAGGATCCTGTTATCAAATTCTTAGCTGACTGTGACTTGGCAATGAAGAATCTTTCTCCCCTTTTCTATTAGCGGCCCACATCCCTTCAAAAATTACTTTTTGGAGGTGATCAAAAATTTTAATTTGTCTTCTAGGGAAATGGAGTTGATGAGAATGTACTTTCAGTATATCCGTTCATTGGTCTCTTTGCTGGTCCATCAGCCAATTTCATTCAAATCAGATAAGAGGGAAAAGTCTCAGAGACATTCAAATACTTTCATTTTAAAGAAAAACATCAGCATGAATGGTGAAAGCATGAATTGCTCTTGCTTAACTAAACAGTGGGAAGACAAGAGTGGAAACTGGGGTGTTCTAGTCAAAGATACAAGAGGGAAGTGACACCATGAGCAGGGATTTTTTTAAGGAATTTGGTTGAGAAACCAGAAATGGATGAGACAGCACAGATGTCAACAACTTATAGACACTCCAGTGTTATCTGCGTTTCTGTTCTTGGAACAACTTTGTCTTCGGTATCATCAATGGAAACACATTTTCATCTAATTCCTGTTTTTCATGCTATCAGGGTGACCTTTGTGTATGTATCTATGTGCAACACATTTATAATTTTTTTTTCAGTATAGATATGCATAAAAAAAGAAGCTGAATCTATCTACAAAGTCAGATGCCCTTTTCCAGAGGGGCTTGATTTTAATACTAATATCTTTTTTCTGCCCTAAATCAGTAAAATGATGGAATGATATCACTGAATCTAAAGAGAGCCTCAAACCTGTTTTAAACTACTTTGTTTGTTTTAAACTACAGGGCAAAATCTTTCAGGTCAGTATATCTTCTGTAATGTAAGTCCATGGCAATAGACAATATTTATGACAATAATTAGGAAAATAAAGCCTTATACTGAAATTTCTTGTAATGTCTCTGTAAATGCACATAGCCTTAATTACTCAGTTAATAATGCCTTAAAAAAAAAGCAAAATAAATTGTTTAGGCGTTTAACAATGGATCTCCTAATGTTAAAAATTTAACATCAGAGTTGCTAGTTCTAAGCTAGACGTTGTTCTAAATTCAAGAATTGAATCCTTTACCCTGATGGCAGTGTGAAAGCAGATTACTTATCTTTGAGCTCCACGTCAAGAGTGTGAGGAAATCATTCTTTCACTGCATTTTCTTACATCTATAGAGGCTAGGGCTCATCTGCAATGGTGAATCACCATAGATCTCAAACCGTCGTGAATACCGTGCTCTTGAACTCTTCAGAACTATTGCGAAAGTCAATCATATAGTGAAAGTATATGGTCACCAGATGGCCCGAGCTGTTTGCCATGTAAACTGGCGCTACAACACAAAGAATCTCCTTTTGTGTTTTGCTGTACAAACACTGCATGGACACCACATGAGCACAAGGTCCTATGGCCAGTCTATCGTGCAAAGCAACTGCTTTGTTTCCTCAGTCTAATTCCTTGCACTTGCTTTTCCAGTAAGTCCAAAGTCAGTCCCTTTTGACACAGATGTCCTATGTTTTACTACTTGTTCACAGACATCTCAGAGAAACAGACAGATAATTTTTTTTTCTTTTTGAACTAGTTAGATGGTTTGTAAAAATGAACAGTTAGAGAAGCACATTGATTTTCTCTATTAACTTTCTGAGATCTATAACTTCTATTGGAATTTCAGTTTCAGGCAAGACTTCTAATGGTTCTTCCACAAAGTTCCTCCCAAGCTCCCCTACAGTGAACTTAAATTAAAATATATGTATCTAATTTAGTCTTGTCCTACCATTATCTTATACTCTGTGAATGCTTCTTTTAGCTCTACAGTTTCTCTTGTACTCTTCCTGTTCCTGCTATGCTTGAGAAAGATATATTACAGATTCTTATGGGTTTTGCTATTTTTTTTTCTCAGATATTTCTTTGACATGCCATATTCTGGTTTTATATTTAGACTGCTTGAGTTTACGGTTCTCTCTATGTATTTCCCTCATTTTGATACAAATCTGGTTTCTATAACCATAGGTCTTTATTTCTGTGCCTACCCCCCCTTACCTAGCCTATTTTTTTTTCTTCCTCCAAACCTCCATTTCAGTTTCTACACTTTCTCTGCTGGTTTAGATGAACTAGTAAGGGAAGATGCTCATAATAGAAGATATTGGAATGAACAAGAGCTGTCACATTCTGAAAAGAAAATATGTGTAAGAGATGGGTAGACTGGATGGGGATTGATTTCACATAACTGTGGCTATCAAAAACTGAAGAGTCTGTCTTGCTCGATCATCTAATCTTCCTTTATTGTCATGGAGGAGAGACATGGGGGTGGTCTGCAGGGGGTGGTCTTTCTCATTCAAAGAGACAGATCTTGGAAGTGCATACTTATCTTTGTAAACTAAGGACAGCAACTAGAAGAGTGGGTGGAAATTAAGGTTTAGTAAATGGCTTACTAAAGTTAGATGAGATGTGGGGTCATGACCCAGAAGTGTCAGTCACCTGCTTTTTTGTGTTCTTGGATTAATTCAGTCTGGGGAATGAACTGAATGTGATTTTCATTGGCTTAGGTAAAGTTATAGGGTTAGAAAATACAATCTCTTCTTCTCAGTCTCTTAATTTTGAGCAGACATATCTCTTTTATTTTAATACCTCAGTTTTACAAAATCATTTACTTATTCAATCAGTCCACAGGTCTAGTTTCACTGCACATCTCCTGGTGAAAAATTCCTTGGCTGCTGCCAGAATTGGGAACAAAGCAATTCAGACACCCTGCAAAGAAAAATGGGTACCATTTTTGTCAGCTGTCAAGACCTTATAGCATGAATAAATCCTGAGGAGGAAAGGTTCCTTTCTGCAGCTGCTGCTCGGTGTCTCAGATTCTCAGCCTGAGAAGAGCTTCTGTTCTCTGGCTGCGTTATGTAGTCACGTCAGCTTCATACCTACCGGTGAAAAGAGATCCTGGGTACAATGAATCATTCAGTCCTCTGTACAAGGAAGGAAATACTTGGATGGCTAAAGGCAGGGTAGAGTTTCACTCAGAGCTGCGTGAATTTCCCTGAAACTTTCTTAAAAAAACAGTGTAATGCTGGTTTTAGTGTGTTCTCTTTGTCATTCAGAAACACAACACATTAGCAGCTTTGAACTCCCAGGTACTAAAAATATATGTTACATAAGCAGATTGAGAGGACTCGATGCTTTCAAACTGAAAATATTCTTAAGCATCTTTCCATTACTCCAGCTAAATAGTGCAATTCTTGCAAACAGCAGAGCTATAGACACTGAGACAGCCAATCTGTACTAGAGAGTGTAAAGAGGTAACTGAATCAAGATAAATATTCAGACATCTGCAAATTCAAGAAAGAATTTTTCTTCTGACATAAAATGTGCCATTGAACCTAAAAGTTTTCTGTCCTTTTTCTTTGATTTTGCAGGTATTTGCCTAGGCTGTTTTATTCATTCTTCATTTTTACCATTAGTACCTTTTCCTTCAATGACAAAATCTTTAGCTGAATTCTAGCATATAACATCACGGGAGCACTCGCATAACATATTAAGGATTTTATTTTACAAAATGCCAATCATAACAAAATCTTTGAAAGAGACTTGTTTCTTAAACAAAATTCTGTGCACAGTGTTAGTGAAATACATACTCCAAAAGGGAAATAAATCTTTGAGCAGCATTTTTGGCCAACCAAATAAAGTGAATGCCTGTTACCTTGCTCTAAATTTAAACCAACCTTCATTCATAATTGCAGTAAGAAAAATCCCAAACCTCTACTAGAATGGAAAAAAAAATATAGCCAAATTAACCTGAATAGCTATGAAACCAATAACTGTACAACAGAGGGGTCTTAGAGAAAAGCAATATGTGAAATTTAAATGTAAAATCTCCAAATGAAAACAAAGAAGAAAAAAGATGGTCCTAATTAGCAACAGACACAGACATTAAATAAAATGCAGAGGGGCACAGGATATAGGAAACTATTTCAAATATGTTAGCACTTTTAAATGTCAGACAGTTTGAGACAGTTATGAAGAATTTATTCCTTGGTTTTTGGAAGGCCTAACAGACATGCAATAAAATTCACAGGAGCACTGCTAGAACAGAGCAGAATAGCAGGAAGAGTCAAGTGTAACAGTAATAGAATCCAGCATTTAGCAATTTTATATTTCTATAAAGAGGATGAATAATGGTGGACTTATTTCTTTGTCTTTGCATGGTTTTTTATATACATGCAGGCATGCAGAATCCATGTAGAGATCAGAAGTGCCATGTTATGATGGTTTCAGGAAATCTGGTCTATTTCAAATTAAATAAAATAACCAGATTTTCTCTAAACCTCTGAGGGGAAAATGAGAGAGAATATGTCAAAGGAATAGCAATTTTAACTTTCAGGAATAGCAGCAATAAATCTCAAAAGAAAACAAAAGCATTCAAAATTAAAATTTAAAAAACCTAATGAACACTTCCTTCGGCAAATCATGAAGAGTTGTCAGAACACTGAGTTGTAATTTATATCAAAAAGCAACACGTTGATATTTACACTAAGTCATTATCTCTAATGTAATATTTGAAGATGCCTGCAATTAGATTTTATTGTAAGTGTTCATAGAGTTGTAAGAGCAGAATGCATTTGCCTATGTTCCATCAGTACATTATATGCGGCTATAGCTCATTCATCATTCTGTATTTGCATTGGTCTCAAGGCTGTTAGAGATATAATTTATGGGGAACTGAGGGCTTTTTTATTTCTTTGAGAAGATGGAACTTTTTTTAATTATAAGGTGACACATTTAGTGACGTGCTATCTGTAAGAAACAAATACTTTTTGCTGCTAGTGTTTTCCTTTTTTTTTTTCTTCTAATGTAAATTGAAAATACTTCCATCTTCTTACTTTGGATTCTGGTATCTGGAAGAAGCAAACCATTCAACCTAATGGCCTAAGGTATTTCAGAAATATGCAAAAAACATAATTCCCTGCAGTTCTTTTTTTATAAGCAAAACCTGTATATCCGTGAGCCAGTGGAGTGAAGAAGAGATGGAATTGTACTTGGAAAATGTAGTCAGCTATATACTACTGTAAGAACAGCTTGCTCGATTAAGAAAGCGGGTTCCTGGAATAATTCCCTTTGCTTTTTTAAACTCAGAAATGTGGTGAAACATTTCATCCAGACTGTGAATCCACTTAGAAGCTTTCCTCTTCCCTGAATGACGTGGGAGCAGCCAGGTCATCACCACTACCTGTTCCTCCATTAGGACATGCACTGGTTTGCCCATACTGTATTTCTGCAGGTTGGCTGGGGAGAAGACGGCAGATCTAGATTGCCTGGCTCCAGCTGGGGAGCTCCCTGAGGGTGGGATTTTTCTAAAACATCTCAGTGATTTAGGACCATGGGTTTCTGTTGACTTTTGATGGTTCATGTGAAACAGATCATATGTGTACCTACAGAATCCCCTTCCAGAATTTTCCTGCCAACAGCCAGATATAACATTCTAGACAGCTCTTTATTGGCAAGATCATTTAGGGTAACTAGAATTCACCACATTGTCACAGCTGAAGTGGACTTTTAACCCATCTGTGCCAAGTTGTATAAACTTCTTGACTTATGTTAGTCATGTGATAAATTATGTTGGTGTACCTCCAGGAATTTGCAGATCTGAGAACTTTGGAGACTAAGTGGAACATCTGCATGGCATGAAAAATAAGTATCACACATTAATAAAAAACAAAGCAAAACAAAACAAAACCACCCCAGAAACTGTATTGCTGAAATTGCTGTCTTAGCAGTTCTCTACTTTTGTAGCAAAACCAGTTTCCAGCAGAAAGATTCATAAAAATATTTTCACTGTGACAGCTGACGAGGCAAGGAAAGTCAAGAAGTGTTCATGCTTCATTCTCTAGGCAGAAATATTGGAGATTAGGTGAAAACCTCATTCTTTATGACAAAATTCTCAGACTTCACCATACCCGGGTTTTCACCCCGAATCCCCACTGAGAAAAGATTTATTAGTCTCTATTCTCTTTGTATTTATGTGATCAGTAAAATCAATAAAATTAGCATCGAGTGATAATAGTTTAAGGTTTAAATCCACAAGTAAATTTTCTTTACCTATATTTTTTAAGTATATAAAAAAGACACTTTTTAGTGTTTTGATGGCACTGATTGGTATCAGGCTTTTCTTCTTTTTAATCAGAATTTCAGTATACTTCTAATAAAACATTTTAATATAAAAATATGAAAAACTCTCTAGCATCCAATCAACTAACAAGAACCTGTGCCTGGCTGTGTCTTTATTCCAAATTAGTTGAAACACAGGATTCTCTTTACTCTTTCTGAGAGAATAAATATTAAGTATGTATGTTAGGCATTGGACACAAACCTCTGTCCCTTTTGTAGTTGCATTTGGCCTCTGGCATATGAGTTTAATGTGGTTCATGTGCAGTGCAGACACATCTCCCAAGGCACAATGGATTTCTCTGGCAATAGGGGAAAGTGGGATTAGTGCAGCATTAGGCACAACATCAGAGACCCAGATGTAACCTGTCCCAGGGTAGAGGGTAAGACCAGGCAGTGCTTTGTCCTAAAGCTCTACAAGTCCTCCATCTCACAGCACAGCAGAAGCCTGATACATCGCTCATGAGAGGGCGTTACCCCTGCTCTTTAGGGTACTTGTGGCTGTTGAGGACCTTCTGTCCTTATGCTTCCTCCAGCACCTTGCTCCTTTAGAGGATCGTGCCTTTACACAAGGATCTCTCTTGCAGGAACTGAACCAATCCCCCTCAAGCAAGAGAACATTTTGCCCTGAAGACAATCCTTTTGATAAGCACAAAATTAGTGACAGGCAATTCTAGAACTATTTTGATAGATGATGTGACCCTTCTACTGCATTCATAAAGACATAGGAAATAACACTCCTATGGGAAAAGAAAGACAAAGGGAAAAAAAAAAATGCAGTTCAGAGAAAGAAGAGAAAGATAGTGGACGTTAATTTTGATTAAATACAGATTTCTCTTATCCTCCTTCCAGAAGTGCCTTCTAATCCCAGAGTCAGAACCTGTTGACAGACAGAGTGAAGCTCAGAACACATTCAGATTTCTTAGGTGATATCTTGCACTGGGTTCTCAGAAGCATGAGCCCCTCTGGTGGTGCTATTAACACAGTGTGCCAAAAGAAAAGCTGGCCCAGCACCCACAGACACCTGAAGAAACCTGGCCAGAACACTGGGGCTCACTTTGAAAGGATCCATTTTCCCTATTCTCACCAAATCCCTTCTCAGCAGCTTCTGCAATTGTTAGCATGAGCATTAAGGAGCACTTGCATTATGGAGGTGCAAAGATCTTTTCTGTTTTCTTTCCTAGAGGTGCATGCAGAGCCAGATTCACATATGCCTAGAATTTTACAGGTCTGATCTGAGCCCAAGACTGCAAACATTATCCAGGCAGATCTCCATGGAAGTCAAGTAACAGGCTACTGGCTGAACCAGTTTCCACTTGGAGCCTGATGTAACCATGGAGCAGGTGTGAATGCAGACATTGTGTCCACCAGAATGAGCATTATGCAAGGCTTACTTTAAAAAAAAATTAAGGCACATAGTGCTTTAAGACATTTTCTTTACATATTCTGTAATGAATTTAACCAGATTTTAAAAAAATAGCAAAATAAAATAAACAAGTAATGAGAAAAAGTAAAACCTACTCTAGATTTCAGCAACTTGTAGGATTAAAGAGGTGGTCTCCCCTTTCATCACACTGCCCACTTCAACCTGCTTGCTCAGTATCTGCCAGGAAACTGTTTAAAGTTCCTGTAGCTTGAAAAATGGCCATTCTTTACAAAGAAAGAGATTTTTATCTGACCGGCCAAGATCTTAGAATGTCAATACTTGGCTCTGACTAATACAAAAATAAACAAATATGCACGCACATGCACACATAACCTAGGATGGAGGTCTATTGCTGAGTAGTTAGAAAGATTGGACTATTTAATTATGGTAAAACTCAATAAGAAATATAAAGGTAAGGAAGAAAATTTACTAAAAGGAACACTGGGAGCCTGCAGCCTTTCATCCTTTGTTGCACAGCATATGATGATCAAAATGATGTGTCCCCATCGACTTCCTAAATGACTTATGTGCCAGTCATGACTCTCATCCTGGTAGACATCTGTGACAGAACTCTTCTCAACCACCTTGAGGCATCTCTGGTCTAGCCAACCAGGCTTCTATAGGCAGTAAAGAGAATTAGAACGTGACTGTTCAGATCCATCCCAGTAGCATCCTTAAAACAAAGTAGTTGTACTCCAGGAGACATTTTCCCCTCTCCAGGAAGTATAAACAATGAGGCTTCACTCTGCATGAATAACCAATCTTCCCCTGCACTCAAAGACCAACTGGGGCAAGGAATAAAAGTTTTACCCTAAAACTCCTCCACTGTGCTGTGAGAAAGGTTAAATTCTGGGCTCATCGTCCAAGAATATTTAATGTTCAGTGATCCACTCCTTCCACTGATACGCTTTCCAGTGAGAGTTCCAGTCCAGTTTAGTTCACACATCTAAAGTACCATGTGTGACAGGATAAGTGGATGCTGAAAAGCTGTTTTCTCTCTCAGCTGAATGTGGAGGCAGGTAACTGAAGCACTTTAGAAACTCAGAATTTGAACTCCAGGGAAACTGAGGAGATTTGCAGGTGAATTTTGGAGATTTATGAAGTGAAAGAGCTTTAAAGAGAAATTTCTTAAAAGATGCAGTCCAAAACACAAGAATCTGTTGTCAGTGAAACAAGACTAGCATAGAAACTCACCTGTCATCTTGAGCAGAAACATAAGACTTATATTACACAGAGGAAGCAAATGCATACATTACCTTTCCTTCAGAATATGCAGCAAGGGGCAAATCAGTCCTAGAATAGGGAAGGATGTTCTTTGCATTTTTGATGTCCCTGATACTCAAATGTACAGCATACTAGAGAGACATCATGGGAAGGATAACACAGAGGGCCAACATGTGCTTTTTCTCTGGATAAGGTAAGAAAGAACTTAAAGTAATATTTCTCTCATTTTATTAATGAAACATAAAAATATACATTTTGGAACCTAATGTAAATATTTTCCTTCTGATCCCCTCCCCTTGAAAATATTTAACATATTGAATGGGAATATTTCAAAATATAAAAATAAAAGAAACCCAGTCAGTGAAAGCAATTATATGTTTTCATACTACTCAGTGCTGATGGCAGGAGGGAGCAATTTTGCACTTGCTCCTGCCTCACAGTTAAGTCTTTTGAGGCAGCAAGTCCTCCTTAAATTAAGAGATGAAGCACACTGTAAAGGACTGCTCGTTGGCATGCCTGCTCTGTCTTTGCAGCACACTTAATCTATACCAGGAGAGAAAATTTGGAGTCTAGCAAATGCTTTTGTATCCAAATGTCTTCCACAGCATACAGCTACAGCCATGCTATTTGAAAAGCAGAGGTCTCTTAAGAGACCAATTGCAAGATTTTGCAGGTTCCTCTAGGAGCCAATAACACTGGCTGTTCTTTTGTGTTTGCTTCTCCAAGATGAGAATGCACATGAATGTATCCTTCAAAAGCTTCAGTTCTGATTTGATGTGTTTTCTTGATCTGGCTTAAATTTTCACCTTTGCCTTCAGCGCTTTTATTTTGGATTCTTTTGGGTTCCCTTTTCTTTTTTCTGCATTATTTTAATAGGCAGCTGTTCTGCATTAATCGAAAAGAAAAGAGTTTTTTTCCTCTCTGCTTTAATTATGTTCAACTGATGGTTTTGATTTATCTTCTTCAAAAACGTATCAGTGTTTTAAATGCCTACATGTCCGCCAAATACTGATTCTTTTTAATATGCATTTATGCAATTCACCTGGAAGCTGTTTTTCATGCACACTAACATAGAAGCACCACTTGCATTTCTGAGGCATTTATTATGGGATCTGAAAACTCAGCAGCTAATAAAACAGTCAGTTTTGGATAATGATCAGTCCAGAGAGGCCATATGGGGACACAAGGGACACTGGGGAATTTTTACTTCTTATGGAATTGAAAGAAATGGAAAAGTTGGATAAACATGTATTTGAAATTGCTTGTGATAAATTAGACAGTATTCTGGGAGGAGTTGACAACGTTGTGTCGTTTCCATTGTGACAGTCAATTTTGAAGTGAAGCACAAATAAAGGAAGAAACCCAGGAGATCAGTCTCACATGTTCTTGATATGTTCCTGACACAGGAATAAATCAGCCTGCTTAGAGGGGGGTGAATTTGCATGAGAGAAAGCTCATCTGTTTTTATGACCTCCAAAAATACTGAAGCAGTTGCTGTTGCCAAGTTTTTGGATCCTTTTGTTTTCTTCAAATTCTCTCACCTTAATGTGTTTTTTCCATGCCACTCCCAGTGGAATTATTTCCTTAGCCCAGAACTTGAAGATCCATCTTTCTTCATTTAGGGGCTGATTCAAACCCATTTAAGTCAATGGAAAGAGTTCCACTGACTTTAGTGGGCTTTGGACCAATCCTCACATTCCTCCGGAATATGCTTTTCCTTCCATGGTGCTCACAGAAAATAGTGTCAGCTTTACATAGTCCAGAAAAAAAGGAAAAAAGGCAGGGGGACCAACCTACATGAAGAAGATGTCTTGGCATAGACATAGAACAGTTACTACTCCTCACTAGCTATGTGTAGGTCCATTTTATTTGGGGAAAAAAAAAAATTAAAATCACTGCGTTATTTTTTTCCTTCCAAGTGTTAGTCAGCTATGGTTATGCTGATCAACTGGTCTAGTCAGGAGAGTCTCAAGATGTTTCTTAACATATTCTTACCAGTCTCTTAATGTATTTTTACCAGTCCTTTATGATTTTTTATCTCATACTCAATGGGCTTTCTGCCTTTTGAGCACTGTGAACATGGCAAAAGTCTGCACTTCCAGAAGACATTTAGTTAGCTGCCATCAGGCTGCTATCTTCTATCGTCCATTGGTGCTTGAGAGAATTTTGGCCTCTTATCACACAGCTGCTCCACCAAAATTCCTACATGGGGAACAGTCCATTCTTTCTCCATAATAGGAGGCTTTCTCCTAGATCCAGTCACAGTACCTGTGCTCCCACTGCAATCACAAAGAATCTGGGAGCTTCAAGAAAAGTGGGGTACTATGTCCAAGCACATGCAATTGCAGATCAAGTCAAAGTGGAAATGAAGACGTCAAAGGCACAGTGGAGAGGCTCTTACTTGGGAGGGGTAAGAGCAGGCAGGTGTCAGCCACTTCCCACCAGGAGTCATCGTGCACAAGCAGGTAGGCAGAATCTGAGTACCGCCCTAGGAATAAAGAAAAACCAAACCTCTGTTGGATGTCTGCCTTTATTTCTGGAGGAGCAATTTTGTAGGCTTTAGGGTCAGCCTTTAAGTTTTTGCAATACTGATGATTTGGCTAAAGTTTTTGTGGAAGTGGAAATTCAAGGTACCGTCCAACACACTTCAGGAGTGCTATATTTTAGCAGGAGGAAGGAGCTGAACTCTGCATTTACCGACTTTCAAAGTAACTTCCTTAGAATAAAACTACTTTGAGATTAAGTAACACAGAAAATATATTAATTTGTTGAGAACAATCAGTTTGCAATTAACCAAATTCATGTCCTGCTAGAATTCTTGATCAAGATTTTAGTAATTCAGACTTAATCACTTGAAATTTTACATTGATTCATAACTATGGAAAACAAATATCTCTGATCCTTTTTTTCTTATTCTTAGAAGAGAAATATGGATCTACATTCTTGTAGATAGCTCAGATTGCCCATTGTTCCCCTTATTTCTGCTCCAAAAAAAAAGTGAGATACTTTTCAGAGAATTTAAAAGAAACTATTAATTTTTCATCCCAAAGCTGTGAAGAGTGATGGCTTTAAAGATGGTATCACAGGAGTATAATTATCTATATCTGGTCATGAAGGAATTGCAGCAATCTTCTTCGAGATCTATAAAATGTAGATATAGATAGATATCACATGTCATCTTTGGTGATGGCCAGGTATTATATGACAATAAGCACCCTTCATAAACAAATACTGAGTCATCAGCTTTGATGCTGAAGAAGTGAAGGTTATGATAAACTTATGTAAGAATCAATTTAATTTTATCTCATGTCAGTGACTCATCTTTCTCCCCCACAAAATAGTGGTTCTGGCTTTCCTACTGTTTTATCCTTCTACAGTGTGTAGCAAAGAAATTTACTACTTAAATGCTTGTGCTTTATGTTGATAGAAAACAATGCAAAGAGGAAATCGTTTCTGAACACATTTCAAAGGGCAAGGGGCCAAGGGACAATGAACCAATTTAAAATACAATTTGAGAACACTGGTGTTTTAATTTGAAAGAGTTTGTTTTATGTTAAAATCATTCTGAGTATATCCACTTCAGTGTCACACTTCGTAAAGCCTCTCTCTCGCTTTCTACCATAACTGCCTACACAATTTTACTAGAAAACTCTTAGAATATGCTGATCAGTTGGAGTAAAGAATTCAGGGAGTAAATAGGAAGACATATTTCTAGAACAACAGGAAACATGCTGTAGATGCTCATCTGACTTGTCTGTCACCTGCTGACATCAGAAATTTCAGATGCTGGAGGGAGGATGATTGTGTTTCCTCCAAGCATAGCATACTTCTCCCAGCCCAGACATCAATAAGTGGTTCAAGTGGGCCTGTCTTCAATGATGGTCTCATTTTATTCTATTTCTTTAAATTCTCTCTATAGTAGCATCCTCCTTTGTTGATCCCTCTTTTTTTTAACATTTTGCATGATTTCTCTTCATATATTTTTTGTGTTCCTGCCTCTGTGGTATAAAATTCATCACTGTCTTCTCAGTCTCCTCATCAACAAACAAGCTCCTTGTGATTACTCAATAAAATGTTTGAAGTAGCAGTGCAGAAATTCCCCCTTACATCACCCACTTACACAGTTGTCAAATCTGGTTCTTACTTTACTTTGCATTTATTTTCTCTTATTCAGGTAGCACTGAACTTCGTAGTTCTGCTGCAAAGTGAGTTTCATCATTTGTCCCTATCTTACACTCAAAAGAGTTTGAATTGCTTTGTCATTCTATAGTTTTTCCATTATCTAACCAATCTGGAAATCTTTTGCTTCTCCCTCCATAGCTTAAGATTCTTTTTGTTCACTTGTTCATAATAGAAGATTTTGCTTAGAACACAACACTGGAGATTTGTAAAACTCTGTCTATGCTTTTTCCCCAATTAGTCATCTTGACAGCAGCATATTTTGCATCTTTTACTACTATTATTTATTTTGCACCCTGATAATGACATTTCATGGACTGGTGATGATAATTCTTGCCTTGACTCCCATGTCTGCTCCCCAGCACTGTGCCTACAGCTCTTGCATTAACAATGAAGCATCAGCAGTTTTCTCCTTGTGCTTGTTGCATGTGGCACTCAGCCTGAGCCACTGTCCACTGTTAGGCTGTTGTGTTGGGTGTCTGGGTTCCCCATGCCATGGCCTTGTGCTGCTGCTGGGAAGAAACAAGGCCCGTGCAGCAAAGGTTCCTGCTAGATGTGCTTCCTGCAGATTTTGGTGAGGACCTTCACCCATGCCTTGTCATGAAATAGAATTAGATTTGTCTCAGGAAATTTGAACCTCCAACATACAGATGCATACATCTGCAATTACTTAAGACTTCCTATGTAATCAGTGGTAAGAAACAGGCACTTCTCGGGCACAATTATTATGACATAATTTAGATATCTGTGGTAGGATGAGGTGACTCATACACTAAAAATGCTTATTTATCTCTAGTGACTGTACAGAAAATTTAAGACAACTAGCTTTCAGAGGTAGACATCAACATTATAAATACCCACACTTCATCATGTGATCTTTATGTGTGGAATCGCAGGCTGAGGCTGGTGAAAATGAGTCTTATCCCTGATTTAGATGAGTGGTTCCACCAAAAGCTGAGTGATTAGCCTCTCTGAAGGACAACACCACTGTGCCCTTAAGCAGAGGCAGCTACCAGTTTTGAGTTGTTTTGGGGGTTTTTAGGTCTATGTCTGACCATTAAATTTCAGCAGAATAGCTTCTACAAAAAAAATTATATTCTTCCTGAGATTCAGACTGCAAAGAACAGTGAGGAACATCAGAAAATCAGGCTTTCAAAATTTTCTTTTCCCCCTTCTTTCCACACATGGACAAAGATGTAATAGGGAATGTGAGGAGAATTACAGCACTGGAGTTTAGCCTTGTCTATGAGGCCCAACAAAGACTGTATATATAATTTTGTATATATAAGGGAGGGGATTTGTATATATAATTTGTATATATAATGGAGAGAAATAGTGAGAGCTAAAGACTTGCAGAGCAGAAATTCTTCCAGTTTGGAGTATTGTTTGTTTGATTGTTTTCAAAAGGCATGGAATGCTTACACAGAAAGGAAAATACTTCATCTTGGTGTCTGGGAGGAATCCATCATACTCCACCTGGAATTTGCTTTGAACTTTCATTGCCCAGATGTGGATGGTTTGTTTAGAGGAAAATATAACTTATCTATATGCTTATGCTATGCACTTCATGATATGTCTTGCAATAAACACGGTTACAGACATACATATCACTGTTATCTGAAACATGGGATGGTTTAGAAGCCCAAGAGCAGCAAAGAGAGTTTAATACTGACTTATACAATAATTAATTTAAACTCTGTCCTTATCAAAATCCGTGACAAAATTCCACTGACTTAAGCAGTGCTAGAAGTTCAGTCCATGTTACTTTGTCATTTGCTGTTAGCAAAGGGTTCACATCCTGTTCAAAAATGAATGCAATTTAAAAGCTCTTCTGTCTGATGCATCAAAAATGCACTTTGATTCAAAGTGTACTGTATCAGAATGCAGCCTATTTACATTAAATCTCAAATCTCGTAAATGGAAAAAATATTTGTAGGCAACATGAAACAGATCTTTGTGACAACATAACCATGTGAAATATATAGTTTATTACAGGTCAAAAAGTTTGTCTTTACCTACCAATGTCATAGCCCTACTCAGTGAACACATATGAAGCACAATATTCTTGTAAAATATGGATCCAGTCGTGGCTTGGCTTACCAAAATTTCATTCTTGTGTGATTCATTAATCCTTCTGCACTGGTGCTGTTGACATGGTGTTGCAGATGAGATATGTTAGCAAACAGGTGAGGGGCAGTAGTTTTAAAATGTTCCATAGCTATAACTGATCCAAGTGAGCACTGTAATTTCTTCCTCCAGAAAGAAGCCAAACATCTTAGCTTAAGATGAGCTTGGTGATAACTTTATCTGACCTGCTTGGCTTTGTTCTGAAAGGGATTAGGAGCATGCACACTATCTTTTGAGAGGTGGTTTATCACCTCCTTTTTATTTTTTCTCAAATGATAGTTACAGCTGAGATAGATAGCTAACTCTTCCAGTGTCCATTTCTGCTGCAGAGACCTGGTTTGTGCTCTTGCCCTTGGCTAAGACACATTCTTAGAAAATGGGAGGCCAGTCTTCATCTACTCTGGAATGACTAATTTGTGGATGCTGAGTATGTTGTTTAAGGAATAAATTCTGCACCATGAAAAACTGTCTGTGTACGAATTCAATTTTTAAAAAAGTTCAGGCTAAAAAATGTGCTTCTTAGCTACTAGGGAAATTAATAAAAGGGAATGTGCATATTGTCTATTTGTAGAGATGTTTAGACAAGTTACTGGAGGTGACTGAAAGAGAATATTGGAATTTGTATTGTATTTAATTCGGTTTTCTTCAGATTTCAAAGTCACAGATATTGAAAATAATAAAAAAGAATCAGTCTTAAATAATTCATTATTATAAGGCAGCCTATTTGCAAAGCTTGCTATTAAGAAATGTTCAGAACATCATTATTTATTCAGAAATTTGTGAGTCAGTATTCTGACAGGTTATAATAAAAGAATAATTTGACAGGGAAATTCGGCGTTTTTAATCAGTTATTCTTCCATCTGTGACAATGAATGAGTTTTTAGTGTTGGCTGTAAAATTACTGTGTGCAATGTTGGAATACTTTATTAACAAAATTTTTATTTTCCTTTCCCTAGAACCTTGGCATCTATTTTCTCATATATTTATAGCCTATTCATCAGACTTTGGCCTGTTCATTCAGGTTACAAATGAAACAAACCCTAAGATTAAAGCCAAGTCTTCAAAGCAGGTACATCCAGTGTGATCTGTAGGGCCAAGATGGAGAAGAACTCCTGTATATGCTCAGTTTTTAACACAGAGACAAGTGCTTTACTGAAGTCATAAAGAGATGGAGATTAAAAGTTGTTGTGGTGAATGGACATTTGTAGCCTGGACGAAAATCACGATGCTTGTGTGAAGTACATGTGTGACACAAGTTTCAATGAACCTTGCCAAAATCTTAAGAGTATTACAGTGCTGAATGCATTCCAAAATATTTGTCATACTTGGTGTTAAGAAATAACTTGTCTCACTGTGCAGCTTCTCTAAAATAGCTGTTTTACACTGGTATTTAATGGGTCTTTTCCAAGCAGAGCATATGAAGTCAGAGAAGAGGAATTAGGTGGCTTTGCAGGGCACCACAGTTGACCCGTATGTGCTGTAATGTATGGAATGGCTGAATGTGCACTTGCTGCCATGGTGATGTAAGAAGCAGACGTCCCCCATGACAGCTGTCGGGGCCACAGCCGGACAGGCAGCCTCGCTGAGGTGAGCAGGCCTGCTCAGCTCCCTGGCCCCAGACCAACATGCTAATTATTCATGCACAGCAGCATATTTGCTCGGGGAAAGAGGATACAGTTAGCAATGGATTAGATCAGCTGAAAGCTCAGCAACTTTTTTTGCAGAAGAGTGCAGTGCAGAAAGTGTTGTTTGATCAGAGCTGAGTTTCGTAGCATTCTCTTAAATTATAAAACTAGCATATGTGCTACATTATACATCTACTTGTGGTTTTGGTATTGTTATGGTAATTGCTTCTATGCAATCGTTATCCCCTTTTACTCTGACTTCTAAAGTGGTAGTAATGACTTTGATTTGAAAATCCAATTTTACATGTTCAGCTGCCTCTGAGACAAAAGGTCTACAGTGTACCTTACCTCAGCAAGAGAGCAGACATTCTGGACAAACAGCTCTGAGAGATTTAGGTATGTCTCATACTGCCTTGGGGCCAATAGGTAGAATAAGTGACCCCTTGATGCTGTCCAACCAGCTCTCATTTTGGAAATGAATGTATTGCGGCATGTCCTGTGGCCAGGTTCTCAGGTGGTTCTAAGCCAGTCTCATGCAGGTGGGTTAGTGGCCTTGTGCTGACTTCTGTTCAGAGCATACGGCTTGGATCTAGCAAAGCAAGCCACAGGGCATTCCACTTCCCCCTTACGGAGGTTCAAGACTGAAGCAGAATGACACTTTTTTAAACTCACTAATTGAAGACTATTAATTCCAATGTTTACAAAGTAGTTACAAGATTCACATGTGCTATCATGCTCACTGCAAAAACAAATCTGTGTCTTGTACTCCTAAAACAGGCACCCAGAATTAACACAGGGCTGAAGGAACTTGTCATGTAAAATTAAATGGTCTCATCTATTTTAGTTGCAACACTGTTTGCTCCTTCTGGGGAAAAGTAGAACAAAGAAGTCTGGCTGGGATCTGAATGCAAGATCCAGAAAGACTGAATTTGCAGGTTCAATATGTTTATTTTCATGACCAGACCCTTGGCTAGAGACTCAGAGGCAAGGGTTATACTGAAGTATTTCCTGGAAGTAATTCGTGGTTTTGAAAGGAAGAGTCTATTAAACAGAGATACTTTGCTCCATCTTCTGAGAAGAGTTTATTTGTGGCCATCTGTATGCTGCTAGATGTTCAACCAGGCACTGCATCAACAGAGATGCTGGGTATCAGACTGACAGTATTAGGTGCAAGCTCTGCCTGACTGGTGCAGGAGATACATCCCAACCAAGCCCTACCTAAATTGCTTCTAGAAGCACTGATTCACTCCTACTGCCCCAGTTTACTGCTGCCTTCCCTTCCTTCGGGTCTCAGCTAACACTTCTGCCCAGCTGTTGGCTTCCAAACCATTCAGACTGAAGCTGTTCATTCAGAGAAGTTGTAGATGCCTGTTGTGTTCAAGGCCAGGTTGGATGGAGCTCTGAGAAACCTAGTCTAGTTAAAGGTGCCCCTCCCCATGGCAGGAGGGTTGAAACTAGAAGATCCTTAAGGTCCTTTCCAACCCAGGCCATTCTATGATTCCAAGTTAGTTAACTGGTGTCTCTTACACCAAAAAGGGAGGTACAAGGCACACACCTCAGTGTAGCTTACTAATTTAAGAAGGTTTGAGTTTTGGTTGGTTGGTTGGTTTTTTGCAATGACTTCTGTGAATCCCCTTTCTGTGTCCAAATCTCCTCACTTGTGCTTGGTGACAGCCAAGTACTCCCTGAACCTTGATCCCTTTGGTAAACGGAGTTTTTAGTCACAGTGAAAGAAGACCTTACACTTCTCCTTGTTCTCTACTAATTCCTATGCTGTCTCTTTCCTAGAGCAAAAAGGAGGCTGAAGAAAATCCTACTTATGAAGCACCCCCATTCTTAGCTCTCCTGTGCAAATGCTGCCACTTCCTTAATTCCACAGCTTCTACCTCAGGGAATTTATTTTGGACTCTCCTTCCATTTTTGCCAAAGAGCTCACTGTTTCCAAACAAAACAACCTCGCTTCATGACCTCTTCAGTCAGGACATTAGCTTTCTCCTGAGGAATAATGTTACTTGCTTGATAACTGATCTCCTGCTCTGGTTTGTGCTGAGTCTGCCTGGTGTGCCCAGCATGCTGCCAGCACCCTTTGAAGAGCAATTAAAAAGTCAGAAAGAGTTAGCAGCATTTTTGTGCAATGGAGACCTTAATGGATGAGGACAACTCCTTTAAGCCATGCTACCCACACAGTTTGAGCCAGGGAAAACTTTAAAATGTATGTGTTTTACTAATGCAGTTCTATGTCAGTCACAGGTACATGCTTGAGTATTTGCATGTCTTGTTAATAGCCTTAAATAACCTAACACCCAATCCATGACTTGTTAACAACTTCCTTGGAATAATAAGGGATGAATAAATCACTGTGTTTGGGTAATCATGCCATTAACCTTGAAAAGAAAAAAGAAAACAGATGGGAGAGAAAGACATAAAGGAAGTCCCAAAAGACTTTGCTGCTTGAGAACATAACACCAATATAAATTTACACATAAATTTATACTGTGAAATTAAAGCAATTCAGAAAAATTTATTCTTTTTCATATCTTATTTCAGGGGAACAGCAACATTTATTTGGATTTACTTTAAATCATTTAGTCACAGATTAAACTGAATCAGAGTTAAGCCAGTCATTCTCAGATAAGAAAATGAACCCAGACAATTTCACAAATACAAAGGCTGCTTTGAGTTATACTGGTCCAATTTTTTCTCTTCTGTGAATATTTAGTGATGGCAAATCAGCAAAGGCATATGTGATCGCAAAGATGAAGCTGCAGCAAATTACTTATTTATGGATCTCTTCCTTGTTTTTCCTTGGTCTACCCATAATAGAGTTAGCAAGGGAGAAAAGATCAAACTCTTAACAGTTGCATTTAGCTAAGTTACAGCTAACGGGGACTATGCAGGGACAGCAGAGTACAGAGAAAGTGTTTCACTGCCTGGAACTGAGAGCAGGCTGGTTCAGTTTGGCCTGCAGTTGGTGACAGTGCGTTGGCAGAAAGTCTGTCAACTCATCCAGCTTCCTATCTGCGTGTTCTTTCTGCCATCCTCAGTACTAGCGACCAGAATTAGTTCTGCTAGCAAGTGTAGTCATCTCATATTTTTTCTTTCTGTTCCTCAATGAGTATATAGGAACCTGTGCAATCTGAGGATTTTTCTCTTTCTCTGGGTTACAGTGTATGACGTAAATGAAGCAGAGTATTTGTTATTACACAAACCTCAACAAGACATGTAAGGTCAGATATGTACAATCCTGACCTGTCCTTCTTAACCTCAAGTACCCTGGGTTAATGTGACAAACCTTTTCCTGGCCTAGGAGAGAGAGTGATTAGAAGCAAAGAATGGCTCTTCTTCACCTCATGATCAGGGCCTGACAACATCACAAAGAACTGCAACAACTGTGTTGCCATTATTGTTTATCGCTTCTCCCTGCTGTGAAGTGGTTCTTGGCCTAATGGTTATAAAGTGTTGTCAGTGGATAGTCAGAATTCTTCAGGTAAGTAATATATTTCTTCTGTTCTGATTGTCTGGAAGGCAATATTGTGGATTTGGGTATCAGAACACTTAATTCACAGATATAGTTTCAGGGATCACAGGCCTTCCCTGTCCTGCGGGGAAGACAGTGCAGTGAGGGAGAGAAATTGGGCAGTTTAGCATAACAGGTTCTTCCATGAGATCCTTGCTCTGCAAGATGACACAGTCCAAGAGGGAGGTTCAGCAGGTCAGCATGGTGGCTTTTGCCATCCTGAACTTCATCCTGGCGCAGGATCATGAGGTTTCCTGGTCTCTTTGTTTCCTCTCTGACCCCCACAATGGTCCTGGATCTGGATGCAGGGGTGTGGGTTCTCCACCAAAGCCATCAGGAAAGGCAAAAAACATATTTTCATAGACTCAAATATATTTCTGTTAGGTACATAAACACTTGCATTCAAATCTTTGTTTCCCATCTCTGCTATTGCTAATACCTCTGGTAATAAGTGATTTCCCATCTTTCTTCAATACCATGAAGCTTTTTGTACACTCTTCCAGTCTTACACTCAACAGAAACAGAATGGATCAAACTAATACTCATATAAAATGGAGCTTAGTTTGTTTGAATGGGTTTTTTAGTTTGTTTGTTCTTAATTAGAATTGAGGAACAATCTTTGTACCTATCATTTGTGGAAATCTTGTTGTGTTTTATATAATAAGAAACCCCAACAGCTATGAAAAAATCTAAACCTATGTTCTGTAAACTAAGTTCTTGTGGTTTATCACAAGGAAAGGGTTAATAAACCAAGTTGTATTTAACCATTCTTCAAGTCTGGCCTTGCTGAATGAATTACTGCAATTAGACTTCTTCTGGGAGAGTGTTGTGTCTAACAGTGCTCGCACACCAGGAATGAGCAGGATTATGAAGTCTGAGGAGCCAGAAGGCCTCTTCTTGGTGCGTGTGCGTGTACAGGTCTAGCAATCTATATTGTTACTCTTTCAAGGGTGCTACTGTGAATTAATGTGTGTGGTCCAGCACAACCAATTTGGAGACAACTTCTCTTTTGGATGCCTGTTTGTGAGACTGGATCTAGTAACACGTTTCATCCGCCCATCAGTAAGGACGCCAGTAATGGGAAGATGCCCAGTGACTTCAGTGGGAGTCAAATTTCAAAGTAAATGAAGAGGTTTAAAATACTCATTAAACCATGGCTCTGAGAACTGCTAGTCTCTGATATTCGAATATAAGATGAAGGCGTGCAGCCAGGGGCTTGAAGGAGAAAATGCTTGCAAGTTTCAGTGTTTGAGCAGCTCAGCACAGATACGTGGAAATGAATGTTTAGGAGTCTCTGGTAGTTGCAACAGGCCATGGCATGAACATTTGAGTGTTTGTTAATTAGCTAGTTATTTCTGACCTATGACATTTTCCTTTCCTGTTAGGTATTTTCTATGCAAAAGTGATTAAAATGGGGAGGCTGTACAGACACCTGAAAGGCTAGAGGCTGTTCAGATGAAATCCAAATCCCCTAAACTTTGTTACCACATTCCACTAATGCTATGAATTCTGTTTAGCTGATGCCAGCATGGTTTTATTCATATTAAATTTCTCAAAGTTTTATTTGCCTGGTTTAAATAAAAATAAGAATTGGTCTAAGCCTTCCAAGAAAGAACCTTAAAAGTTTCAGATTTGAAGTACAAAAAGATGAGGTAATTTAAAAGGAAAAAAAAGACAGAGAGAAGTAAAAGGAAAAAATAGTAAAAGGAAAAAATCAAATAGCTGTTCCAAGTTATACCATTTCAAGAAAAAAAAAAGGTCTGCAAATATGATACCCTCTAAATTTCCAGTGTAATTTTTGAAGCCTCAAATTTGAGGGCTTGATATGTATTTAAGCAGAACATTTTATTATTCAATCAGTCAATATTTTGAGAAGAGACAGGCATAAGCTGTCATCAACAAGACATCCTAACCAGCTTTTTGTTTTCCAACAAAATTTGCAGATTTGGCTCAACTGAAACATTTAATATGTCTAACTCAATTTCTAACAGTTATTTTAAATTAAAAATGAGGAAAAGTTTAAAGGTAGCAATTAGATATGTTAAAAATAAATACTTCTCTATTTAATGCAGAAATAAGTCTTCATTTTGAAATTCACTATTTTGTGATGTCTAAACATCTTAATTATTTTCCAGTAAAATAAAATCTTTTTTTCAATCTAGTATTACTCTTTTACTGTTTTGATCACCTAAATATTCTTGTTGTATATATTCTTTGTAATCAAATTTTCTGCAACCAAGTCACTTCAGACCAATATTACTACTTATGTTTTCCAGCATCATAACCTATGAAACTCTGTAACATCCTGGAACCATGGTGCTGGACAACAGAACAAATACTGATTAGCCGTGGGTGACTGAAATTCTGGCTCCATCCCAGGGTGAGGCTGACTTGGTTTACACGTTTTCACACATTAAATGGTATTTTTTCCTTTGCATTACTGTCCATTTCATTGTGTAAGAGGCACCTGGGAGGAACGGGCTGCCTGGGCCTCGGGGTAGATGAGAACTGGCATCACCACACAGCCACTGGCAAGGGAGTGAGAAGCACCCTGCCCTTTGCTCAGAAGACCTGTGCAAAGTAACCACTACAAATGCTCAGCTGCAGCATCCTTCTGGAGCTGTGAGAATAACCACGTTTTGGCTTTGCAGAGGTTTTAGCAGGAGTGTAAGTAAATGAAGCAGAATTGCAAATCCCAGCTACACTGCCCTCCTGTGTATTTCGGGTACAGCATCCATGCACAAGCCCCAGTACCTTTAGCTTTAATTACCATGGTGAAACATTTTATAAACAGCAACACGTTTCCTGAGTGTTAGTCATGATGTTCCTGCAACTGCAAGGAATGCAACCATCAAAGGCAAGAGCATTTACAGAGTCTCCCAATGCACTACAAAAAAAAATAAACCAGGCAAGTAATCAGAACTTCATTTCTACCTGAATTTTTCTTTAATTTTCTCAAATAATACAGCAAAAGAACAAGCTCCATTGCTTGTTTCTTAGCTTTCTCCCTATAAAATGCTTCAGAGTATCCCTAACTCACCAGCAGGGAAAACCCTTGTGGACCCCGTGATAGAGCTGAAGACCTGCATTAGCTCCTGAAGTCAGAAGAGCAGTCTGAATGTTCCCCAAAGCAGTTCCCATTGTCATCTTATCCCATCAGGAGATTGACACTTATGGAAAAAGACTGAGTTTTTCAATCCCACTGTAAATCTTGGAACACAGAAACAGAGGATGAAATTTTGTCTGAAATGAAGGTGCTGTGTGTCCTGGGTATTTGAGATGAGAGCACATGTGGCACTGGCTGACCTGGGGAGTGGGAAGGAGAGGAAGAGGTCCTTTTGCTAGTCTTGCTGCCTCAAGGAATAGGGCTGTGGTCCTGTCCCTAAAAAATGATGCCCAGAGCATGCAGAAACACAGGCATGTGAATATGGTTGCACTAGCCTGCATTGCTCAGGCTACTTCTGGAAAGGACAAAAGTAGTGCCAAAAACAGCAGGTGAAAGAAAGCTACTGAAGTCCTCACAGAGGAAGAGGAACCTCTGAGGAATTACAGAAATCGGGAGAAGCCTGGAGCCCCTTTTGGGCCTTATAATGTCTTGATCATTCATTGGCTTAGTCTTCTCATATTTAAAGCAAAACATCCATATTACTTTTCACTTGTCCCTTTTTATTCTCTTCCAGCTTCCTCGCAACTGACACCAGACTGAGCTATATGCTTGAGTGCATTGCTGATTTTTTTTCCATTCCAAAACACTTTTTATGGAGTGACAAAATAACAATTTTCTAACTTAGTTTTCTTGAGCCTCCCCAGACATTTGAAAAGACTTTTGGAATCATAAGCTTTCAGAAATATTATATAGACAACCGTACTCTTTTCTTTTTCTCCTTCAGCAGGTCTTTATCATTTATTTTTCCAAATTCATTGTGTAGGGATGATTGTCAGAATGTGCTGACTAACAGGAATGCCTAATGGATGCACTGTGCATGCCAGTTCTAAATTTGAAATGATTTCCAGCTGTCTTTTCTGGAATATGAACAGTACCTGCTTTTCCTCTCTATATACTGTATTTCAGATTCTTTCCTAAACAGCCAAAATATATTCCTCCCTAAGAAACTTCATAGGCACTAAACCTTCAAATTCACTTCTTCACTGTTCAGTTGAGTCAAAAATTTACATAATTGCTCAGAAGTTATTTTCTTAGAATGAATATGATTCTTGAAGGAAATAACTCAATCCAAAGTCCACTTGTTTTCTAGTTCAAAGATCTTATTGAGTCCATTTTCATGTTGTGTGGCCAAGAACGCCTTCACACTCTGAATGTTGACTAAACATTTAAAAAAAAGCTTTCAAATATTCCATTAATATAGTCAAATCAACAGAGCATTGCTCTGAATATGTACAGGATTTTTTCAGGAAGAAATTCCAGACCGATAGAAACCATATTTTTTCAGCATGGCAGGCCAAGTGAATAATGTTTCAAAAGATTGTATTTTCTTTATTTACTTTCTAAAATGTGAATGAACAACAATTACAACAAAATTCTAGAAAGCAACCACTTCTTCAAACCATTTCTCTGCTTTAATGACGTATCCAGGATGTTCTTCGTGTGGAAAAAGAGTGTCTTTGGGTGATTTGTAGCCAAATTAGCTGCGGAGATTCCTGAAAATCCTACAAAGCCTTGCTTTTCATAAGGGCCAGAGCCAAAGCTGGGGTCTTAGTAGGGATCACAGTAGCTGGACAGGAATTCAATGAGACATCTCAAGAGGCACCTGCGCTACAGGTACCACTTGAGGTATCTGTGGTGCACATTGAAGACCATGAAGTCCAGAGCAACTTTCCTTGATGTCAAGTAGGGATACTGGTGTAACTAAAGGAAGGGAAATACTATGTCAGGGGACTCACAGTAGGAGACCTTGAGCCTCCAGCCCTCCTTGAGCCATTGGAACACAGAGAAATTGACAGGGTGGAACATCACCAGCAGACCTGTCTGGGTTATTTTCTTTTGTTTCTCCTCTGTATTTTCACTGTAATCTTCAGGAGTAAGGCTCTGCTAATTGTCTAAAGCAGGTCCCTCCTTATTGAGTTGCATACTGTTGCTTCATAAAGTTTTGCATATGCTGGATTAGATGAGGCCACAAAAGTTAGCACTCTGTGTCTTACAGAGCTGCTGAGAGCAGAAGCTTAAAATGGAGAAGCTCCAGCTTAGATAAATGAATAAAAATCTAATTCTTATTCCCTTTGAAAAACTCATTCTACTTCCTGGGATCAGGACTTTGGTTTTGTCATGGAAAAGTATATTCTTATCATCCTTTTTATTATCCACTCTTTCTTGTTATATATGTTAACATTGGATTCCTAGCCAATACAAATTTTATTCAACTGTCTCCAATACCTAGTTCAGTCATGTTACAATCTTGACAGAGACATATTCCATAGGAATGAGTGAAATGTCGACTTATCCTGTATGTGTGTATCATTTCATTTCAAGGGTTCAATTTCAGCACCTTCCTCCTCATCTGAGGGTAAATATGTCTGCGTGTTCAAGACAAGGCAGGAAGAGATACCACCAATGCAAGAAAAGGGACAATTTTTCTTGAAAACTTTTTATACTAATACTGTGTAAGTGCAAACTGAGTAAAAGAAACACATGGCAATTTAAACCCCGGCATTTTCATATTTACACTTGTTATATAAGTTACAGCACTTTTTATTTTACTGTCTGCTCTCCTAAATATATATGTAATGAAAAGCAGTAACTCAAACAGTGGGCAGCAGTATAAATGGATTTCTTTGTTCATTACTGTTGTAAGAGATCCATCCCTTATTTCATCAAAGTAGAACTGCACTTGACTAGAAAGCAAATATTGTGTTGAATTCAGCACCTCTGTACCAAAAACATTTTTCTACCACAGCTCATCTATCTGTCACACACATCATTCGGTATTTCAAACTGTATTCTGAAAGTGGGAAGACAGATCTATTTCAGACTACAGTCTCTTTTTCCTTCATCCTTCCTCTTTCAGATGCCTCCTTTTGATTTCAACTTCTCTGTTTATATGCTAATGCTAAATGGAATTAATTGCTGCTGAATCTCATTGAAACCATGGTTGCCTTGGCTCAGCTTCACCTTGGCTCAAGTGATTGCTCCACCTTAGCTAAGTGCTCTTAGTTAGACCAGTCCACACACAGTGATGTTCCTGCTCCACTTTCATCCTTTGCTTTCCAAGGCTGGAAATGCATGATTTCCTCCCTGAGGGGATAACACTTGTGAAACACTTGGACAGTATGGTCTTATGATCCTAGAGTATAACTGAACAGTTAAATAAGTGTTTAAACCCCCTGTGCAGTGTTTACTTAGAGCAAAAATGTTTTAACAGTTCAAAATGTAAGGATTTTGCTACATCAGTTGCACATGTTCTGACTCCATCTGTAGTAGAAGGTACTGGGAGTGTGGAAAACTAGAGTTCCTTAAAAATACCTCTGTTTTGTGATGCATACATGGCTGAAAGTGTAATTAAGAGCAGGGAGTTTATAGCCTCTAGGCTTGGGACACACCATACTGCTGCATTTCCCTCTAGCTAGGTCAAGACCCCTTCACTAGGAGCTACATATTATTTTCACATTTACACATGAGAACAGCTGAAACAGGTCTTTCAGCTGAAAAAATTCTTAAGTAGAAGTTTCTCAGGGGACAAAAGTGGCATGAAGTGAGGGGAAAATGAATGAATGTTGGCCTATAGAAAATATGCACTTCCTGCCTTGGAGCATCTGTGACAAATACTGTGCCTACCCAGAAAAAAAAATAAATATAAAGCACAAGAAATCAACTGGAATTAATTTAAAATATAAACCACTTTGTACTGTGGTTAAACATATTTAGCACTTTCTAGTGTTTTAGGACTTGGAATTCACGAGGGGAAGAGAGAGGCTCCCTCTGCTTTCTTCCTGCCAAGAGCTGCTCCCCTCTGTTACTGTATTTGTGATGGTTTCAGAAAAGAAAGAAAAAGAAGCAGTAAGCATTGTTCAGGAATTAGCAACACCCCTCAAAAAGGGAATGTTTAAAATCATAAGAGTTTGCACATTTATGCATCTGTCTTTTGCAGACAGTCTTCCAGTGAGTGAAGCTCCATAAGAGCATTGCTAGAAAGAGATGCAATAGAAGGAGCCTGCTCTGCAGGCATGCAGGGTAAGCAAGGTGCTGTATGAGACTCCATGAAAAGTGGCTCTTCATTTTCTGTATCACATTATTAATTGGAAGCTCTCTAGAATAGGCGAAATATAGAAGAGCTCATATTGATATCTGCCTTTCAGATTTTATATTTTAGCTCCTCCCTAAAGCAGCTCAGCCTAATGCTTGCCAAGAAAAAAGTAGCTCTGGAGAATGTTGGCTTGTTTTACCTGTGTGAGCCAGGCTTCTGTGGACACGTCTGTGGCAGATTTCCAGCAACACTCTTGGGAACCCTACAACCTAGGGCTGTATGCTCTTAACAACTGTGTTTTTCAGACTTTATTGCATGCCCCTAAATGTTTTCAAGCCCTAATGTAGACTTCTGCAGTGTGAATTTAAGTATGCTGACTGTAAGCTTGCTTTCTTAGTTGTTGTTTGTGGATCTCTTAATAAAATCACACTGATTCTCAGATAACTGTCATGGAATGAAATCCATTAATCTGGAATTTTATAGGTGAGCTCTGAAATAAGTTACCTTCCAAGGAATATTAGAGTATGTTTTATTTTTAAACAGGGGATAAGGAAAAAAAATGCATTTGCCTATCAATGTGGTTTTACAGTAATGGAGCAGTACCCCACTTCTGATGCACCATTAGGGTTATAAGTAGCATCACCAGTTCTTCTCAGCTGCTCTATTGCCCTTGTTGGCTCATTAGGTTTATCAGTTAGGATTCACTGACCTCCAAAATTTCTTAGAGCTTTGTCTGTCCTGCTGTGACTGCTGAAAACAGAGCAGGACCTGTCAGCACATCCATCCTGGTTTCCTTTTCCAGCCCATAGTGTTGCCACAGCTCTTTTGTCCCTATATCCTGTGAATGCACTCTGCAAGATCACATTCAGTCATGATTTTTTGCCCCATACTCCGTCTCAGTTTCTCTTTGTAGAGATTTAGCTCTTTGCCTTCATTAAAATACACTTTCAGGGTTTCTCATGCTTCCTCCAGATTACAGATGAATTAAACGACTGACTTAGCTATAAAATAAATGCCAAGAAAAGTATTGATGGTAGGAGCTTCTTTGGGATACACACAGGTTTTTCTTCCTCTGAATCTGCACAGATTTTGCAGACTTCACTCTACAATAGAACCAGAAAAAAGACATGTTTAAAATGTTAGTTGCCATGGCACAGTGTCCTTCTCTCCCAAAAATGCCTATCTACCACTTATAAGGTTCAAGAGACCCTCAATGCAGCCTTAATAAAAAGTCTCTCAGCTTTCTTTAATGCCAACTCAGGACTTGTTTGAGGAGGTACGTGGCTCGGACTGATGTCAGTGCCTAAACACTACATTTGATCTGTTTGCCAGCAGTTATTTTACCCAGCACTTTCTAGGAAGTGGCATTGGGAAAGTATTTCCTAAGACTTAGGAGTGATGTAGGGGTTTCCTGAGTGACTCAGTTTGTTTCAGAGGCAGCCAGCTGCCTATTCAATGGTGGTACCAATGCAGATTTTCACTTGGAGCAAACATCTTACTTTCAGAACTATTGTGAGAATATGAGCTCTTTAATTTTCAATGTCTACTAAAAGACAGTTTTCAGCAATGTTTCTACTCCCTTAAAATGCAAATAAGATATCAGATGTAATGATGACACAGAGGAAAATCATGACTCCTGAAGGATAATCCCAGTAGACACCTTCTTATAACCCTGTGTGTGCTTCAAGGTGGTTGAAACAATTTTGTTTCTGGGAAGAGCAACGTTGAAAATAGCATCTTTACATTCATGCACAATTTCAATGAGTATGGTGGTGCACTATGCAAATTTAGGGGTCTGATTTCACTGCATCTAGATGAAATCTACATTTTCCCAGTCACTGTTACACAGCAGCTGCCAGTACATCGAAAGGATGACCACGACTACTTCTTGCTGATGGTCTCCCACACTTGGCATTCATGTTTGTAAGGCAATGTGGAGAGCTAATCAAGGAATGGATTCAGTAGAACATTATCCTGGAAAAAATGGCTCATTAAAGCTGGATATGATCATTTTCTGAGACAGTATGGCTGCAGGGACTCTAGGAGATGCAGAATGAACTTCTGTGGTAAGCGGATGGGACAAGTGTATCTGGTGTCAGTGCCAGCTTCTGCTGCAGTGAGTCATTGGTGCAGAATCAGGGTCCCGACACCAAGTACATACTACCACATGTCTGCAGTAGCCTGGGGAACAGCCCAACAGGGGGATTTGCTGGCATATACTTCAGACCCCTCCTAGTTCATACATTTGGTCTTCCTTCTATTACAACCAAGACGTGGGGAATAATAAAGGTGCATTCCCAGGTGTCGCTCTGAGATGAAATCCAGATATATCCAGAGGTGCATGTTGAGATCTGGAAGGTCCTGGTTGCTCTGTTTCATGGAGTTTTTTTGCAGGGTTTGGCTACTTTAAGTACTCTAGAGATTAGCTGTACAAGCCTGGTTTACTAAGTACAGAAACCAAAAAGTTTTAAATAAAATCATGGGTTTTTAATTTATTCTCTTTAACAAATGTATCAACTATAGTATTCAAAAGACAGAAAAAGACACAATCAGGCACACTTGTTTGCCATACTCAGACTCAAAGCATTTGACTTTTGTGAAATGGACTTCACATCCCAGGCACCTGCAGGGAAAAGCTAACATCTCATGGCTAGTACACAAAGCTTTCATTATCATATCTATACTCTATAGTTAAAGAAATCCCTAATGTTGCTGTGGCTTCATGAAAACTTGTTTAATTAATATGCTCTAGGGAGGGCTGATGGTGAATGTTCACCTTTCTCTGTGTTAAGACTCTCTGTGGTGGATTTACTGGCAGAGGGGTGAAGAGGTATGACCTGGTGCAGTATGCAGGGTCTTGTGCCCTGTGGTCCATTTGTGGCTTCCTGGCTGTGCAACCCTTTCATTCAAATTGGCCTCACATCTGCCGTTGGAGCAAGCCAGAGATCATAATTTACAGGCTGCCTTAATTAGTACCTGGCTGTCAGAAGGGCCCATCTATACATGTACATCCTCAAAGTGCTGTCAGCCAGCTGCACGGATCCAAGGTTTGCAGGAGACAGTCTTTTCCACAAGACTTCCGCAGGGGAGAGCAATTGCATCCGCGCTGCAATTTCTTCTGCCTCTGCTGTGTGAAAGGTGCAGCAGTGTGGTGCACGATCTCCTCACTTGGAGAGAAATCCATTGTGCTTCTTCACTCATGCTGGCCAACAGGGTGAAGTAGAAAGCATGGCTCTAATTCAAGTGGTGATTTTGACAGAAGAACATTTTAGGCAACCATGATGACTGGCTTCAGAATGGAATGGGTGTTTGTGCCATCCATTCTAAAAAATGGTCCAGACCGTGTTCGAGCTGCAGTGCAGAGTAAATACAAACTCATGAAAAGCCTTAACAGTGGCTTGCCTGTGGATGTACTGGGAATGAGCAGAAGTATAAACGACTGATGTCTCCAGGTCAGGCTGGCTTAGCATGCTGCCCCTTGACTGAATTGTGTCTTTCATAAAAATGTTCTCATTAAATCCAAATGATCACAGAACCCAAACAGCCATATTACTGCAATGACTGGAAGCTCAGAATCACTGTAGTTCCTTTTGACCCTTTAATTTTCACAGCTTTTAATGTAAAGAGTAAATAACTAATTAACCCTTAGGGTGTGAACTTGGACTTTTATCATTTCCATCCTGGCTGGCCTGCCACACACAGGTGCCTGGACCGCCTGTCTGCCTGGTGCCACTCCTCCCCTCTCCTCCAAAACACCTAGACCAACACCATCACAGATCACTGCTCAGAGTCCAGGGATGGGACATTAATATCCCCCACTACCTAAAATGTCAAATGGAGCTGGTTTTGTTTCCCTCCTGTTGCTTACCTTAATTTGCAATGCTGGACTGCTGTTTTAGGAGGTGAAAGCACTAAAGAGTTAAAAAGCACTCTAGAGTCCCTGCCTAACCCTCCTGAAGTACTAAAGGCTTTGGAAACTCTGCCTCGTGCTGTTTGCTGTGACACCATAGCTGTGTGCTGCGTGATTACAGGACAGAGAACTGTCCTTACTTTTAAACCCTATTCATTGTGATATCAGTGACTGGTTTCTTAAATGTCTACAAGATGCCTTCATGCTCACTGACCTTTTATTTTCAAGAGCTTTAATGGGGGTGAGGAAATAAAATAAGAATGATATTTCCAGCACAGTCCACAGACACAAACTTAACTCTTAAACCTTGACCATCCAGGGGAGGAAGTATATTTCTTCTTGCCCCTTAGAAATAACTCTATATTTAGGAATAATATACTAGATTTATTTAGTTACCATTGGAGTTCAGATTCACAGCCCCACTCTCCTCTCCTTCCCTCAAAACCAAATTCTAATAAATAGACTCAGAAAGCACTCTGTCTCTGTGCCAGGCAGTTATTTACTCAGCAGGAGTTAATGGAGCTCCAGGTGATGGAGCCCCACAATTCAGGATGTTGGTTTGCTCTGGGAACAGCACTGCAGCTTCTCACTTTGTCAGCGCTTTTCTTCCCCCCCCCCAGCACGTTACACCCCCGCAAAGCCTCATGCAGACATGCTCGTGCTCATTTGAAGCTAACAACGTTGATTGAGTTCTGCAAGTAAAAAGATCAATATGAAACAGGGTGAGATCGATCTGAAAGTGTCCCTGCAAGAAAAGACACCCTAATTTAATTGACTTTAAGAACTGCACTTTTAGTTAAGGTCCTTGTGTAAATCAAAAATCTAGTGAGCAAGATAACAAAGAATTAGGCAACCAGGTTCTCAATACCTTACTCATAAATTCCCAACAAAGACAAGGAAAACCAGGTGGGTATATCTGCAGCATTAGAACCTGCTATAAATGTACATTTACATTTACATGTACACATGTACAGTGGACACATTCCAAAGCCTTGGAGAGTGGGAGGAAGTTGTGCCTGTGTGACAGGCAAAGTGCCTGCACAGCTGCAGCTGCTTGGCTGGCACAGGTGCACAGGCTTGGGCACATGCCCCTTATAGGATGTGCCATCAGTGCAAATGTCAGGGAGCTTCCAGCAGCAGATTTGGGGTTGTTGCAGTGGAAGGGAGAGAAAGTAGAGTGATATAAGTGTATTGGCTGACCCTGGAGAGGAAGGGAGGCTGTGGAGAGGCCAATAAGAGAGTCTGGGTGAGGGAGGGTTAGATAGAGGCTGGTGAAATTCAGGGAGGTTGAGTGCAGGCAAGGGAGAGCGTAATGTTGTATGTGACTTTGGGAAGAGCATAGGGATCTCTGCCATTTTCTCTTGTTCCCAGTACAAATTAAGATACTAAGAAATAAATAGACATGGGTTTCAACCTATGTTGCCTTGCTTTTCACAGTTCTTTAATGTTTTTAATTCTGTAGTTAGAATTCTCACGCACTTTCTGGAAACGTAAGCCATGTTATTGTAACCAGCCCGAGATGTTTTCATTCTTTCTCCTAAGGCGGAGAAGTTTGATTGATTTCTCCTTTGACCTATGTGGTTGAGGGGTGGTAATGTCACCCTCCAATCCAGGAGGTTTTCTAAAAGTGTATAAAATAAAGAAGCGGCCCCCTTTGGGGTCGGAGCTCTGCTCATTTCTCTCTTTCACCTGACTGGCGTCTGTGTGTTCCTTCGTGTCCGCGTGCGACAAACCTATTCCTCCCCCTCTGAATGACAGAGATCGTAGCTCTAAGATCCACATTCTTTGGACCTGTGAGTGACTAAAATAATCAGTTTGAGAACAAAATACACATGCAAACACTAAGAATTGGGTTTTTCAGAAAGCATTTATGGTACAATGTTTCTCTGTGCTGATATCACATATAAAATAATATCTGGCACTGGATAACTGGTGGAGCTTTTAGATATTTTGAAGCCGAACTTACTCGCCAGTTTCAAGGTTTTATTTTTTATTTATGTTCTATGAGCAGGACAAGAATGATTTACTCATGACCCTATTCTACACAGATCTTGAGCAGTGTAAATATTTGATTTATGGATGTGTGTCTAAGGTTACTAAACAAAGTGCTTAATGCGTTGGCAACGCCTTTAGGAAAAAAAAAGGCTTGTAAGTCAAAGTTAATTAATATTTTTTCAGAGTAAGGCTTCTTATCATTAGAAATTAGTTAACAATGAAAGGAGTGATTTCTGAACTGAGAGGGCTATTTTAAGTATTTTGAGCCTTATCTCCACCTTAACCCCAAGAGAAAACAAAACTGGGAGAAACTCAAGTTCTCTAAGCATGAAATAGCATTTGGAACATTACCATGTCCATTTTCTTTTTGTTTCTCCATCCTGTTCATCTCACCGAAAACACAAACACCTCTTTTCAAATGTCTATTCAGTGTTTGATCTTAGAAGACTTTTTTAGAACAAAGTATTGTCAGGTGCCAGGTCAGGAAATAAGATACAATAAAAGTGAATCATTTATTAGATATGAACATATGTTCTATCTGTTGTAATGTTCTGTATTTCCCTATGTTCAGGTTTCTGCTTATGAGTCTTTCTCCAGAATTTACTGTTACGAATAAAACATGATAAGGCATATAGCTTGAGATGGTTAGAGCTGCCTAGAAACTAGAATTCCTATTCCCTAGGAATTTTCAAAATGGAAAATAAAAAAGAGCTCTATTTAAAAAGAGGATATGTTCTTGTGCGCTCTCTGAGCCCCGTTAAAAAACCAACCAAGCAAACAAAACAAAGGCATAAAGAAAAGAAACCTTCACATTCAAAAAGTCAGACACTATTTTACTTCTGCTTTTCAAGGAGTTCTTAAGAACAACACAAACAGTGGCATTTCAGTGATCACAAAGCCAGGCAGGTCTGAGGTCTGGAAACCCACATCCCAGAATGGGGAGCTTGGCCAGCAGACTCCAAGGCTGGCAGCTCCCTCTCAGCCTTCTGGGTGGATTGCTGGAGAGCCAGATATCCTGGCAACCTGCTTACCACCCCATCCTTCAGCTGTCCAGGTTCTGGTGGTGTTTTCTTACCCGCTCAGTTTCTGAGGCAGAAGGACGGGGAAAAATATATTCAGCTCTCATAAGTCTCAGTAACATGAGCATTCCCTTCCAACATTCCCTAAAGAGTGAAGCCAGATATAGGCATGACCACCTACTCAGAGAGAAATAACAGTCTGAAACCATTCTACTGATGTATTTTAAAGAAACTACTTTGTAAATGACAACAAAGTGTAAACCACGTGAGTGACTCAAGCCAAACAAACAAAGACACGTGACACTCCAACAATAGTAGGGAGAAGCACAGAGGGAAACAGCTGATTTCCCACCAGTGAATGAGACCATCCAAAGGTCTCTGCAACATGATGCCACTACCTGTCTTCCTGCAGGTTGGTGCTCAAACCCCAAGGCAGAGGAGGATGAGGACCATTGCTGTGGGCCAGACTGCCTACCCCTGGCTCAGCTCTCACTGTGTTGTGAGAAGCTGGCAGTTCTTTGCCCATATCTCTCACCCAAAGAGAGCCAGTTATTTTTTGTCAGTCCCAATCTTCTTACTTCACCTTTTACTTTGTGAATGTGATTTGACCCAGAAAAACCTAATAAATGTGCAATTGCTTCTTTTATCAGACTTGTTAGCTCTCTCACACTGCTCCATCCCTACTCGAACCACAGTGAAACAGCACTTTCTTAAAAGGTGCTGAATAGAATGATGGGAGACAAAATAAAAATACATTGTGGGGAACCAATTAGCTTTATTATCAGTTTTTCTCTCTGAGACATTCAAAATGGGTGAAAGTTTTTATTTTTTCATAGAAGGAAGAGCCTAGCACCATTCAGTTTGCTAGCAGGAAGGGAAGATGCCTAGGTGTTTTGAAAAACCCAGTGGTGATCGATTGCAGAAACTACTAACTTGTGCAACATCTGCTGATTTCTTCTGACATGGCATTTCATACAAAAAACAAAGTCAGACACTTACTCTCCATTTTCTGTGGATAAATAACTCCTTTCCGGCACAAAAGTCAGTTAAGTTTATAAAAGATGAAACTTGCATACCATGTAATTGTCTTTTGCTTCTCCTTTAGACCTAATGTATGGCTTAAATCAGTTTGCAGTTACCAGTTCCCTCCTGTTTAGACATGTAAACTGCAAGTCAAAAAGAGAAGTTGAAACTGTCTGCATTAGCTGAATTTCCTCTTCAACACATACTGCCATTTCTGAGGTGCATCACTTATCAGTGAGGAGTTTTATATCTGAATGTTGTGTGGGGATAAGAAAGTAAAAAGCTAATTCAAGCAAAGTACAACAAACAAAGCTCTAATTAAAAAATTGAGATTGACAATAAAAGTTGTCAGAAACCTGTGTATCTTTTTTCCATAATTGTTTACAAAGAGAAGAAAGCCTCTTTGCAAAAACATTCCCACAAAATGAAAATATCCATTCAAAGGGCGTTGTTTAAATGTTGCTCAACATTAGCAAACCATGAGGATCAAACCCATTTTGATATGCACTTGCTGCTCAATGCCAGGTTTCCCACGCACTGATTCTGCTGTGAAGCATCCTGCTCCCTCAGGCCCATGGTAGGAAATGCCGTCAGCAAGTTACTGTAGCTCTGCGCACAGACTGTTGACTGTGGCAATTGTTTGCTAATCTCTTGGCTGAGCTGCCATTTGTTGAGCACAGCATTTTTAGGAGTGGTCCAAGATGACCACACTTTTTTGTTATCTTTAACTAGTCCCTCAGGCTGATCTCAGGTTTTGAAGTGCTTTGTCATCTGGTGTCGCGCTGTCAGAGCTGCATGTATTTTAGCTTATCTGATCAGTTCATTTGAACGTTACTATTTTTTGCTGAAAACTTCCATGTTTTTTCCTGCACAGGTGTGCTATAATCTGGTGGAAAAAGCCATAACTGAAGTTATGAAGCCATAACTGGATAAAAGTGTTTTTAGGGGTAAAGAATGTGGTAAGAAATATTCTAGTCCCCCAGGATAGCATACCTCAGGTTAATAAGAAAATGCTGGTAAAGGTAACATATTGAGAACTGCAGCAAAGGGGAGGATGCAAACTTGAGATGGAGCCAGCGCAACAATGAGTTAATGCTGTGACTGACGTGTGATTGATGTGTAACCAGCTGAACGCCACAAGCCTTGCCAAAAGTCTGCCAGTGGAAGGAATGCCTGTACTGAAAGCACAGCAGTAATAAAAGGAAGAAGGGATGTTGTGTAGGGGACTAGCCATGCACGACAAAAATGCTTGCTGCTGCCTGAATGGGCTGGAGTCTGCAGTTAATGTTAGCAGGATAACACTAAAGGTCACACATGCACTTTTTTGAAAGAGAGAGCACTCTGTGCTCTCATTTTTCTTTTAAGTGAGTGAGTGAGAAGACCAACCAGGTCTGTTTTTGTCTCTCCAAGCCAAAAAAAAGCAAGACATGAGCTCATGCTATAGATTTTAATTATTTTTCTTTGTGCTTGGAGTGGTCCAACCGTGATTTTTTGACCGATGGGAAAGAAAATGGCTCTTGGACTCCTGGCAAAAAGCAAAGCATTAGAAATGGAGTAGATCTAGTAGGCATATGGAACTGTCCCAAGACTCTTCTGCTTTGCATATTTTTCCTAGTTTGTTCATCTGGGTGCTTCCTTCAAGACCATTATGGATTGTCTAAGATAGATTATGAAAAAGTTCTTGAGAAGAACTGTCCAAATAGTCTCTTTTGCTCATTAGCTGTCATGTCAAGAATATCTCTGGGGGAAAAAAAGAAAAAAGAAGTAATTCCAGCATAAAATTGAGTGAGAGAGGAATTGAGTTGTTTTGACAATTTTCTCTTGCTGTGATAGTCAAGCTTATTTTGACTGGCACAAGTTTTAGCATATTAGTAGCAAATGTGAATTGCTTTGTGAAATGGAAATGCAATCAAGTTCATCTATTATTGTGGTCTAACATTCTAATTCAATGCAATCCTTGGATTCTGTTTATATAGTACTTTTTGGCTAAAATAAGGGGTGTATTCTTTTATTTTTATAAGTATCATGGGGAGGCAGGCAAGTTAAATTATCAAGTTAAAAATACACTACTAAGACTCTTAAAAGTGGCTATAAAATCTATAAAATAATGTAGCAAAGTTTCTTTTTTTTTCCTTTTTCACTTCACACACGGCACAACTATTGTATTTTTAAACCCTGGCAACTAAAAGGCTGAAAGTCAGTCATTTTCAGTACTTTATTTATAAAATTATTTTCAGCCCTCTGTGTAGTTCTTCTCCACCTTTGATTTCTGGCTCCAACATCAGCAGCAGAAAACAATGCTTCTTCCCTTCATCCCTTGAACATCTCTTCACAACCACACAATCTTTGATAGAGAACATTTGAGCAGTAGACAAATCATCTGGGATACTTTTATGGAGTTTGTGAAGATGCAAACGGTGAATTAGTTACTTCTGCTGCTGCTCTGCTTCTCACTCATTGGCTGGGACTCATCTGCTCAAATTAGGCTTCCTCCTGAACTGGTGTGAGCATCTATTTAGTCATTTTTGACTTTTTTGACCTTTGCAAATTCCAGCTGTCTATTGAGATATCTAAAATTAGATGCTAAAGGTCTCTAGGTACACAGATCACCTCTCCTGCACATCCATAGTGCAGACATTTGTGTTTTTATGATCTTTGAATGCTCTGTTTCTTAGACACCTAAATTGTACATGTACTGTTCTAAATCCCCAGCATCCAGCTCTTCTGAAGCATTCTTCATCAGTGAGAAGCAAATTAGTGATACCGTCTGTATTTGTCCTGGCACAAATGGAGGGCCCAGAAAGAGCATAACTTGTCACAATACACGTTATTTAGTATAAGATGAGGCAGGTAGGGATTGTTGAGGGTCAGCAGATAGGCTTATCTGGTATTGATAACCAGAATAAAGAATATAAAGAGGGTAGAGAGAGGTTTAGTGCTTTAAGAAAGTGATTATTAAGCTTGAGTTTGGGCAGAATCTGAACTAGGGAGGGGAAATGAATGGATGAGTTCTGGAGAGGCCTGGGACAGGACCTGAAAGAAAACTGAATACTTATACTGAGGCATGTGATGACAAGAGGGAGTATACAGAAGAAAAGACTTAGGAGGGAATGATATTCTGAGGCCCTCCTCCACTTCAGCTTCTCAGGCTTCACAGGTAAGGCTGTTGAGACTGAACATTGGCACTATAACTCTGGTCCTCAGCAGACCCTGGACTTATTGAACACTTGGACTGTGGCATTGGATGAGAGGGCAATATTAGGACATGGAGACGAAATGCAATGAAGATGACAAGTGGGGTACGCTACTAAGAAGGTGAAAAAAATATTCTCCTGCTGAACTCAGTTTTTAACATGTTTCTGAGGATACCAACATACCTAACTGCTGATACAGGTTTCCTGGGCCTTTCTTCCTGGGCTATTCCAGGAATTTAGAGATCATTTGGAGTGTTGTCACAGGGTCTCAGTGTTTTATCCTGCTCCTTCCTGTCCTACTTCATCAAGAAACACCTACCTCCATGTCTTAGGTATGCCATTCTTTCTGAGGACAGATGGAGCACACAGATTGTGTTATGTCCAAAAATGACCCCACTGTCCACAGCGGATTTTTGTCAGAAGAAATGCAGGTAAACTGCTGGGCTCCAGTGCCTGACTGTTTCAGGTACAGCCTAACCTCTGACAGATGAGTCCTAGTCTTTGAGTCCTATTTGAAGATACAATTTGAACGCTTGTTTTTAGCTTACCACTTAGATTAATTTAGGTGGTTTCACTGTCTAATGATGTTCAGTCTGAAAACAAAGCTAATTGATGCATGACTAACAGTTTTTTCCAATTGTGGTCTCTATACTACATTAGCTATGTTTGGCTAAATAGACTGCATTGTTCAAACCCCAAAAATCTTTCCTACTGTTTCTTAAACAATTTATGGTCTCAAAATGTTTCCATTTAAAAAAAGAAATCACCACACAAAGGGACCTGCTAATAGAGTTGCTGACGCTTCTCAATTTTTGCTAACAGCAAGAATCCACTTTTTGGAACTTCACTCAAAGAAGGAAGACAAATATTTTATTTACACAGCTCATTATTTATATCTGGTGTCATGAGTGTCCTTTCTTTCTCTATTGGCTTCTAAATCTCTTCAAAGAGAACTGCAGCTGTAAGCAGATGCTATTCCGTGATCCTGGCAGAGAACCATTCTTCAAGAGTAGAGTCCTACAGGGCAGTTTGATAAAGCAGACTGTTAGCATCAATTCTGCATTGAAAGATCCATCCTGCTGTCTTATCCTCTTATTTTTAGTCTTTTATAAAATCTCATTTCCAAGTCACAGGAATGTCTTTGACATCAAGCCGAGCTTCAGCTGACTTTCTGAAGCAGTCAATTCCGCTCATTTACTGTGAAAGAAAGAGGCCTCTTAGAACTGCAGTTCAGTCTTCCCAAGATCTCAACTGCCCTCTGAAATATCTCCACTAACTATAGAGAGATGGCTGCAACCCTAGACATCTCAGCTGCCTAAGGGCAGGCCTACATCAGTGTCCTTCTGAACACAAGTGCATTTTAAGCCAAGTGTCTCTAACATGCCTATTTTCTATGCTTTGGTTTGTGAGCTGTGTCAGAGCACATGAACTAGATTTCATGCTCTTTGTACCAAGCTGGAAGATGTTCTCCAGAAGTGCATGTAATGTGCATCAGTTGCTGATAGTTTTTTGGTCCACGGGACTGGAGTAGACCCAAACAGAAATCCCATGTGTAGCATGGACAGCAGGCACCCTTGCCCTGAGTATTTTGTTTTACAGATCTGCTTGTGTTGTACTGCACTATCTATAGCCTGAAAGATTGAGAAAGACAGCCGGGAGGGTGCCAGGACAATCATGTGAGTGTATACTCCACAGAAACCTAAGACTGAATTTATATTGAAATATAAATGTGCTTTGCAGCATGCTTGGCCACAAGGTAGAGATCCATGTCCCCATTTCACTCCGTGGAGACACCAGGCTGTGCAATGCTCAGATGCTTTTCCTTTTGACACTCAAGTAAAATGGGCGTGAGTGCTACCAGTGGGTCTCCAGAACTGAGTGCTTCAGGTGAACACTGGAAGCCCTTTTTGTGGTTTTATAACTCTAGAGAGAAATGACAGGAAATATTTTGTACTTTTAAGTAAAAAGAAACAATAAACCTTATGATGAATTCAATGAAGGTGGATGTTAAAGTTCTGGATGGAATTCCTTATATGCATATGAGGAAAGACAAAAATTAAGTACATACATATGCTAATTGATCTGTATGCAAATTCCAAACATCTTACAGAGAGACAGAATCCTTTAAGCAAGGCTGAAACTGAAACTAGGAATATTTTTTTCATCTATAAATTGAGAAAACTAGCTCAGCATTTTGCTCTTTGAGTATCGAGTTTCCTTGAACAGGAATCTGAACACTGGGAATCCCCTCACACTGCCCCTACTGTCTCCCTTGCAGAAGGGCAACATACATACTACGAGACAGAAGTAATAGGGAAAAAAATACAGGGAGGTGAAGGCACTGCCCAAACATTTGTTTTGAAACACCTTACAGTTTAGTCTATTTCATTCAAATCTCAGAAGCTATGGCTCCCACAACAAAATAAACAAAAATAAATTTACTTTGGCTGAAGACCGCCATGGATCTGGCTGTTTTACCAAACGGTTTTCACCTAAAATGTGTGAGATCAACTTTTGGCTGGTGAACAACGTTTGATTTTCTTAAAGACCAGCTTGTTCAACTGCTTCATGTCTTGCCATGTTGATTAATTTAATATTTTAAGAGTAGACACCAGGAGAAATGATGAGCCTGCTAGTTCAGTAACAGTAAGCTCATATTGTCACAGTGGTTGCTTTGTTGCTTCCATTTTTCGCTTACCAGGCCATGTAGTGCTGACCTCTGATGTTTGAAATTCATGCTGATTGTCTGCAAAATATACCTTCCCTGTCTATCAAAATTTCATCTAAATGTTCTGTGATTTCCAGCAAAAATATTACTCTCTCTCTTTTACATAAATAATAGTTGAGGTGCCAAAAGCATTCTGTAAAACATTACTGGAAACCAGCCAGGCTTTCAAAGATACCTGAAATATTCAGTCCACCGTCTGGTGCCGTGCTGAGGACAGATACCAGAAGAGTCCAGTTAGGGCAGGGGATCAACATGTGGCATGGTCCATCACTGGTACTCCCTTTTGGGAGCACAGTGATCAAGCAGAAGAGCTTGATCTGTAATCTCAGATTTAAAATGGAGCTCATGCATTACTCCAGTTTAGATCCAGACTAGCTTAAATTTCAATCCTCCTCTTGAATAAAATGAATTCTTAAGAGCAACCTCCAGACCAGGAACAGAAAGCATCGGTGATTAATCAAACTCAGTGCAGGGCTGTAAAGATAACACAGGTCCAAAATCCTTCCAGAACATTTTGGGTAGAGAAATTTGTTTCTCCTCTGCTAGTAATAGTCCTAGAATCCAAAAGGATATTTCATATCCATATGAAAGAGGCATTTAGTGTAGTTTTCAAATGCTGCTGGTTTTTTTCATGAATGAGCTCTGGTCCCTAAGAATAATAGAAAATTTTGAGAAATGTGTCATCAGGTAGCAGATAGCCTGAAATCTCTAGTGTTAGTATACTAGTATGGATGTTCTGGTCACCACTATTTCAGGACTTCCAGCCAGCAATGCAGTTTTGCAATTTGGATTTAAATCTAGAAAGACTGATCTGAGTGTTATAAACTGAGTAAGAAAATGTTTGGGAGATTTGAACAGATAGTCTCACTCTATTCTACACTTGAGAGACAATCGCTTACACCTCAAAAATAGCAGAAAGAAGGAAGAAAACTACACCTGGCTGACTTATGGGAATTTAGCCTGAAAAGCTGTTTCACTGTCTGAGACTTAGGTCATGTCAGATATAAATGTACAGCAGCTACAGATGGCAGTGGGATTCACAAGGATGAAATAAATGCTATTGCACGTACTAAAAGCATTCCATCTCTCCATTCAAACTGGGGCATGAAGGATACATCAAAGAAAAATTTCCTTGTTCAGAGCTCTTGAAAAGTCAACATCATTCACTTAAAAAACAGAGCATGAAGAGTAGAACTCCATCAGTCCATTGGTGTCAGAATGACTGTATGACATCCGTCAGATTCACTTGCATGGAGGAGGTAAGTGCAAAGTACAGTCATAATACAATTAGACCCATGGGATCTAGAAAGACTAAATCCATGAAGGGCCATTAAGAACAAAGCTGTTCTGACTCAAGAAATCTCTAAAGAGCATGCTGTGAAAAGACTGGATAGGGAAAAGGAAGCACCATGATACACTTTGGTTTTACTTTTCCCTGTGAATTTTATATTGACAAAATCAGAGACTGAACTGAGCTAGGTGGCCCTTTCTGTCTGACCAAATAGTGACAAATGTTTCTGGGTCCTTAGGAAAATGTCCATAGGGGGCTGATTATCACTTCATTCACCAGATCAGTTTCCTTTAAATGAGACGTAGTTGCCTGCACTAAGCAGAGGCATTCTGTTTGGGGTTAAAATCTGGATTTTATTGTCACCGGAAGAACATAAGTTTTATAGCATTTCACCTCAGGTGAAAAGTTGTTTACTTGTTTGGACCTTTGTATTCATCTGGTGTTGGTTTTAGTACTCTGAAAATGTTCTGAAGCAACTGTTTTTTCTTGGCAAGGTGACTTGGTTGATCTGAACAAATTATTGCAGCAGTGAGGGGTTAGCCGTGCTAAACATCTTGCCCAAAAGAATGTGTGGACATATTTACAGATTCAACCTTGCTCTTGATAGTCTGAGACTCCCGTTACAGTGCACTTGGGAAAGGGAAGGAGGGACATAAAAATCTTCATGATAGGTCACATCTTGCCAGTAGTTTATTTATTGCACTTCACTGTCCGGAATTCTCCATTATTTCAATAACCTTTCCTGCCGAAGCTAGTTTTGTACCATTGAGTGCTATGGAAATTATTTATTCTTTTCCAAAAAATTGAAAACCTCCTCCCAGTTTCCAAGCTTGCTGTAGGCACTTAGGTCAGCTCTGTCAGAACAGAGTACATATGTCTGCATATTGCTAGGAGTGTTTCTCAGTGGTGCGTGAATGTACTCTTGTGCGCTCTGTAGTTTCGGATAATAGCTCCTTTCCCATGCAGCTGGCTGTGGTACAGTATGCTGCGGCTGTGCTCCCGCAGGGAGACATAAAAGGCTGGAGTGTCTGCAGCTCCTCAGCAGCCATAATAATTTTATATATATTTATTATAATTTTTTTTTGTAATTATATATTTAGTATAATTTAGTTCAAATTACCTTCTTTTCCCTCCTTATTACCCACTCCTTAGAACCTAGGTGACATGTCAATGTTGCACAAAGCAACTCGTGCTTCTTGTGTCGATTTTATCTGGGGAGACACTGCAGGGATCACTGCATCACACATGAGCTGCAGGAGTTTTTAAATGATGGATTTTCTTTAAGGAAAAATAATTACACTCAAGGCTCACTAAACTGTTAGTCAAGATTTTGCTTTGTAAGAAATCTTTCCACCATTAGACCAAATAAACAAGATGGGTGAAAACCAAAACCACTGTTGTTGGTTCAGTGCTGAAGAGCAGAAAGAAACCTCTCCGCAACGAAATCCCATCACAAGCATGCCTTTGAGTCCTTTGACTAAATAGAAAGCACTTCAAGCTATTTACAAAGCAGGAGATTCCTCTCGTTGTTTATCTGTGGTGCGCCTCCCTGGTGTGTTCTGTCTAAGCATGAATGCGTCTGTTCATTTAGTTTCTAGCTTACATCCACAGCAGTCCCAGCAGAGTGCCTGGAAGAACTACTATGAGCAGCCAAATCTGGAACTGTTTGGATTTATTGTCTTTTCTGGGCATATGGATGTTGGTGTCCAATAGATGGATTATGGCTGATTAATTTGCTCCAGGTTGTGCAGACTCTGGGAGGCTTCAGCTGGAGCCATCGCTTGCTTGCCAGCTCCCTCCAGTAATCTCTGACTTCTCATTGCCTCAGTCCCTGGGTCCTGTTCAACTCAGCTAAGAGCAGGACATGGTGTGGGCAGCTGAGATGTTCTGAGAGGGGGCAGAAAGTGGCATGGCTGTGGAGGAGTGCCCCGTGTACGTCTTCTCACGGCTGGAGATTTCAGTGTGCCCAGCAGGGCAGCTCGGAGATCTGGGGCCTGCCTATGGGCACAGTGGATCAGGACACCCAACTCCTTCTCTGTGCCACTTTCCACTTTGTGATGCTGGTGTATGAACAAAACTTAATGAAAACCCATTCTGAAGGACACTTGAACATTAGGAATGTACAAATGAAAACCTGAATGAAGGTACTGACTCCATTGTAACATTTGTATGCAAATGCAAGTAAAATATTGTACACCTGTGCTGGATGAATTACACCCACTCTGTGAGCCCCAGCTCTCTTTACAAAATGTTAATCATGTGTCAGGAACTGCTAAAATTAAAACTTGACTGGTTTTTAATTACTTGGGTTTGACTTTCAAATCTCTTATGCCTCATATATTTTCCATTAATATTGTAGACAATAAAAATTTACAGGACCGAACACTTATAAACTCAAAGAACTAGGTATGGAAAACGCAGATATTAAATAAAAATAAATTTTAAATTGTGCCAAACACAGTGCAATTCATGCTTCATTAGTGAACAATGTGTTCGACAGAGCTGGAAACAGAAACTAAACCTTGTGAGTTTGTATAATCATCGCCTAGTTCTTCAGAATTATCTAAGTGACATGGAAAGGTATTGAAAAGCCAATTCAAGATCAGCTCATAAAACAAAAGGATAAAGTGAACATTTGTATATTATAAGTTATTGGTTCAGTTTCTCTCGTCAAGATTTCAATTTAACTTTAAAAAATTAAATCCTACCAAAGACTGCAAAGCAAATGATACAAAGCCATCCAAGCACAATCTTTAGTTTCTGATGCACAGATTCTTTCAAGTACCTTTTAGATTTTGAAAACATTTTGGATTTGCCTTTTGGGACTGAGTTTTATTTTCCAGAGTGAATTTGATTTCCTGGGGTGACAACACTTTTGCAAATATATAGGCTGTTGTCTTACAGAGAGTTGAATCATATGTACCATAATAACCACAGGGATTTGACCTGATTTTTTTCTTTACAAAGTTGGAATTGTTATGTCAAACAGGGAAAAGAAACACTTCAGACTTCACTTCTGCATTGTGACAGTGGGGTTATTTTCCAGTGCAGCTCCTGTGGAAGGAAAAAATATTATCCCAGTCTCCACCCAGTTAACATCCCCTTCCTTGGTCAGCACAGGCCACTTTTGAGATTTTGCAGTGACAGTGCCATATTTCAGTCAACTAGAAGAAGAGGGAGAGTACTATTCTGCATCCTGGACAAAGCTGCACAACTGTGTGATGGGTGGTGGCACACAGTGGGTCCTGGTTTCTTCAGTGGTGCACAGACTGTGCTTCAGTCCTGTCATGGTGGGTTCATTGCCCACAGACAAGAGTTTACACTGTAACAGGATCTTGGGTCTACCCAGGTTTATGGACATTTGAAATCTCAGACAGATATCCAGGCTTGGCTCTGGCGTAAGAAAAAATAAACTGTTCCAAGGGAAAATGTACCTACTGAAGGAAGCTTGGTCCTGATGAGTGACCATTTCACCTCACTGAATATGTAGGACTGTGCAGCAAAAGAATGTGTTCAGTGGGAGATCCAATGGCTTTTAGCTTGTAAAAGGTACTGTGCAAATGCATTCCCTTTTGTGAAAGGTTGTGATGCTGGGCTTTGCATTGGTGTGGGCACTGCCCATGCCTATTTCAGGAGGGAAGCAAGTCTGAGTTTACTGAGGGTTATAAAACTCAACCATCCTATCCCCAAGGTAAGAATCACCTGCAAGTGTGAGACCTTTATCCAGAGCACATATCTCTTTTAGGAATTATAACTGCACTCAGCACTTGTGCAATGATGCAGGACAGTTCATTGTTCCTCACGTGAATGACATAGGCTTGTTTAGTGCTCCTGACATTCATTTGGTACAAATAATTATGCTCAAAAAGCAGCCTGGACTGACCAGCTCCTCATGATTAATTATGTTCCATGATCTCATCAGAGCTGTGGGGTTTGAATAGCTCTATATGTTATTGCATCCCAGCATAACAAGGAAGGAATGGCAGTGGGTTTTTTTGCAAAAATATTAAATTATTACATTTAATGTAAACATGTAAGAATATATTCATAGATGTTTCTTCTAGTCATCAGAGGTGCTCCTGCAGATAGATCTCATCTATCTTCTTTATCCTCTGTAGGGGCAGTCCAAAGATTTTATCTAGTCTGAAGCAATATTTTGTGACTATTCCCTCTGCAGCCCATATAAGGTTGTTAGCACCAAGGTTAATTTGGGATGGTTTTTGACTATTAATTACTGGTATCAAATTTTGCCAGCTGCTATTTTTTGTTCCAAGTTTCAACTGCAAAAATTCATGGGATCAACCAATTTCAGTTGATTTAAAGTTTTGGTGATTTCTGGAAAAGGAAGTAGAAACTACATGCTGTCCAGTTTGGGATATGAGCTAATTAAAAAGCCATGTGTGAATTTACAGTGGGGAATAGTCAAATCCAAATTCTGTCCTTGAAATTCAAAATTTCCATCTGGAAAGTACAGCGTTTACCTCCTAGGAATGTCCTTTCGTAGTCTGACGTTAAAGTGCTGTGCACTGTCTTCTGTGCATTGTGCAGAGATACCAATGTAATAAAACCCAGCAGGGTGACTTTAAACATACATATGATGCCACTGGAACCTATAATTCATCTTATTCTTATGTGTGCTTTTGAAAATAACTGAAAAGGTGCTTACAAAACTGCACAGAGAAATCGTCCCGTTCAGGGGTGCGTGTATACATTGTGGGGAGGTACACATGCACCTCACAGCAGCAGGAGATCCCTGTAGAAGCAGCAGCAGCAGCAATAAGCTGGCACTCAGCAGCTAACAGGAAAGTAAACTAAGTCATGAATTAGGTCCAGAATGCAAACACAGAAAGAATTTCACATACTGTGCTATCAGCATGCAAGTTTCCAGAAGCTCTTCCAACCCCATACTATCTTTGCTCTCTGTTCTTTCTCAGCTCCCATCCCTCCTTCTGTGGTGGTGTTCAGAGACAATTTTGCCATTTTGTTTGACCATACGAGTCATTAAAAATGAAGAAAATTAATAGAAGATATACATTAGAAATCAGCAGGGATAAATCCCATATGCCTCATTGCACAGTACTGTACAAAATGTACTCCTGTATGTACAGTAACACGCTCCATTAAGCCAGAAGGAAAACTCTTTGCTAACTTTGGCATAACAAAACTATCTGTATATTAAAAACAAGCTCTTATTTATTAAGACCCCCAAATCCCAACACCCATTTAAAAACTGGGCCTCTTTCAAAGTCTCTTAGTCATCATGAAGAGCATGATTCATTCAGTAACCCCAGCTCACCACGACTCTCTTAGGAGTAAGAACAAATTCAGTTTTAAGCTTCCTCTGGCAATTTGAAAACCAGTATTTGGCTACCAATCTCTGTTTCTAATCTTAAAGAGAATTGCATCCTATTGCTCGTTCTGCATTCCTATCCTAAAAATGAACCTTGCTCTTTCTTCTGAATAATTTGGAGTATAATCTCTTTAAATGCCTTTTAAGGAGCCATGAAATTCTATTTTCCAAGTCAGACACAGCTATTTTGAGGACTTGCCCTTCCAGGAGAGGGAATTTTACAAATGTTACTCCTTTCACAGAGCTAGGAACTGGTGCTGCCCAGCTGTGATCTCCTGGCCCCAGCCTGAAAACATGCTGTTATATAAAATTTCTGTTAACCAGAGGCTCAAAAGATGCCTGCGTCATGGAACATATTTGTTCCAGGAATCCTCACCAAATGCAGGCGTCTAATGAATTTCTTTTTGTGAACATTAGGACAACTTTATTGATTAACCTCTTGTGACTGTTCAGAAGGAGCAAACAAAGCAGAAGTGCTGGGATGCACATTTCGCTCTGTGCTTGGAGGCACATATGGAAGTATTTTCAAGCCAATAGTTCAGTGAATATTTGTGCCTTTACAGTTTAACCAGTGCTTTCTGATGACTGCTTGCTTAGAAAACTTGACCACCCTTCATCTGTATACATTTTTTTGTTCCTATGCTTAGTGACAGCACTCCATACCATTTGCATTCGATACCAAATAGTGGAATTTTTGATGTTTTCTTATTGCTTTCCATTTTGTGATGCGCTGCATGGTGCTCTTAAAAAGTGCATGACTCCCCTTGATACGCACCCAAAGGAAGTGTGTGACTTGTTCTCCAAAATATCATGTGAGTTATTGTGCTTAAAGTATCAGAAAAAGGCCTACAAATTCTTGCTTCTTTTCTTTTGGGAATTTTCCAGATAATTTGCCATCTAAAAAATGAAATATAATTACAAATCATTCACTTTTCTGAGATCACTCATTTCACACAGGTTACTAAATAACGAGTTGCAGCCTCTGCAGATAAAAGCTGAATTTGGTGAGTTTTATATTCAAGGTATTCAAGGCAAACAGCCTGACTCAAAAAATTTTTTTTGCTTTTGCCTACATGTAATTTAATGGGGGAGTTGGTTTTTGGTTCAGTTGTTGGGGTTTTTTTGTCTGTACAAGAAAATGTGGACATTCTTCTTTTTGCCCAGTTTATTTGATTACTGTGGCTCTCTCAAATAATGCTGAATTATTTAGGAACTGATCTTGCTTTTTTTAAAGAAAATAAATCCTAGACATATTATATCATGCATCTGATCTTTAATTTCTTTTAGATAGTCACTCAGGGGTAATTTACAGTCTGTGGTCTGAAACCTTGGGAATGCCTGCACTGTTTTTAGGTGGTCTGCAAAAGCATAACTAAGCCTGTGTTTGGGAGGCTTAAATTTTCTGAAAAGGAGCCTTCCGCTTGATTAAAAATTGTTAAGACCCCAAAAAAAAAAAAAAAAAAGGATTGCAATCACTCCTCTACAATAAATATTAATTCATTCCCATGCTTTCATTGTGGAACTAAGTAAATAGTGAATTAGGCATGTTTGTTTATGTGCTGATGGGGTTATTTATAGGAGTAATGGTACTGTCTATAGTCATGTCGTAAGAGAAAGCAGTAACTGGAACACTTGTAGAAAAATGAACAGCAGTACACAGGATGAAAGTCAAGAAGTCAGGTTATTTTTCAAAGCATTAGTAAACATTCTTCCTATTGTGGGAGAAACTGAACAGAGAATTGATTTCAGAAACACCACAGAAATGAGAGTTCTCTGAATAATTACTTTGAAATTAAATCCTTTTTCTAACAAATCTGAACTGGAAAAGGAGAACAAAAGACTCTAAATATTTCTTGTATATGTCTCAGAGGCGTCTGTTTTCTGAATTGCCACTATTTTAATTGTTTCGCTATTCCTTCAGTGAATACTAAATTCTTCACTAAGTTGGTGAATTGATTTGGAGTACTTGTGAAATTAAAGAACCACAAAATTTAAAGTAATGGAAATGGATTGTTAAACTATTTAAAATACTTTAATGTTGCGGCGGCTGATGGTAATTTGCCGCAACCCCCTGAAAGTTTCTCCAGGGAAGCCGCTCAAGAAGGCCACTACCTTACAAGCACAGGCACACCGGGCAGCATAAAAGAGTCAACAACAAACAGCCAGCAAAGGTCTTCGTATGGGGGTCCAAGGGAGAGGTTTATTCCAGTTGTGGAGGTGAAGGGTCCCAGGCACCAAAATGGAAGACTGAGCATGCAGGCAGGTCCGGGTTTGTACATGGGGCCGGTGGGGGCAGAGAGAGCACCAGGGACCAACACTCTGAGGGCACAGGGGCGGTACACAGGCGGGACTGGGGTACGGGAGCTAAAGGGGAACTCTGAGGGAATGACGAGGGGCAAGGGCCAACAGGGAAAACCTTCTAGATAAGGTAAAAAAGGGCGGAGGGACCAACAGGCCAACCGGAGAAACAGAGCTGGGGTAGATTAACATAATGACACAAGGTATCCTGGGAGAGGCCTTTCTGATCACCCTAACCAGGGGGTGCCTCTGTCAACAGGCCCACCAGCCTCCACAGTTTAAGTTGTTGTCTTAAACCCACTTAATGTCAGTGATCGAAGTTAGAACAAGAATGTTCCTATCAAAAGTAAATCAACCTTAGCTTCCTTTGGACATGTGCAAAACACTATCCACTAGAGATAAAATTATGATTATGTACACATGCAGATACACACACATATATTCAAATTAAAAAATTAATTAAATGAGGTATTTTTTAAGTAAGAAAACATTCTGTAAGTCCATTTCAAAGGAAAAGAAATGAAGAATTGGCATTGTGACCCCGTGGAAGTCTGTCATTCATTCCTGTGCAATGAGGATATTGTCCTGCATTTTTTGGAAGGTTGTTTGAGTCTACATGTAAACAGCTGATGTATCTTTTCACAGGGCTCTCTGCTGCTTGATATGATTTATAACACCACTTAGCATGACTACAAAGCTAAAACCCATAATTCACAGATGCAAGTACAAGAAAATTTTTGTGGTAGTGAAACATTTCGTTATCAAATGACTACTCCAAAATACACCAGGGTGAACCATCTTGGTAGATAGGTATCTACAGGAAGCATACATACCTTGTCACCATCTAAAGGATGAGATATTTGATCTTGAGAAATGAGTTAAATGGACTACTTGCTCATATTTGAAAAATATACTTTCATTGTGCTGTAAGATCATGTCATGCACCAGTGGTAAAATCTCTGGCTCCAGCTAGGAGGCATACATCTATTCAGTACAAGCACAAGCACAGTACTTCATGAAATCAGTAGGATTGCTTGTACATGGCTGTTTCAGCTCATTAATGAACTGGTATTCTGGATGTTACCAAAATAGCAGATCTAACTGACTTCACTGTCTAAAACCAAAACAATTTGCTTTTTTTTAAAGCAGCTTTAAAGTAAGTTCCAATCTCACTGCTGCTAAGGCCAACCTCTCAAGAGACCAGCAAAGTGAGGAGGACACCTGGTTTGACGCTAAGGTTTGACTGGAACTAAGGTTTGACTGAAATGAGAATCTATTACTCACGGATTTCATCGTCTGTGTTCTGTGAAATAGCCTCATGCTAGGCTGAAGGCCAAAACAGCTGCTTGCTTAAATTCCTTGCCGGCTGGAGCACCCCAGGACTGCCTCTCTGGCTGTCCTTAGGCTGGAATCCAAGAGTAAGGGAAATGAGTCCTTAAGCACACAGTCTCAGATGTACCCTGAAGGGTTTGACTCTTCTTTCTCCAGCTACATCACCCTTGCCAGGGATGACAGCAGCCAGCAGCCATGACCCTGCTTCCCTCCTAGGGGCATGGAAGGGCTGGTGAAGTAGGTAGCCTGAGTGCCAGGTGACTCTGCAGGCAGTAAGATTCTTGTGCATGGGGGGGTTTCAAGAAGTTCAGAGAATGTCTGGGTATGCTCTTGTTGAGGTGTTCAGGATGCAAAAAGGATCTCTCGAGCTGTGTCCATTTTGCCAGGGAGAGTGCACTGACCTAATCATGGGCAACAGTAATATCTTCACTGATCTTCCTGAAACTAGGCTTTCACCTAGAAATCCCTACAAAAGCATTTGCTAGAGTCCTGTTTTCAGACAGTTCACAGACCTGAGTACTTCAACAAACAGAAATTTTTCATGTTAGCATGCCATTCACCAAACCATAATTTGAGGCCCCTCCTCATTTCTGTGTGAGCCACTGGCATGGGGTTTGTCATGTTGTTTTAGATGGGGCACCTGCAAGTTTCAGTATGTCCTTGTTCACCTGCATAAAAATCAGTGGTCATTTCTGGAGGGTGGTTTTCTCCAGCTTTGTTTATGGTGGCACAAATATTATATCAGATTAATAGAGTCCATGTAAAGCAGTACTTCATGGCACACATTTGAGATTTTGTCTGTAAGAAACGTTAGAAATAAATGCAGCTGGGTTTCTTCATACTGAGTTTGAAGGATCCTTCCATACTAGATACCAAACAATATGAACAGACTCTAAGCACTCACTACAGACTTGAATAAATAATTGCAAACCACATGTCCAAGTTGCACTACTTCTAAGAAATATTTGGATGCCCTGTTCTCTTTATTTTTGCATATTTTTAAAGATGACATAATTTCTTCTTTATTGTCATTATGTAGCTGTAAAAATGAAACAAAACAAGTTTACAACATGCTGTCTACTTTCCTGTCTGACAGCTGCTTTAGGACACAAACAGGCATTCATTCTTCCCTGCCAGGGGTGCCAACTTCTTTTACTGCTCTTTTAGCAGCAGCTCTGAATAACCACGTCCTGATGCTGTTTGTGTGATGCTAACTGTCCTCACTGTGAGCTGATTCAGTGGCCCTCCATGCTGCTCTTTCTCTCTCATACAATGCTGAGAAAAGTATTCACTTAAAGCATTGAGGAAAAGGTGCAGATGGATGCTCTTTGCCACGTCTTTTCAAAAGCTATTAATGAATATGTCTGGATGTCTGTCTTCACAATGTCTCCTCATTTATCTGCCACCCACCTCCTTGGTCAGGCAGTGTGAGATGGGAACTACATGTACTGTCTTGCAGATCCGCTGGTGTAATAAGACCTTGTGCTTGAGGCTGCTGAGCAGCATCCGCAACAGAAACATTAAATTAGCCCGTGCACCCAGCCCTCCCCAAATGAGAATGGCTTGTTCTTTCAAGCTGGTGTGCATTGACTTCCATGACATCAGAGTACTCACTACCCTGAAAGCTATGCCTGTTGTAACAAAGGAATATTTCCTGCTTTTTAAAAGCACGCAAGGTTACAGATCATCCACATAGTATCAATAGAAGTGTATGAAATGAGACAACACTGTAACAATAGTTTTCCTCTTAGTTTGTGAAGGAGCACTAATTAGAGAGGATTTTCAGACATCAGACTGGGAAGCGTTTGCTATGTGAAATAAAGAACCTAAGGATATGAACTGAGTCATAACATCTCTCTGGCCCTGAAATTTGTTTTTCTTAATGGAAACAGTGTAATACAGTTCAGAGAAGGAATCTTGTTGAACTCCCTACACTTGAGGCTGGCAAACAGCAAACATGAGGAGTTATGCAAGCCACAGTTAAAGCTCAAAATGATGCCATGGCTGTGGAATTTGAGAGCCTTATAATTTCCAGTTGAAAATCTTCTCTTTGGAAGAAAAGGCCTTGCGGTAATGAATGAAGACACATTTAACCATAAATATACAAGGGAGTCTTTGCAAGGATCCAGAAGAAGCTGTAGGGGAAATCAGCTTAAGGAGGCTACAGAGTACCCTGTGAGCACAGCGCCATCCCTGTGAGAGGACCACATCCTGGTGCCATCATGACGAGCAGCTCCCTGTGTCACTCCTGCCTCCCTGATGAGGTGAATGGAACTATTCAGTGAGCAAAAAGCTGATTGGCACAAGCAAGCTGTTGGAAGGACTAAAATTTCATAGCAACGGGACTGAGAGCTCTATTTTTGGGGATGTACGTGGTATGTGTGACCCTTGTGTTGTCCATTAGGAGTACATTTCACTCCTTCACGGTTGAAGAGCAATCCAGACATACTCATGACTCATTGAAGGCAAAAGTAAAAAAAAAAAAGCAGATGAAGCTGATAATTATGAATCATCCAGTTACTTTAACACTCAGATGTTTTAAAATATTCAGCCAGACTATTCATTTTTGTTTAAACTCAAAACATCATGGCTAGTGTAGCTGACACACTTAAGCAGTGAAAGGCAGTCTTACAAAATAATATTTGCAAACAGAAAAATATTTTTCATAGCTGAGGACAAGGTATTTTTTCCATGATCAGAAACAGTCAGATTAGTGGAGAGGCCTTGAGACTGTCATAGTTTGTAGAGCAGGACATGCCAAGCACTAGGAGGACATGCCAAGCACTAGGCGCTTGTAAATGGACTTGCTATGGAGGGGTGCTGCTCCAGCTAGAATTTTATGCAAAACATTGGCTTCCCTCTCAAAGCATCCAGGTCTGTTATTCCAAGGTTGGACTCTTCAAAGGGTCGTATGTTGCTCCTTATGTTTCAGACAATAACTTTCACCCAGGCTGGTGGGATCTAATTTCTCACAGTGTAATGTATAAGGAAAATACACTTTCTTATTCAAAATTTTCAGGTTTCTTCCTTAATCCTTGATACACTGAGGTTTCCCAAACACTCCAAAGTCCAAATATACCTAAGCAAAATCAGAAAATGAAGGGGAGATATTTTTCACAGAATGGTCTATGTTCTGGTACCTATGAATTAATAGAACAATTAGAACAAAATAGAAATTAGTACAAAGGAGCAGCAAGACCACAGGAAAGTGCACAGACAGCATTTTAGAAGGCTCAGAGTGATGTCACAGATGTTCCCACATTTGATTAGTCATGTGTACTGTGTCTACAGTGAATGGGACTCCAGACTTCCCTTCTTCAGCCACTCTACTTCACAAAATCACCCATTTAACAGGAAAAAATATTTAATCAAGTTTAGGCTTCCATCAAAAAGGTAACATACTTCTCCATACCAAAGGAAAAGTCATTATTTAGATGAATTCTTTGAACTAATTTTCAAGAAAAATGAAAATTTCAACACAAAATTGAATATAAGAAAAAGTACTCAGCAGTACATGCGCAGTCTCAGAAAAGACCCACATAATTTTAGTCTGAGGTTTCACTAAATATTTTCCTCCAAAAATTTGCAAACATCCCATCTGTCTCTGTTTTTGTGTCACTTACAGACCCTTTTAAACTCAGAAATATTTACAAGCATATAAAGCATTGCTGCATTAAATTAAAAAGTAATGTTTCAATGAAACTAAGTACAAATATCAGTGGACTTAAAGAAAGAACAATTTAAAAAAAACAAACAACAAACAACAAAAGTTTGCTACCTCCAAGAAGTTAATTAATTGTCAAAAAACAATAGAGAAATTTCTGTCTGAAATTTTAATGAAAAAATTCCAATATTGCTATTCAAAAGCACTTACAAACCCAAAATAGGTGAAAATATTTCCATCAGGACAAAAACAATGGATCCAGCCCAAAATGGAGTTGATTCTTTTCTTGCTGCCTGACACCCAGTGGAATGATAAGGCTCCGAGGGCACTCACTGTCCTAGTGAGTGTGTGGAGGTGAGCTCAAGGGGAAGAAGGAAATGATCAGCTTTGGTACCTGACCTGAGACCTGAAGGCAGAAATGTGAGAGGACAAAGCTGATAACGAGAAACATCAGATATTTTTTTATATGTCAGTGATTTCATGACAGAGAATGTTGCATTCATTTTTGGGTTTTTTTTTCAGGAACGCCTGTTTTTTTCCTCAGCTTCCGTTACCTTTCCTCTCCTTATCCACCCACAAAAACAGCTCGGGAATCTCAGCTCCCATTTCTTCACTGGAGCTACCCACAAGTTCAGAAGAGCAGTGACCCAGGTGTTTTCTACTCCGGTTTCCAGCTACAGCTCCACTGACTTGCAGCGCATCGCTCCTCTCAACTGTCTTGGCTCTGACTTCACCCCTGTGGTACCTCATGGGAACTGCATTGCCCAGCTCCCTCTTTGGAGACAAAGCCCAGGCAGGACCCCGTGTCCAAGGAGAGGAATGTACCTCCTTGCAGCCCTGTTCCACATCCCCAGAGCAGTAGGATGCTGCCTTTGCCTGGAGGCACAGTGTGAGAAGAGCATTAAAATGGATTGAATCATACTCAAAGCAAATAGTATTCACGCAACAGTGCGCATGAAGAACCTCGAAATGGTTTAACATCATGAAACAATGGAGCGAAATATTTTGGATCAGAGCTCTTGTTCTGTGAAAAGTTTAAATATTTAGACTTTTAGTCTTAGTTTCAAAAATGAATTATTAAAGTCATGCCTACAACTACTATTTTACCAGCTGAGCACAATAAAATGGAAACACTCAACTTTTTATACAGTTTTTTTCCCCCCTTTTTCCCTTGTTAATCTTTAAAAAAGTTAGAACAGCAAAGGAAAAAATGAAGGAAATGAAAAATTATTGTTTTGGAGCGGGCAGTGAAGGAAACTAATACCTGACATTATTCATTCTATTTTATTTTATAGCAAAGAAAAGGTCATAAAATGATAAAATGATAGGGAAAAAGCAGAAAAACTGGAAAAATCCAAAGGAAGTTTGCAAACTAGGTCCCCGTAGCTCAGGGAACTTATTTTTTGGTTAAAACAAAAATTCAACCAACTCAAACGCTATTCTTCTCTGCTAAAACACATGATTGAAATATTCCCCTAAATTTAGGTACATCCGTAACTTAACTGCTATCCTCTGGGATAAGAGTTGCAAGAAGTTACACTTGCAGGTTTTAGCGCATTTCTGAAAATTAGAAAAGATTATATACTTGGGCCATAGTGGTAAGGAGCTTTTGAAAATATTGTTGGACTCTGGCTAGCTGCATTTTAAAGCAAGCTGAAGTCAAAGTTTTAGAAAACCAAAGCACTTATACAAAGAGTAACTCTCCTATAAAATGAAGGAAATCTTCAACTTGAGGATGGGTATAGTATTGCCCCACTTTATTTGTTCATAAACAAGTTGCTTCTTTGACACATGCCCACATTCACCAAATACTTTACTTATGTGTACAAAACACATACTTCATTTCACAGATGAGGTTTCTCACCTCTATATAATCTCCTTTCTATTATAATAGCCTGTCTGCACATCCTCCAAAAACAAGGTGCTGGGTTTGTGTCAGTGACTTTTTTTGAGGGACTGCCTTTCAATTTTGCAGGCATTTAAACGTAACACTTAAACCATGACCATACATGGGAACATATGGATATCTATGTCAAATCATGAAAAAGGACTACTTAGCCTCCAGTATCTGGTCTGGGGAATCCTGTCAATTCACCATCCTCCTCTCACAAAGATCAATAGCTGAAACCTGTGAAAAATTACCAGGAAAGCATATTTTTGTCACCTACAGTTTGTGAGATTGCTAAGCCAAGAATATGAAGTTTTACGTTTATCAGCCCTAATGGATCTTCCTTCCATCAGTTTGCCCAAAGTTCTGCCTGAAATGTTTCTGTGTTAACATGCATCAGTAACAATGTCCTGTGAAAAAAAGAGGGAGTTTCTTCTTTTTAACATCTTATTTCTTTTGCCCGTTTCATCCCTCAATGAAAAATATGCATATTGCTGGTATGCACTTCATCAGGGGCTTCTATCATGCAAAGGCAACCTGTGTAGTAACATTCTGCAGGGACAATAAAGAAGATAAAAGTATGAAGTATGAAGGAACTGGTAAGATCACAGCATTTCCAGAACTGTCATGCAATTCATAGGCACTTCTGTTTTGTTTCCAATCCCACAGCTTACTTTTCTTGTTAGCTTCCTTATTTTGGTTTAATAGAACAATGGAGCTGCACTGATAGGCTAATTTTTCATCCAGACATTTTTGGTTTCGTAATGTTTGATTTAGGTGATTGTATTTGCCAACGAAAAGCTGTGAATTTTTTCCTCTCTCTCGCTCTCTTTTTTAATTTTATTTAATGATGCAATTTATCTTGATCATTTTCAAAGCCAAGATGCACCTGCCACCAGAAGGGTCCAGTTTCAGGAGACTGGTTGAGACAAGACAGTTTCTGCCTCTGAGTAGGTCTTGCTGGCTCCTGAGAGTCCAGCTGACCCCACTCCTCTCTCCCTCCTGCCCCCATCCACAGGCAGGGGCAACTCCTCGAACACTGCAGTACCCAGCCCTTGAGGTGAGTTTTCCCCCTGTCCAGGCTGCCTGCTCCAGGCTCCCAGCCATTCTGGTGTGTGGAGCCAGCTATCTGTGGCTGGCTCTGGCAGGCAGGAGAATCTATTTGGCTTTTTGTATCCTGTTTGCTGTTCAAGCATCATTTTCCAAGAAGGATGCTGAGCTAAGTTGAAACATTGTGCAAGATGCCTGTGGGAAAAGGTTTTTAGACCCAAGGGACAGCTTCAAAGCTTCAGCTTTTCAGATATCAGCATCTCTTTAAGGACAGTGAAACATCTTCCCTCTTAACTATATGTTAAACCAAAGTGAGGTACATGATTTATGTGAAACTTTGGCTTTATCAGGTTGCATTTCAAAACAGAACAGCAGTAGTAGCATTTCAAATAGATTGTGAAAGACATTCAGATCAGTGCAAGGCAGTCACTGACGTACAAGGGTTCGGTGTGTGTTGAATAAATCCTTCTTGGCAGGGAAATCTTCCTCCATGTAAACCTGTGGTGTTCCGCAGAATGCTTGCAAAATGACACTATGTAAGGGCTTGTGTCAAATGGAGCTGTTCTGCCTCTGAGATGATATAAAATACTTCAACTCAACTATTACTTGACTAATGTTTCCTGGATAGTAAATCATTCAGCAACCAGAGAACACTGCAGTAAAAACACCTTTCCTCTTCATATCTCCGTAGAGCTGGTAGCACTTCTCTTAGGTGTAGTTTCACAACTCTGTAACAAAGCTTTCTGTTTGTTGCAGAATATTTCACAGCTATAACACTCTTTTTTAAATGTTTTTGACTGATCTCTCTCACAGTTTTTCATCCATCTTCTTGCTCTGTGAACTCCATGACCAGAATATTGTCAAAAGCAAGGACTTCCATCATGTTTCATGTATTCATTCCTATTGATCTTAGCAGTATTGAGTCTCTACAACATTTTCTACAGGACTGAACTCATTTTGCGTGTCGCATCCTATGTGGTTTTTATTCCAAGGGAAAGGTGAAGAGTGTAGCTAAAAAATTTATCATCAGAGTTGCCAGCTCTGAAATGGAGCATGTTAAAATCACTCACTTGGAGAGACTAATCTGAAAAATGAGCATTCCTGTAAGCATTGAGCAAGACTTGAACAGCACAGGAAAATTGAGACTTTTTGAAGCAAATTAAATTGCATCATGACATTTCATCAGCTTTGGGCATTATATTTTTTCCCTTCCCTATTTGGCTTTTTAACATGGTTTAAATGATAGCTTGATCACGTTATGAGAATATTTCCCTTAGTAGTACAATGCAGGTGTAAAAGCTGTTTCTTGACTCAAGTAATAGTAACATAGTAAAAAATTCAAGGCTTTTCAAGGCTTTTAAACCTCAGGATAATATATAATTTTTAAGAAAAGCATGGTATAATAGCTACTCATTACAGAACAGTAAACAGAGGAAGAATTTTGAATTTATAAAGATTTTCATTGTGGCACTTGTGTACATCCTGTGGTCTGTACCATAAAATAAAGCAATATCAGAATAAATAGCTGCATCTGCTCAAAGTGGTCCCTGGTTAAAGAAAACAGCTACAAATTACAAGTTAGTGATTGCAAACTGTGGTATAATTTCTGCAACAGTGCTTCTATCTGGCTTCCAACTTGTTTTAAAATAAATGTGAGAACCTTACGTATTGTCATCAATATTCTCATAGACAGCTGTTTTGGATCTGTGTTTCACAAAACTGACAGCAGTGTTACCTGTGGATAGGTAATTACCTATGTTTATTACTCTTATCCTACTGCCTTTCACTTGGATGTCTTCCCTTAAGAAAAAGAGTTCCAGATTTCAAGAAACAGGTGCATGGCTCACTTTCTGTCCTGCTTAATAAATTGCTTTGCACACTTACTATTTGTAGCCAAATGTATAAAGATTGGTTTTGTCAATTTGCTAGAGATTGCTGAGCAGAATGATCAATTACACAATTAAGTTTCTGCTTCACATGTTGTTGCTTAATCTCAGTTTCTGATTATTCTGAGCCTGCAAGAAGGGCTCACACACTCTTCTATTGCTCTGACTACTAAAAGAAGAAAAAAAGTCACGTCTAAAAAAAATTATGTTACTGCTGATAAAAAACAACACCAACAAAAGAAAGTACAAGACTTGTCCAAAGTCCATATGGATTTGAGAAAAAAAAGAGGATTATTTTGGTATAGGGGACTTCCCACAGTACCAAGAGGATTTTTTCCCATGGCTGAGTTGAATACCATGAAAATAAGTATGTATTTATGAGTCATATAAAAACTCTGAATCTCTTTATCTCGTCTCATCTGGGTAACACCACAGTCTGTGCAAGGAATGTTTCTTAACACCAGTACTGGCAGCAGTAATAAAAATGTGGGAATGGAATATATTTTAAAGTTTTCCCATTACTTGTAACCAGTTTTGACTCTTTCCTGACTACAGCCGTGACTAAAGCCATGATTGTGGCTGACTATTCCACTTTGAGAAGTCGGACGCAGAGAAATGACTAATCTGGCCTTATCTTAGCAAGCTGGTATGAAAGGGAGGTAGAATGAAGGGTCAGCATTGCCCCCAGTCTCATGCTTTACCCATAGACATAGAGTGCATGAAGAGATCAGTTACTGCAGACGTAAAAAAAGGGCAATGGCTTATCAAATTGTAAAGAACATAACTCGTCATAAAGCTGGGGTTACTTCTAGTCGACAGATATGACCTGCTTCAGAAATCCTGAGGAAAGAAAATTGGCATCTCCTACTCTGTATGGCATATTAGTGCTACTGGCAGTGGAAAGTGTCCTGGTGACCTAAATTCAGTACTAGTGAGGAGGAGATTCTGCAAGGAGACATGAATATAATAAATTATTAATTAATGTCTTCTGTAGTTTGATCAGTTAATTCTCTGAAAGTGAGTAAGTCAAGGAAGAGAAATCTGATAAGAGAAGGAAATATAAAACATAAAGTGGCTGGAAGCTGTAGTGAGAGTAGATAGCATATTCCCATTTCTTATGTTGAAGTTACTTGCTGGATGATTTCCTATAAGATACGGCCCTGTTCAAATACAAAGGAAGAATTCAAAATTGTTACTTCTTTATATAAGTCTTACAGCCAGTGTTAGGAAGGAGCAGAACAGCAGCACAGTTTCTGGTAAACTGGATTTCACTGGAAAGAGTGATTTTGTCAGGAACGTCACAGCATTTAAACTCTGAAAGTTCCAGGTCTGACTGGACTCAGCAGTCAATCTGGGATGTCAAGCAGCATTTTGGTTAAAACAAATGGTAGAGAAACTGAACAGAACGTTAGTCCCACCAAGTAGTTGCTGCATCTGCTAGGCACAATTTGCTTTAGAAATTATATTTGATTGCATTTTAAAAATACAATTTTCAGAAGTTCCATGATTTTTTAATCTCTCCTAATTTGGTTAAGTCTAGTTAAAAGTGAGGAAACTATTCCCTTCCAGATCAATCTGCTTGTGACATCTGCTATACTCACTGTGTGCCACTGCAGCTTCTGTATTTCCTTAGTCTGTGTCTACTGTGTATTCCATTTGGAGAGTAATTTTTGATGTTTAAGACTTTGACTATCACAAATGGGATGAAAGCACAAATGTCCATGAAGGGAAACCATGTTTTCGGGAATACAGACAATGAAATATAAAATGTCTGCAGTGAACTGGGATGTAAAAAGGAACACAGGGAGGTAGAAGTGGAAGGGGGAGAACTTCCCCAAAATAATCTCTCCTATGGTCTTTGACAAAATTTCTTACCTGTCATCAGACTATGTGTCAAACACTAGGAAAATAGTTCATCTGCTTTTCATGATGTCATACAAATGGAAAGCATATTTCATTCCCAACTTTCAAAAGATTAGCATAATTTTCAAATAATACAGTTCAAATAACATAAGAGAGTTTCCCCTGATTTTCCACTGTAAGGAATTAAATGTACAATACCTTATGGTTTTGGTTTGGCAAGTTTCCCAGTGCCTCGCTAGCATTCATGTGGAATGCATTTTATTTGAGCCATGGATTAAGAGGGGTGTAGCTGACAATGCTGTGCACATTTTATAGCAATGTATCTGTTGGAAACTAATCTGAAAATGTTTCAGCTGTCATCAAGCGAATAAAACTTCTGTACCCAGATGAATTGTCTTCAAATCTTCTCTAAAACTGGAAATTATGTAGATGGAATTTCATTTTTTAAAACAGATTTAGGCATTGGGCAAATTGGTTTTATCATGTATTTTCATTTCATTAAAATTATGTAATTGCCTCATACATTACAAGTATTCAGTTTGCTTCATTAAAAGTAATGTAAATATTAAAAACATATATTGCTTTTATAAGAAATAGTGTGTCCAGCAGGACTAGAGCAGTGATCACCCCTGTATTCAGCACTGGTGAGGCCACATCCTGCATCCTGTGTTCAATTCTGGGCCCCTCACTGCAACAAGGACATCAATGTCATGAAGTGTGTCCAAAGAAGGGCAGCAGAGCTAGGGAAGGGGCTGGAGTCTTATGAGGAGGAACTGAGAGAGCTGGGAGGGTTTAGCCTGCAGAAAAGGAGGCTTCTCTCTCTCTAAAACTACCTGAAAGGAGGCTGTAACAAAGTGGGGGGCACTTTTTTCTCCCAAGTAACAAGCAATAGGAAAAGAAGAAATTTTCTCCAGTTGTGCCAGTGGAGGTTTAGATTGGATGTTAGGAAAAATTTGTTCATTAAAAGGGTGTCCAGGCATTGGAACAGACTGCCCAGGGAAGTGGTGGAGTTACCCTCTCTGGATGTGGCACTTAGAGACGTGGTTTGGTGTTGGAATGGTCAGTGTTGGGTTGGACTTGGTGATCTTAAAAGTCTTTTCCAAACTAAATTATTCTAATTTTCCAAAGTGTTTGACACAATTAGAAGCAAGGAAAAGCAAGAAAGGAGAAGTATGAAAAGAAGTAAAGGAGAAGGAATAGAAATTTTCATTTCGTCTTCCCACTGCTTCTCTTTCCTCCTTCACTTTTTATACTTTGGCTAGGAGGAAGCAGGATCAAAATCAGGATCATTATCCTGGATGTCAGGAGAGAAGTCTTTGGCATGTTCATGGATCTGCTTGGAGGAATCTCATGGGATATGGTCCTGTAAAGGAGAATGGTCCAAGAGAACTACTTGATTTTTAAAGATGATCTCCTTTCCTCCTGCTCAGGACTCCCATCCCAACCATCAGAAAAATCAAAAACAGGTGGGAGCAGCAGAAGGGAGATCAGAGGAAACATGAGCCTGCTAATGGATGGGGCAGGGTACATGGTGGCAAGGACACAGAGAAGGCTGAAGTATTTGATGTGCTTTATGGCTTGGTCTTTACTGATACACTTTACACTCAGCAATCACACATCCATGTGGAAAAGTCTGAAGCAAGGAAGACTGGTCCTTGGAGAAAGAGGATCATGTTGGGGAACACTTGGAACTAGACATATATGAAACCTTGGGACCCGACAGGATGCACCCATGAGAGTTGAGTGACCTGTCCTAAGCCACCAGTGTCAATTATTTCTGAAATTTTAAAACAGTCAGGGAAGGTTCATCTTTTAGAAGGTGAAGAAGGAGGATTCAATAAAATACAGGCTAGTCAGCCTCACTTTGAACCCTGAGAAGAAGATGGGGAAAGTAATCCTAGAAACCATTTCCAGACACATGAAAGACAGGAAGGTGACTGTCAGCAGTCCACATGGATTTACAAAGGAGTTTTGGATCCAGTTCTGGGCTTCCCAGTGCAAGAGAGATACAGAGCTATTGGTGCAAGTCCAGTAAAGCACTGTGAAAGTGATGAAGGAATTGAGACATCTCTCATACAAGGGAATGCTGAGAGAGCAGGAACTGTTCCACCCACAGAAGAGGAGGTGTCTAAATACCTGATGGGGAAAGAAGAGAGCCAGACTCTTCTCAGTGGTGTCCAGTGGCAGGACAAGAGGCAATTATCACAAATTGAAACACAAGAAATTGTATCTAAATACAGGAAAGTATATTTTTACAGTGAAGGTGGTTGTGGTGAGAAACAGGTGCCCAGACATTGCGCGAAGAGATTGCAGAGTCTCCAACCCTAGGAATGTTCAAAACCTGACTGGCCATGGTCATGAGCAACTGACTCTAGCCTGCATGAACAGGAACTGGACTAAATATCCTTTTTGGTGCCATCTGTAATTATACAATTCTGTGATTCTTATTTTACTTTTTCTTTCTTTTTTCTTTCATACTGCCTTTTACATATCATACACAAATACATTTATTTTTCTAGATTCTTATATACTCCTTATGCTCCTTTTTAAAAACTTTTTTCTTTTTTAGGAATTCTGCCACTTTTCATGTTCTTGGAAAATAAATAGTACCCTTTTTCCCTTACCTGTTTCCTCTCTCTCTATTTCCATCCATATATATATCCACAGCCTTTTCTTGTCTGTTAATTGCCTTTTCAAATCTGTCAAGTCAAGTTATAGAGTAATACATGACATTTTGCCGTCTGAATTCCTACTTAACTGCATTTTTCTTCAGTTCTTGCATTCAGCAACACCAGCCCATATCACAGATCTTCTAGATCTGTAGTCTACTTAAATAAAATTTCCAGTGAAGGCATTGACTTTAAACAGGTATCTTGATTTTTTTTTAATTCAAAATCTGAAGTCAGTAAGGAGAAGAAAATTAAATCAGTGTTTTAGACCTAATGTTATAAAACACAGTTTATACAGTGTTAAGGTTTTTAGTGATTGTTTTTTCACTGACTATGAGCTTGAGCTATGTCAGCCTCTAGGCTGCTTTAAAGTCTTCACAATAGAGCTCATTCAGCTCTCACTAGACCTGTGAGCTTCACTGAATTTGTTTTGCAGCTTGATAGCTAAATTAATATTTTAGGAGCATATCTATTGTCTGTAACTAACATCCTATGGTGTGCTCTCCAGAAAATTTACTTAGTGCATCAATACTTCTTATGGACTGCACAGCACACCAAATGATCCACATCCAGTTTTTAGTTATTGCAGTGTGAAACTGCCACAATTTCTTCAGAGTATAGTCTCCAGTTTCTTCTAGTGTAATGTGGATGTGGGAAGAATCTGCTAGGGTACATTTCTTTATGTGCATGAAGAAAATAGGACTATATAGTCATAGTTATAGATTGTAGGAGAATTGGAACCTGGAAGTTCATCAAATTTGGTCTCTTATAAAATACTCATTATTTTGATATGACTGGAAAGTTAGACTTAAAAAGCTGTTTATATTAGGAGAATTAAATCACTTTTGATTTGACAAAGTGACAAAGGATATTTTAACTAGTGTGTTTTCCCCTGTAGTTTTTATTGCTGACAGACCTGGACTTTAGTCTGACATTACTCCATTCTACCAGTAGAATTTATATTTTGGCACTTTCTGAACAGGCAACACCACCTATGTGTTTGAAGTCTTCAGGTCTGCATGTTTCAATTGGAGTTTTGCAAACCAGGAGGGCCTTCAAAGAATGAGGCAGAACTATACAAGACTTGAAATCATAACAAATATCTTGGTGTTTTTAGTGTGGTTTAAGTGGGAGCAAAAAAAAAATCATTTTGAGAAATTTCTGGGTGTTGTAATCATGGGCTTTATGAGTTATAATGCTTTATAATGGGTCAAGGCCATCCTAGAGCCCAAATTATCAAAAGAAACTGATGACTGATAAGGCTAATATAAGCCTGGCCTACACTTGTATTTTACTGAAATTTGTTAACTGATTAAAAGCATTAAAAGATTAGATTTATAGCAAATATGACTATGTTAACAAAATGCATGGAGGACACATTTATCAGACAAAATGTCCCCAAGAAAATATATTTTCTGTGAAGGAAATGAAGCTCATCATGAAGTTAAACCAGCAAAACAGTAATTATTTAATTTAATTTTCATTTTAAATTGCATTCTAGTTTTAGATAATATCCTTATTCCTTGTCTGTGTTAATGTAGCTCCTATTTTCACTCATTGTGCCCTGTTACACATCCTGGTTGATGGAGACCTTACAATTATCAAATGTAGCTTTTATTGTATCCTGTTTATAGGTTTATCAAAGTCTAACTTAAACTAGATTGAGTCCTCTCTCACTCATCACCACTTGGACTGTCAATGAGAATTTGCCAGCAGTCAGGCAGCCTCTGTATGCCCAGTGCAGGGAAGATACCTCAGTCCTGCTCCACTTCAGAGGCAGGATCTATCTGGACTTTTCACTGCAGTCAGGAATTGGCCCATTCCTTTTGGACCCAGCGTTTCACAAATTGCGGAGGATGAGCTGACTGTCCAATGGATCTGATGTTGTTTTCAGAGTAGCTGTTTCCTGTGTTGCAAAGTTTACTTGCATTGGGGTTTTTGCATGTATCTTTTCATCAGTGTTTTTTAACAAACAAGCAGAATTTATATTCTGTTTAGCAAGTAATCCTCCTTGTTCCTTACTGAAAGCCTCTTCTTTTAATTGATTACCATTCTGCTGATTGTTATATCCTTAAAAAAACCATCAGAAGAGTCCTCATCATTTTAAAATCTGTCTTCTGGGGGTTCTCACTGGAAACAAACACTCTCAATTATCATTGCTGCTCTTGAACACATTTTGATATGGTTCAAGAAGCTCATCACTATTTTATTTTCTGTCTTCAATACATAAATGTTGTGATTAGAAAATACACAACAGTCTGTTAATGCTATAACTACATTAGGCTAACCATGTGAGTGAATTAAAGGAATAACAACTTTAACTATCATTCTTCCTGTAATCTTATATTAATTACATGAGCTCTTTTCCCCTAATTTATTTTTTTTTAAAATAAAACCTCCCCCTTGCAGGTTTTTATTCCACTGATAACTGGGCATATTATCTCCCAACTGCTCTGGAATTTACCCAACTAGGTTATTGAAAATCAGCTTTCCTGGTAGTCGGTCAGCAGGCATTTCTTTTAGAAAACTAGGATGCAAAGGTCCAACATGTACCAACTTAAAAGCATGGATTTAGAAACTTGTCTTTAACCTTTCTCTCTTTTTCCCCATCCCCCCCTTTACTATGGTGTGAAGGATTCTACCATTATTTCTGTAGCAATGGATAAATACCACTCTTTGGGCTATTGCCCTATGCAATATTATAAAGGGTGGTAGGTGACACAGAGGAGAATTATCGTGCACAGGATGTTCTGCGTTTTCAAACCCTGGTGCATTAATTAGTTAGGGTGTTTTTCTGTATCCCACAATGGGTGGGATATGCCCTTACGCCATATCTTCCAAGTTCTGCACAGAAAAATGCAGCTTACTGCTCTCAATGTTACCTGTAAATAGCAGACTCATTTAATTACATTCTTCAAGTGCTGTACCAAAATTAAATTCTCCAACCATAAGACCCTAGGTCAAAATATCAGCATCTGACTCATAAGCCTCAGTTACAGGTACTGAGATGAAAGCATGTTGTCTTGCAAGTGCCTAAAAATTATATTCCATGTTAACAACCTTTTCTTTTTTTTTTTTTAAGGAATTAACTGAATCACATTAAACCAAATAGATTAGAAATCTCCTCTTGTGCTCTGTTATCAGCCGTCACCAAGATCAGAATCATTTTCAAGCATGAGTCTGTTAATGATAACTTTCTTCAACAAGCCATAAGTCTTGCCTTTGCTAATATATCATCTGGTTTAGTTACACTTTATTGTTCACTATGAATTCCGGTATAAAAGGCAGACCTTATTTGTTTGCTATGTTTTCAGAATCATGGCCATGAGAGGCCATAGCAGCTTCTTCTTCTTTTGTTTAGCAGTATCAAGAGTCCAAGGCTCTGGCTTTGCTGCGTAACATAAGCAGACAGTAACTTTTTGTCCTATTTAACTGGCCTGTTGCGTCTTTTTCTTGACAATTAAGTTCATCAGCTGGATTTTAAAGTCTGGTCAGAGCATAATTGATATAGCCCTAGAGTTGCAGATGAAATTAGCAGCTGTTTAGCCTTGCTCATTCATATTATTTACAACTCTGGCTACATCATTCATTTCTGTGCTATTTTTTTCAAATTTCTCAATGACTTTAATTGGATAAGGCTCAGTAAATTTAGGAGCAAATATTTAAATGTTTTTATCCCAGCTTTCCTCAGAAAAAAGTCATGCCTTAGATCTAATCTCTGAATCTTTAATGCTCCAGTTGCCTCAGTATCTGCAGTAATGTATCTTAGCAGAATGATAAAACAAAAGTAAAAATAGAAGTCCTTACAATCTTCATATACCATCTACCTCCATATATTTAGATGTTGGTGATGACTGGGATAGGACAAAAAGAAAGAATGCTACCTTCATTTAAGGAGTAATTAAAAGTAATCCCATGTTATGGTAGACTATGCTAGCTGATCTCCAGAAGTTCCTTGTTTCTTAAGCCTTACAAGCCAAACCAAACCAAACCAAACCAAACATGAAAACAAACATTAAAGAAAAGGGTACAGCAGATGAGCAGTCAGCACCTTATCTGAGGGTTTCTTGGTAGTGAATGACCTAACAAGGTGAGAAGGGAGGAAAAGGGACACTGATGAGACAGAGAGAAAAGGGCATGGACGGGTCAAGCACAAGGTGCCAGTGGGGTTATGGTTTGGTTTCCTTATTGGAGGATGCCATGGAAGGCTGAGAAAACTGAGGCCACTTCTGTGAACTGGCCATGAAGGCACCGTAGTAGCACTGACCCACACCTTCTAAGGGAGGGAGGTGGGATGAGGAAGTCTGGAGTAGCAGCGATAACCTTCACACACAGAACCCACCAGGTGGGCTAAACAGAGCCTGCTTCTGCTGGACTAACACCATGTGTTGCTTCCCCTCTGCTCCCTGTGCTCTGGGCAGGGCCGTACACCCTGCAAACAAGGAAGAGGATCCAGCGCTTTCTGTTCGGAAAGGTCAGCATTGCACAATAGCTCAACCAACATTGAATACCCAGGTTACAAGAAAGTATTGGATTTCAGCACATGGTGTTTTGGTCTTCCTGGCTTGACAAACTACTACAGGTTGAAATACTGTGTCTGAGTGATAGGAGGATATCCATGGGCAGGGAACAGTGTGTTGTTGTTTTTTGCTTTTTAAATATGCTTTGCATTTCATTCATTTGCAATTGCTTTTCCAGCATCATATAAATGAATCAGAATAACTGTGACTCAACAGGAATAGCATAAGCCTGGCTGTTCTAACATCTAATGTTTCTCACAGAACCAGTACTCTCCTCAGTTTTGCAGCATGGGGAGATGAGACCCTGCCTGAATCAATGGTCTTCTTTATATGAATCATATCCATCTGGCACATGGCACCAATCCATCTATTGCTCATGGTAGGTGTGCTGTGAACCTTAATTGGAGAGTAAAATCTGTTCAAGGTGAGAGAGATGCTAGAGATCCATACAGATTTTTCCTACTTTTTCAAGCAATAGCAAGACATCCAATGAAACAAGTTCTGAGATTCTTGTTCCTAATTCCTATGTAGCTTTACTCTGGGGTTTTTTTTCGCTATTTTGTTCAGTCTAAGAGTGCCTTTAGCATTCAAGTTTTACTTGGAGCGTATAGGCTGCAATCCAAGGAAACCTAGACTGGGTACAAGGCTGATTCAAACCTTTAAATTAACACAATGCAGGTAATTGGTCTTCTGTAAGCCCCTAGTCTCCATTCACAGATGTGCAGTTATGTCTTTCAATTTTGAGGAACTCAGTGGAAAATTTTAGGCTGCCTTTTGCGTGTCTGGAATTTTTTTGGGTTAAAAAAGAAACTTTAAGATGTTTGCTAACAAAACTGTTGAGGACTGAAAGGCAATGGCTAGTTCTTGTTTCCAACAAAATAAAAGCACAAAATCCATTTGTAAGCGTTGCTGAGCCAATGGCAATTGTAGATCTGTTAGGAACAAGGAAATAAGAAATGCTGTGGATGTAATTGCAGCTCTCTGCCCATTTTGAAACCTAGCATGGCATGACTTGTTTACCAAAGATCATGGTTTTGAAGGACCCAGCTCACACAGACTGGAACAACCACATTCTCATCATTTGAAAACAAATTCTAGAAATGGAAAAATGTTTTCTTGAAGTTATACAAGTTTGTTTATAGTATATTTTATATACAAGTTTGTTTATAGTATATTTTAGGTCTGAATGCAGCTTGCCTTGAGCAGCAAAACTATTAGAGTAGTTAAAGTAATGGAATGAACAAGCTAACACTTGCTAATAAATAAACATTAATAGCTCATTAATAAGCTATGTTATGATCTGCCTTGGAACATGATGAAAGATATGAAAGGAACTTGATATCTTATCCATTCAGCAGTCCAGATACAAATTCTTTTGTTCAGAAGTAAACAATGAGGGCAAAGATATTCTCTCAAGTATCTGAGATTTTAATTGCATTTTGTTTTGTTCAAAGATTTCAGTCAATAATCTCTTCTTTATATTCTTTGACATGAAAAGAATAGGGGAAGGTCAGCCTGCATTTCTTTTGGATATCATTCAGGTGCAGCCACTGTTGAGATGGAGGAGTGCTTATTTATACCTGTGCCACCAGTGTGAGCGCTGATAAAACTGGAGCTCCCGGCTGTTTGAAAAGGTGATCACTAAGAGTCAAGTGAAAATTTGACCAAGAATGACAGTCTTCAGGGGACACATTATTTTCACAGCATTTTACATTTGGGAAATATCTTAAGTGCTTTATTGGTCATGAGTCATGCAGTGACAAGTCAGACGCATTCAGCTCATACATTCTGGATCAGATTGCTTTATATGAAAGCATGGCTGTTTTCTGTGGTTAATAATATTTAATGCTAGAAATATTCTGCTTCCATATCCATAACTTACACAAGTATGGTGGTCTTATATATAACAGGGTAAGCACTTGTCAGGGCAGTTCCTTTCATATATTGCTTAGCATTAAAACACACAGACTACATCATCTCTGTATTTTTGTCCCTAGGACAAAGAACATGTGTGTTGTAGATTAATTTATGCAAGTGATCCCACAGGTCTCTAATATTTTCCCTTTCCTCATAGCATCCTGGCAACATTCTGAGAATGTTGTCTCAAAAAACTACTGAGTCCTTCTTTAATTACTTCTGTTGATACCCTCACAATGAGATCTAAAGGGAAAGTGTTTTTCAATGGTATATAGTTTCCTTAATTGTGCAAAACCTTTCTAAAAAGATTCAAGTCACTGGATCATGATCACTTATTTCAGGTATGTATGCTGTCACTATTCTTGGTAAGACAACTGGTGATACAGCAAAACTTCTGTTTTTTCTTGGCATTGCCATAAAATATAACGTTTTTGTAAAAGATGCACAGGTATGCAAGGAAAGTTTACATTTCATTTCTGATGTGAATTTAGAAGATTATTTTGCCAGTATTTTCTTATTTAATATTTTTCCACAGCTGTCATTAATGGCAGGATGTAGCCTCCAATATGAGTATGTAATTTTCATCATCGGGAACAATGCATAACAAAACATTGTATTAAGGCATAGTACTCGCTGGGATTTTTTGGGTTTTGTTATTTTGGTTTGGGTTTTGGGTTTGGGGTTTTTTTATTAAGAGGTTGAATTGAAGCATTTGTTATCAGCCAAAATCTCTGAAGCAAAAATATTCTATCTGGCTAAAATCTTTGACTATTTTGTATTAGGTTAAGCATCTTTTTTTTTTTTTTTTTTTGACATGTCCCTAGGCATCTTAACTGCCTAATGATTTATGCTACAAAAAGGACCTGCTCTTTAGCTGTATTTAATCCATACAAGGAGGAAATGCTAGGCTGTAGATTTTCCACGGGGACATCCCCTTTTACTGTATGAAAGCACAAGATGGTGTAGTGGAGAGAGATAAGACCTTGGGGGATGGAAGGCTTGGATTGTTTTCCTAGCCATTCCTGCAAGATTTCACTCCTCCATGCCTCAACTTCACCATCTGGAAAAAGGGACTAATAGTACAAACCTCTTTTGTAAAACAAACAACCAAACAAAGAACCTCTTTGAGTTCTCCTGCTGAGAACACAGCTACACAGAGAGAGTTTTATTATTATCAGTATTATCGGCTGGGCTCCACAGTTGTACAAATCCTGCAGTAATCACTTCCTTCCTTGTTTTTTTTTCAGAATAGAGAGACCGAGGCTGTTTAAAATGCCAGTGTTATGCAGAGGATATGCCTTCATTCTTGTTTGTCTAGAACACCACGTTTCTCACATTAAAATTTATGAAAAAAGATTCCAATTAATCATGTCGATGGAGTGGATTTTGTGGGGCACCAACACAAAATGCGCAGTGCTTAGTTATCTGGCCCTCAGATTTGCATTCTTCTGTCATATCCACCTTCAAAGAAGACACTTCCTTTAATTTTGCTCTTTGCAGAAATTATAATTGATAAATCCACAGAAAACAACTGCCCCCTTGGGCCCCTAAGGGATGTTATGGGTTTTTTAAAAAACTTATTTAAAAATTTATCTTGATTTTTCGGGGTGGTATTATTGGCTACTCTATTTTTCTTCTTAGTAAAACCCTTTCCCTTCTCTGGACCAAATATATGAAATTGATAGAGAACATCTGCTGTTCAGTCTGCTGGCGTTTTATAACATGTTATCAAACCCTTTGAACACAGATGGTAAGCAGACGCTCCTCAGAGCCTGCATGCCAGCAGCTCTTTGTGTTGAAAAGGTATGACAGTCATTTGGGGGGAATCCTGCTAAAGCAATACAGATAGTGCATCAGAAGCCTTATATGCAGGGACTGTATGTTCTACACATATGGGGTTCAACCAGAGGTTGAAACTCACGTGTTAGATGTGAGATCTGAACTAGAAGTGAAGTCAACTTCCACAAAGGGATTTACCTGGAATTACACAACTTTAGCAAGGAGTCTTTGAATGGGTTTTCTCTCTGAACTCTCTTTATAAGAAGCATTGGGAAAAGGCCAGTGTACTGCAGGGATATTACTATGTAAACATGGAGTTATTGTGTGATTGCCCTGAAATCCTGAGTACTCAGTGGAGGTGGTCTGTTGACAGAGGTGTTAATCTTGGTTTATATGGTTGTCTATCCCCCGTGGCTTTCCGCTGCATGCAAGTATTCCTGCCAAGCAGAAAACACTGAGGTCCTAAGAGGATTTCTGGAAATATGGCGGCATTTTCCTAGGCAGAGCAGAAATGCATTGGATGCACTGCTGAGATGCAGTGGCAGCTTCACCCTGCCTAAGGGATCCCCTGATCACAGACTGCAAAAATTGCATTTTCTCTGGCAGCCACTACAGCTGTTTCCAACAGAGACAGTGTGACTGTCCTTTGTGGCCAAAAAGTAGAAATAGCAGGGCTCTCTGGCAAGCTCCTGGAGCCAACTGTGCTTTCTTGTGGGCACCACCCAAAAGCATGAGACTCCCAGTGTTGTGAGCGTTGTCAACTCTCTCATCCTGAAGCTGAGCAGGCTCTTTAGCTGGGAAGTAAATATACCCAAGAGGTCTATTGCATTGTCAGATGTATTTAACACCTGTGAAAAACCCATGCTGCTGCTGCTGTGCTTCAAACATTATGTGACAAAGCTGACAAATGACTTAAGCAATGACGTGACTGCCCTACCATGTTTTCCAAGGTGGTAAACCAGAGAGGAAAGTGTGCATCATTTAAGAGGTGTTGTTAGGACATCTGGCTTTCACACAGATAAAAATAGATGCTATCAAATGACTGCTCAGTAGGCTGCATGACATTATTTTGTTCCCAGTTGATTAAGTGCCATATCAAAACATCCACAGTCATGAAGGCATTAGGCTCGTGTCTTCAAAGGAAAGAGCAGGAGTGGAAATCTTGGTATATGAAAAAACATGCAAAGGGCCAGTAGGACGTACCTTTTGTGTATCAGCCTGTTCAGGCTACTGGTTTACGTACTTGGATGAGTAATTCAGATTGATCAGCCAACTCCACATTGCAAGATGGCAGATTTGGTCCATTGCTCTCAGCCCTTTGGAGACAGTGAACCACAACTGCTATGAAGCAGTACTTAAGGGAAGCTGAGTATAAGTTTCCTTCAGAATGGATACATAAACCGTAAGTTTTGGGATACTTCATGTGTGGGTTGATCTGGACCAAAATAAAAGATCTCACTTGTTTTCCCAGTAGAAGATTCAACTTCTCTACATAGTTAGCAGATTTCCTGATCTTAATTTTTTTTTCATTTTTCAGAAACTGAAGTAGCTTTTCCAGTTAGTGCTGGAAAAGCTTACGTCTAATAAGTTTGCAGAAGGCAGGAAAAATATGGGGAAAGATGCAATATTGGGCAAAAATGTCAGTCTTACGGGTCATATATGAGTCATGTTGGCTTGAGCCAGACTAACTCATGATGTAAATCTAAAATTTAGTGAGGGATCCTGTTGCTGGAATGTACTTTGCTTTCAAAGGAAAAGTTAAAAATCTTAATAGTCATAACGCCCCAGCATGTTAAGATTCTGGAGACACATTAATGATACTAAACAGAAAGTTTTCAGCTTGTCCCACCACATCAGTCTAATTCCAACAGAAGCAGAAGCAGAGAAACTTGTTTTGCGTATGTTCTGAGAAAAAATTACTTATTGCCGCAAACTGTGGAAAAAGAAATCAAAAATCAGCAGAGAAAATGGTAAACAGTAGTCAGCTGTAAACCCAATAGTGGGAACAGAAGGAGGAAAATTATGAAGCGCTTAGCAAATAAAAGAAACCAAATGCGGTTTGGATAATATATCACACTGATTGCAAAACAGCATTAACATCTTCCTTTGTCCAGCTGACAACATAAGGCAAACAAAGCCTTTCTTCCATCTATTAATTGCTCATTGTTCTTGTAAATGAACAATAGCCTTAAGCAGATTGAGGAGGGCTATGAGTGCAGCATCAGGTCATGATCACATTTACTGAAGGATGAATAAGAATTGCCTCCAGCCCTTCAGAAGTGTTATATACATTTAGCAACAATGGCAATACTGTGCCAGAATAAATTACTTATGGAAATCTATGAAGCCCATTAGGCTATATTTATGCCAGTTTGTGTCTCAGAACAATCAATTAGCATCTTCAGCCAGAGAGGGATTTTTCCTTTAGCTTAAAATGTAACTAAGAGTCAACAATTCATTGGATTTGCATAGGGAAAAGACTTAGATATGTTTTCAGGTTCTGTATGGTTAAAATGCATGTCTTGTCAAATTAATTCAGCCATGCGCATACTGCCAATAATGTGCAAATCTCTTCTTCCTTATTTGCTGAGTTACTTAATCTGTTTTTCTTTTAAACTTACACTTGATCTGGTTTTCTACACTTCTTTTACCAACAGATAAAAGACAATTATTTCTGTTTGCCATCTAAAGCCTTTCAGCTAGCAAAACAATTACTTAAACTCTACCTTCATCTGACATAGCTGTTGACGCAATATGTGGAAATTTACAGCTGCTGCCAAGAGTCAGGGGGTTCACGGAAAGTACAAATACTGAGAATATCCTTATCAAAGTAAGCAGGGGAGAAAAACAGTAGAATACGTAGATACTGAAACACATCTTGTCTCTAAAAGGGAAGAAACGCCCATGTTTCATGGAGATGTCAGAACAAGTAGTTCTGCCTCCCACAAAGGCTTGAGACGCATTTATAAAATGCTTAGCTGTGGACAATCACAATTTTTGGTGAAGTCAGTGATAAGCCTGTCTGGATCACCTGCCTAATAACATAGAAGTAAGGCAAAGAAAAGATGATCTAAGTTTAGCAATAGTGGGGCAACCCACCTGTGTTGGTAAGGAAGGGTGCTGATATATGATTTCAGGCCAACTGCTGGAGTCTGGACTAGCTTCACTGACGTTCCATGGAAAAGAGGACTTCCTTCATGGCCGTGGATTTGACACATGCTTTATTTCCTCATTTCAAACTCATGGAGGCCCTTTTACAACCCCTCTTTTGCACTGGCTTGCACAGTCATATTTAAGCTATCCTGGCAAAAAGACTCTGACAGGATAATATACACAGATTAACAGTATAAAGCCATTACTTATTGGCTAATGCACAGCATTAAAAATAAGCATAGCTGAGATTTACTGAGCTATTTGGGTAAGTGTTAGTGTGCTCACCATCCTGGATAGAGCATCTTTAATAAAGAATATGTTAACTACACCCGTAAATGTTACATTATCATCACTGAAATGGAGCACGTTTTTCCTGGTGAACTATTTGGTCACAACTTTCTTTGGGCAACGACTAAATGCAGAAATCACTGCTAGAAGGAGTGGAGATCAGACCTAAAATGCTTATGAAAAGGCCATGAAAAGCAGCATAACTTTGAACTGAGACAGTCCATTGTTTGGTACGTGTGTTTTCCTATTCAAGCACCACATCGCTGCACTGATCACAGGAAAGAGCAAGCTTCAGGATGGTGTTCACCTGGGTGTTGTGATTATTTTAATGCTTTGCTTGTCATTTCTGCCCTTCCCTAACACATTTGAATCTGGTGCGAAACAATGACTGCTGTGACTTCACTCATTTAATATGCTTTCCTACTTATATAACTTCTTAATTTCTTAGAATCATAGAACAATGCAATCATTTAAGTTGAAAAAGACCCTTAAGCTTATTGAGTCCAACTGTTAACCTAATACCATCAAGTCCACCAGTAAACCATGCCCCTAAGTGCCTCATCTATACATCTTTTAAACACCTCCAGGGATGGAGACACCGGCAGTTCCCTGCGCAGCCTGTTTCAATGCTTGACAATCCTTGCAGTGAAGATTTTTCTAATATTCAGTCTAAACCTGCCTGGGTTCAACTGGATCCATCTTCTCTTGTCCTGTCTCTTGCTACACAGAAGAGACTGACCAACCTCTACCTCGATACACCCTCTTTTCAGGTAGTTGTAGAGCCACCTGAGTCACCTTTTATCTAGCTCCCTGAGCTGTTCCTCATAGGATTTGTGCTCCAGACCCTTCTCCAGCTCCCTTGCCCTTCTCTGGACATGCTGCAGCACCTCAATGTCCTTCCTGCAGTGAGGGGCCCAGAGCTGGACACAGCACTCGAGCTGTGGCCTCACCAGTGCTGAGCACAGGGGGACAATCCCTGCCCTGGTCCTGCTGCCCACACTATTGCTGATACAGGCCTGGATGGCACTGGCCTTCTTGGCCACCTGGGCACACACTGGCTCATGTTCAGCTGGCAGGGGCCAACACTCCCAGGTCCTTTTTCCAACAGGCATTTTCCAGCCACCTGTAACTCTGCATGGAGTTGCTGTGACCCAAGTGCAGGACCCAGCATTTTGCCTTGTTTAACTTCATACAATTCTCCTTAGCCTTTCTTTTGTTGCTGATGTAGAAACATTTTTTTTTGTCTTTCATGGCAGTAGCCAGATTAAGTTCTTGTTAGGGTTTGGTTCTTCTAATTTTCTTCCTGCATAACCTCATGACATCCTTGTAGTCCTCCTGAGTTTCCCACCCCTTCTTCAAAAGATCATACTCTTTCCTTTTTTCCTGAGTTCCAGAAAAAGCTCTCTGTCTATCCAGGCCAGTCTTCCCTGCTGGCTCATCTTTCAGCTCATGAGGACTGCCTGCTGCTCTGCCTTTAAGATTTTCTGCTTGGAGAACATCCAGCATTCTCAGGGTTGTCTACCAAGGGACTCTGTCAGGCTCCTAAACAGGCCAAAGTCTGCCCTCTGGAAGGCCAAGGTAGCCATTCTGCTGGCACCCCTCCTTATTTCTCTCAGAATTTTACAATCATTGAACCCAAGGTTGCCTTCAGACATCACTTTACCTACCAGTTCTTCTCTGTTCACAGATAGGAGGCCCAGCAGGCACCTTCCCTAGCTGTCTCCCTCACCAGCTATGTCAGGAAATTACCCTTCACACACTCCAGGAACCTTCTGGACTGTTTCCTCTCTGCTGTGTAGTGATTTGAACAGACACCTGCTAAGCTGAAATCTCCCACAAGAACAAGAGCTAGTGATTGTGAGACTTCTCCCAGCTGCTTATAGAATTTGTCATACCTAGGCTAAGTTCAGTCAGGACTTGGAAATGTCTGAAAAAGGCAGTTCTCCAATGACATCCATGAAGGAAAAAACCTTACCTGATTTGTCCTGCACATGGCTAGAACAGATGGTGTGTAGTGTCAGAGTTAGAAAACTCCATGTTGCTGACTGCAGAGTTCAAACTGTAACAACACTGTGATTTGGGAAACTCTTCATGGGCTGAATCAGGAAACCTGTGGTTTTATATGTTGCAATTTTTATTTGTGTAAGAAACACCCAGGAGAATGTCATAACTTGCACTTCTTGCATCTCTCTGGTGGCACAGATATAACAGGAGTAAAAGAGCAAGACTCATACGAAATCTGCTTATTTCAGTGTTGGTTGACAGCTCTGTAATCCTTGTCAGTATCTTTGACAAACCTTATGGTATTGCAATTTTCTTGATGACATTTGAAGGGGAGAAAGGCTGGAGTTATCAGTTTGATGTGTCATTCAATATATCAAAATAGTCAAGTAATCTTCCTGTGGATATTTTAATGTGTGCCATGGTTTGGCACTGGCCCAATGCCAAGCACTCACAAGAGCTGCTCGCTCACCCTCCCCTGCCACAGCTGGGCAGCGGAGGGAAAAGGGGAAAAAAAAATTAATGAAAGCTTCATGAGTGAGATAAGGACTGGGAGAAACACTTCAAGGGCGAAACAGGCTCAACTTAAGTTGCAAAGTGAATTTATTACTAATGGAATCAGAGGAGGGTAATGAGAAGTAAAATAAGGCCTTAGAACACCTTCCCTCCTGCCAAGCCCTCCCTCCTTCCCACCAACAGCGCAGGGAGGCAGGGCACTGGGGTTTGGTCAGTCCATCACCAAGATTTCCTTCTGTTGCTCCAAAAGAGTCCTTCCCCTGTGAGGCTGAGGGGTCCCTCCCACGGGAGACAGTTCTCCGTGAACTTCCCGCCGTGGCTCCACNGGCATCCACCCGCTCCGGCGTGGGCACCTCCCCCACGGGCTGTGGGTGGATCTCTGCTTTCCCCGTGGATCCCCATGGGCTGCAGGGGCACAGCTGCTTCATCATGGTCTGCACCACGGCCTGCAGAGGAACCTCGGCTCCGGCGCCTGGAGCACCTCCTCCCCCTCCTTCTCCCCTGACCTTGGTGCCACCGTGTTGTTTTCCCTCACATGTTCTCACCTCCTCCTCTTCTCTGACTAGGAGCAAAAACTTGTGACCTTTGTTTTGATTTTCTTTTTGAATATGTCATCACAGAGGCGTTACCAGCCTCTCTCATTGGCCCAGCTCTGGCCAGCAGCATGTCCATCTTCAGAGCCATCAGCCATTGGCTCTGCCGGACATGGTGGGAAGCTTCCAGCAGCTTCTCACAGGAGCCATTTCAGTGGCCCCCCTGCTACCCAAAACCAGGCCATGCCAAACCAATACACTGTGTCACCATGCTCTGCATGCAGAACTGGCATAATTAAACTGAGTGGATATCTAATGGGAAAAGCAGATTTTAATCAGATTGTTTACTGCCAGGGCATCTGGAGAGTTTTCACTTGCCTGGTTTTTAGTTTCAACAGGAATAAATACAACAAATTATTCTCCAGAGTATTGTTTGGTTTCATGAATATATCTTGACTTTAAGACTTTCAGTAGCTTTCAGAGGAGAGTAATGAAGAAAATTGGTTTTAAAGTCAGCTGTCCATCATGATGAGTTTTGTAGTTCATGGGCCCAGAAAATATAGATATTTGCCAAAGACTTTTGAAATCTATCTGGGGGGTGTCTCAACACCAAGGACTGCCTCTAATAGAGGAAAAAGCACAGACCTGGCACAGTACTGTAATTTGAAACACTCTACTAGCTGATGGAAAAAAGAAAGGGCTCTCAATGTTTTTGCATCAAAATCCACAGTACTTATGCCCTGTGGGCACTGTGAAGATGCAGTAATTTTTAACTGAGCGCTTGAAATTTCTTCTCTCAAATCACTCAGGCAATAAAATATATTTTTTGCATTGCCTGGCTGAGACTGCAGTGCAGTCCATGAAAGGGAGAACATCTCCTCAGATTAATGAGCCACTTAAATTGTGTATGTGTGCGTCTCTGTGTCTGTATGTGTGTCTGTGTGTCTGTGTTTGTATCTTTTCTTCTGAGACATTTAATAAGCAAATAGCAGCTGCGCTCCAGTTCTTTAGTCCTGCCCAATTATCAGATCTGTAATCAGCATGCTAGAGAGCATAGGTTATGTGACTGTTTTTGTGACTGATAAAGCTATTTTAGGATCTTGCCTTAAATGACAGCTATTTTTCTGAGAAAGAGGAACATACAGGATGAGGTTGGACATATTTTAATTGCTAATCATGTTTTGATTGCTCTGAAGGCTCCCTGGTTGTGATTTGTACAGTACTTGTGTGAACTTTTCACACCAGTGAAAATATGGCTAAACCGTGTTATCAAGACATGTACAAATTTTGGTGCAGAGTAGGGCATTAGTCCTTGAAGCCGTATTGTTTAGAGGGTACATCAACATGCCCAGTGTTCAGTGTTAGCATGGCAGCCTGGCACACAACTGATGACACCCATCCACTGCCTGAAGCTGAGGATAAATAGCACAATGAAGGTAAGATTAAGCAAGTAGTCAGAGTGATTCACCAACTGGATTAGCAAAACAGAAAAATCCATGAGGCTTTCCATGACCTCCCACAGGCTTTTGTTTTCCATGGAGCTGAGAGAGCATAATTTCCAGTGGACGGTGTGAAACAATGCAATGTAGCTTCACGGAGTGAGGGGCAGTCTGAGGCATAACCCCACTGCTGCCTATGGTCAGTGGGGCCTATCCCTCAGTCACGCCCCACTTCTGCTTTTAGACGGAAAGGAGGATTGGAGGCTGCAGAAGGGAAGAATTTGGATTGCATGCTGGCTGCAAGTGAAGCCACTCTGCCAGGGATTTCAGGTTCTAGCTTGACTTGATTGTGTATGTGTGGTTTTCCTCACTCTGAATTTTAATGCTCTGGTCTGGTGTGAGTTCAGCCAAATCTGGCAAAATAGAGCAGCCTTGACAGTAACTGTGTTTCATGAAAAAGGTTCTCTGGGCAGAGAGAGGGAACACTATTAATGTCTTCACTAACGGAACTGCTCTAGCAAGCGTCGTGGGCATCCAGAAGGAGAGAATCCAATCAATTAATCTCAGTCCATAAGAAAGTGTATGGGAATGGCTCTTGACCCTTTGAATTTGCCTCTCACATTCCAAGCTGAAATGGTGGCTGGATGATTGAGATCTACAGCAGAGAAAGGAGTAAAAAGAAATGGAAGGAAAGGGAAAAGGCAACATACAGAGAACAGCCAGTGGGAATGATGAATTTCTAGACCTTGTAAAATTAGGAAAACAATGGGAGCCAGAACTGTATCTGTATTCAGAGCTTACAGACTTTAGCATAGCTAGAGATTAAAGAAGAAAAAGCAGACAAATACTGTTTTTTACTATTTCATGAGGTAGATGAGAGGTGAGAAGTGAATAAAACATGATTGCCAGTAATAACAAATTCATTGGAACAACTGATAAGGTAATTTCATGTAAACCCAACACAAACTAAGCCTTAAAATGAGACTGGTTTATTTTACCTGTGGCCAAGAACTAGAGGGGCAACCAAAGCACTTTTCAGAGCAGGGATATCTGACATTTTCATGTAACTTTGGAAGGATTTTTAAGTTCCTTAGCTGAAATACAGGATCAATTTGTTGTACTTGTGACTTCAGCATGCAGGAATTATTATTGAGAAAAACAGATATGCTCTCCAGAAATGCTTTTGAAAAGTGGGGACAAATGAACTATCTGGGGAAAGGATTAAATTCATGGCAGAAACTTGAGCAGAGAAGGCAACAAACACTATAAGAAATCTAGGAATCAGGCCAGAGGGAGTCATACTCTTCTGTTGCAGAACCACTGCTCAGAGCAAAAAAAAGATAATACTTAGGGTGCAAGAAGGTGGGAAGTGAAAGGCATCATATGTGCTTTCTTCTGATGAGAAGCAAAAGAAAAAAGGAAAAAGACAATACACACAGGGTGTAGAGATACACTGCAGGAGGGCACATGCAGTGTGCCTGCAGACACACTTTGTGCCTCCACTGGAGCAGGTGATTTTCTCTCAGGTTCAAAGCTGACAGGTGGACATCCAGTATTCTTTTTCTTTCTTTCTTTCTTTCTTTCTTTCTTTCTTTCTTTCTTTCTTTCTTTCTTTCTTTCTTTCTTTCTTTCTTTCTTTTTCTTTCTTTCTCTTTCTTTCTTTTTTTCTTTCTTCCTTTCTTCCTTTCTTCCTTTCTTCCTTTCTTCCTTTCTTCCTTTCTTCTTCCTTTCTTTCTTTTCTTTCCCTTCTCTCTTCCTTCTTTCTTTCCCTTCTTTCTTTCTTTTCCTTCTTTCTTTTCTTTCTTTCTTTCTTTTCTTTCTTTTTCCTTCTTTCTTTCTTTTCTTTCTTTTTTTTTCCTTCTTTCTTTCTTTTCCTCCTTTCTTTTCCCTCTTTCCTCTTACTGTGGCTCTCATGGAGCAACAAAGAAGGGATGATATGCTTTTTTACCCAAACCTCTCAATACACAAAAGTATTTTCTCTTTTAAGCCGGTTATCCAAAACTGCAATGTTCCACGCAGATTTCACTCTGAGGTGCTGGCGCAAAACTTACTAAACTGAATAGACAGATCTTGTCCGCAGTATGTTTTGGGTTAATATAGTCTGTCTACAGTGTCAGCCATTAGCAGGTGTGCTCTTGTTCTCAAGTTCATAGTCATATCTAGTACACACAGTAGACACAAAAATATTAACTCAAGCATATATCCGTCTGTGGACAGAGAGTCTAGATCTCTTCCAATGAGTTTAACAGAACCAGGGCTCTGGCCTCTGTATGGTAATGCAAATATCTTTAAATTTAATTTTTGCATTGTCTTCAGCATAGCTTTCCCATGGGTAACATTCTCACAATTTCAAGCTTTCCAGGAAATTTCCCAAAATTTTCTTTCCCAAATTGCACTTTGGATGTTGATAAGAAGACTTATGTGGTTCACAGGGTTTAACAAGTATGTTGCTGGACTATACTAGGTGGCATCAGGAGCAGAGAATAAGACTTGGCTCTGCTTGGTTTGCTAGTAAAGATACAGGCTGAAAGAGAAAGGTCAGTCATGGTGACATTGCGTGTTAACATTCAACCCTTCAGGTCAGCCTCAGTTGAGCTGGCTCACTAAACCCCACTCCAGATCAACTACTTCTGTACATTGTGTAGAAGCTCTGAACAGAGCAGCAGCTAGCACACAAGCTCCTGAAGGCTTGCATGGGCAGGCATAGAGACATGGTGGTTTGCTCTTTACACCTCACAGTGTAAAACTTCGTGGAGGAAAAAGAAAATTACTAAACGTACTATATCATTACCAGCTATTAAAAAGTATGCTGACCCTGGCTGTACAGAGAGAACAAATACATTTTTTCCTCTACTTTTTCTCAAAGAGTTACTTCTACCACTGAACTTTTCTCAGTGCAGTGGTGACGCCTGGCCTAGGAACCCCCAGGCAGTATCTGTGCTGCTCAGAGGGCTGACACAGGCTATGGCTCAGCCAAAGTGTGCTGTTTCAATAACAGAAACCAAACCCTGTGTTTGAAAAAAGATGTTTCTTCCAAATGTTGGAGAGGAGAGTTGATATTTGTGAGCTTAACAAACACGTCAACTTGCCATGAAGCCTAGGAAAAATAATCTTTTTTTTTTTGAAAATAGTCTTTTTATTCCTGTTTGTTAGATGAAATCCATTTGCCAATGTTTTGAAGTTTCCTTTTGGTTTGTTCTCAAAGATAAAATGTTTTTTTAAAGAATTGTAAACAGAGTGCTGGGGTTATTTTTTGAAAATTAAATTATCTTGGAATTGTTATAAACCTCCTCCAAACCATCACAGAACTGAAATAAGGATAGTAATGAGCTCAGTGGATATTGGATCGCTAAGCCTAGCTCATCCAAGACTGCAGTGATCTGTGAGCTGGTTTTCTTTACTTTTCTCCCTTAGAAGCTCTCCAAAAATGGCTCCAACATTTTCCAGATATGAATGGTCTTTAATAATTTATTTTTTTGGTAGTGTCTGCTCTGTTTAATTTATTTCTGTGAGTTTTAGAAACTGCTTTTTGTGAACAGCATGTTTTTTCATGTTGGGAAAGATCAATGCAATTGGTCACACATGAAAAGACCTTTTAAACTCATTGTCTTCAATTATTATAGCAATTGTGGAGAAAGGTGTCTTTTTGCATGGAAATTTATCCACTAGACATTTGCAAAGAATCTATTCATGCACATTTGTGCCTCTGCTGAAAGCATTCTTCAAGTCAAAGGAGTCATTGGAAAATTGGGCTGGTAGCTTAGAAACAAATTTTCAAGTTATAGGAGCACAAAGCCTTCTGGTGAGCGATGGAATTTGACGGATCCATCTGTACATAAAGTCTATGCTTCAGATAAAGATAATATTAATTAGTTTCTCCAAAAGAAAACTTATAACATTATTCCCTTGGTATGTTGGGAGCTGTCTTCCATTTCTTATATTGGAAGTAATTTCACATATGAGAAGAAGCAACACTAGTGCTTCCAGAAAAGGAAACAAGACATCTCATTTCTAAGTTCATTTGCCTCATCCATGAGAAATTAAATAGAATCTTTCCACCTCTGCCGTGCTTCCAATAAACATGACCTAAAGACTTCAGTCCAGAACCACAATGCAAAAATGTCATAATTGTCAACATTACTGTGGTGCTATATTCTGCATCTTTCTTTTGAAAGATCTTGGTTTACCCTGCAGCCTGGTACATTTGGGCTTGTGTATAGGCAATGGAATTGAAGTTAGGACTTCCCTGGTTACTCAGGTAAGTGTCATACTGGGGGTTTCAAAACTTAAAACATATTTGGACTTTCAGGCTACTGCATACTGCAGCAATATCATAACAAAATCAATTTGAGTAAATTGATGTACATTTGGGTAACATCCCAAAATTGCTAGCAGTGTTTCCTGTTTCTGGGGCAACTTTGAAACATGTGAATAAAAGGAGTTATAATTAGAGGAAAAAAGAAAAAAAAAATCTTTTAGTCTTTTGTTTTATTATTTACTTGGAATAAAATGGAAAGTGTTGGACAAGTGTAATTACTACTGTTGTAAATAACACCATCTATAATTATGCTATTAGATAATCCTCATGTGAAACAACAGTACTTTTTACGGAGATGTGCTAGTGACTCTTTTATATTATCTTCAGTTCTAGAAATAAGGCATAGTTTGTTTCACTTAAAACACTCCTTTAATAGAAAAATCCATCCATTATATCTGGTTTATCAGGTAAACACACATGTTGTTTCAGCTGACAGTTGAAAAACCACGGTGCGCTGTAATGAAGCCAAGTGCGTTCAATAAAGGTCCTAAATTCCTGGCAGGAGACAAACTGTTGAGGATTTCCAGTGAGACAATAACTGGAGACCTGGTAGTGCATTTTAAAAATTTTATTCTCCTTTAATGTCATTATAAAACCATTTCATAGACTGCATAAATGTTCCTTATTGTTTTACTTTATTGACAGTGTCTAAGTAATAGTCCCATTTTCAGTAAACACTATGCAGTTCAGTAGCTGTGTGCCAGAGTGTTGCTTCTTTGTTCTGATGAGAAAATGTATTTTATATTATGTAGGTCAAAGAAATATTCAGTTATTAATGTTTAGTGGCTGCTAGTAGAAGGTAAGAAAAGGAAATGCTGTACTGTCATCTTGCTTTTAATTTTCCATTCAGATTTACAAAAGCATAGCAAAGAATTATAGAAGAGAAAACCCACCTAAATACTCACAGAATTACAAAAAAAAAATCTTTTTTCTCTTTTATTTTTAATAAAAAGGAATTTCAGGAAGATGCAATACACAACAGTAGGTTTAGGAGGAAATCATAATGAAACTTTAGGATAATGCCTTTCTCTTCTGGAGGCCTCCTGACTAGTCTAGGTGTCCCTCAGGCTTTGCTGGTTACTCTTTCCTGGTAGCTGTCATCTAGGTCAGGGAGAAGAATTCATCTGGACTATCCTCTCACACTCACACGTGGCAATTTCAACATTGTCCTGCTATTTCACTTACCTTTGAATGTGAATGAAGCTACAGTCTGCTACAGAACTGAATTATTTTGAATCAACAATACTTAAAGTTGCACTGGGTAAGGCTGTGAAATAAAGTCAACTACGATTTTTATTATGCAGAGAAATTTCTGAGTAACTTAACTCTTCACAGAAAAAAACGGCATAATTGAATGTATAATTGAAACCTTATCCAAAGTTTAAGAAAAGCAAGGTAGATTAACCTGAAATTAAAAACTAGCTGAAGCTTGTAAGAAAAACAGATATGTGCATTAAGGTTCTTGTTTCTTTCTATTCAAAACATGGAACTGACAATCTGAAGCTGCAGGGTTTCATTTATCCATACCACTTAATACCTGTGCACCTCTTTTGTCATTGAAATTGAAGGTAAACACTGCAGAGAGCAGAAACAGGTTAACGCTGAGTGGTTTTTCCATGGGCTTCACAGTTTTTTATCAGCTTTTCTACAGAGTTCTTTTGATTTCTCTATGAAAAGAGAAAAAAAATAGTAAATACTTTTTTTATCAGGAACCATGAGAAACACCTTCCTTACTTGCCATCTTCATAGATTATTTTTGCAGGAGTTTATATTTAACATTAGCATCTATGTCATTGGATTAGATTGAGATAAAACTGCATTAACACCAGGATAGAACTACATTACTTTATGATTTCATCCCAAGTTTTTATTATTTTTAAGTTTTCTTCCAATAAAATTTTCATTCTTTGACAAGTTTTTTTCTCATTAAGCTGCTTCAGTATTTAATTGTGTGTGCGGTTATTTGATGAAGCCATTTTCATGCAACACAAAGGCCAGTAAGACAATCACTAAGAGAATGCTCTGAAGACGTAATATTATTTTTCTTTCACGTCACTGATTCCTTGCCGAGCCAGATTCCTTGACTCAGTGTTTGTTGCCACAGAGGAAGCTATTCAAACACAAAAGTTGCAGATTTGCTTATGGCAAGGCCTTTTAGAGATGCATTTATTACAACTCTCCTTAAACAACTTCATGAGTAAAGGCAGCCAGGAAAAAGAATAGCAAAGGGTGTGATTGCTGACATTTAAACTGAGAAAAATCATATTCACTGCTTACAGTGGGGAAATATTTTATGGCCATGAAGACAAGATTCATCTCAAAGGATGGACTTTGACACTGCAATGTAAAGCTTTTTGCCCTGCTCAGGCACTGTGTAAGAAATAGTTTTGCCGTCTCTGACCTACAGTTGCTCATGCCCTGATATTGGAAAACAGGCTGCCAGCCTCTTCTCCTCAAAGTGTCAATTAGATTGAAATTGATATTCACACTTCTGTGACAGGTGTAACAACCTGGGCAAAGACGACAATGGCATTCTAATTTGCTTTAATGAACAAGAATTTAGCAGAATTCATGTAAACACGGTGCCTGTTATTTTGCATCACTCAGCTGTCTGACTTTTTCAGTACTCTGTTCTCCTCATCCTGTAGCATTTTGTTTTCTAAATTGACAGTTCATTCAACTTGCAAATACAGGTTGAATATGAGTAGAATCTAACTTGCTGCTTCTAATTAGTTTTTAATTTCACTAGTCTGATGAGAGATCCCCTGTGGAAAGAGGATGTCTTGAAAGATTTAATTCCATTTGAGACTTACTAGGACGGAGTCAGTGCCTGACAATTTCTCATTGTTTATCCTTAAATCTTACTCTTCATGTGTGTGTTGTTGGCACTACTTTCTCAAGTCATGCTCAGTAGCAGTAGTGATTCTGGACCTTTAAAAGTGGAATATGTGAGCACTGTGAGCAGGAAAACATTATTAAATATTTCTCCTTTCCATATTTCCCATTGGTGAGTTGGACTTTTCTTGACAGGAACAGTTAACAATGGTAAGATGTATACTGCTTGAGAAGAGGTTTAGATCTTGCCAGTGAAGGAGAAAGATCAATTCAATTTATGCTGCATGAGGCCTGAGGGAGCTATTCACAAAGCTGAGTTGGTATTATTAGCACAGCTGTGATTCTATGAGTTCTCTCTGCTGATTCTAGGTGACATGTGAATGGAGCTGCCATGGCAATAATGGAATGTGGGCTAACAGTGCTATGCACAAGCTTCCAGCACATCTCTGCCTCGCAGAAGGTGAATGGTTTTATGGGGACCCCAGATGCTCCCTCAACTGATGAGACAGTCAGCATTTATAACCCTGTTGTTTCATTGGCCATAAGATGGGCAAGGAAAACATTCTAAAATAAGCTGCAGCAGATTTAGCAATGAAAAGAGCAAAAGTAAACCAATTTGAGCAATTAGCAAGCCATGTCTATATAGATAAACTGGGGTTTGACATATGCGGGATTTAAACGCAATGACAATAAGAGCGCAGTAGATGCACACAGAGTAAATGTGATAGACATACAGGAAGATTTCAACTCAGAATTTCACACAAAAAATTGTAAATCATACTGAATGCAACAGCTCACAGAGCAGTATTTGTCTGTCTGATTTATACAAAAGGTTCTCTCTTCATCATTGTAATGTATAATATTTTCTGGGTGGATTTCCTAACTTAATTCTTTCTTAAACTTGCAGGATCAACAGTTTGATAAATATTAACACCAATATGGAACATTACACCTACAGTTAAATCACTGAATGTAAAACCCAGACACTTCCACACAAACTGGGAATATTTTTATGTTCTGTAATGCTTTTTTTCTTCCCACATTACAAACCTTCTGAGGAATGTTACATGTTCCAAACTGCTGATGTTACCCTTTTCATTTATTGGCTGTTTATAGCTTTTAACTCTATTCATTATTTTGTTTTGATGTAGTAGTTCTTCTGCAATAATTGTTTCAATTTTCATGCAGTCATGAGAGGAAGCCAAAGAGAGTCATGATCAGGGTGTTTTATTTCTAAGTGTACTTTTTAATTGCAGGCTATTTCTGTGCCTTTTCCTGGATATATTCAGTGCGGGCACACCCTGTTGTTGGGTAGCTACCAATTCCATCATCTCTTCAAAAGAAAGCAGCGTTTGTTTGCCTGTTGGACCAGACTAAGCTGAGCATGAACATAACTAAAAAGAAAGATGTTTCAAAGGGTGGTTCCCATTAGAAAAAAAAACCCCAAAAGATACTGGAGAAGACAGAATCCCTCCTGTCTATAACCATGGCTAAAAATAATATGCAGAACAATAAAAACATTACTTTTCAACTGCACTAGAGAAGAATGAAAATTGTTGCAGGTGTTAAAACTGCAGGTATTATTATTTCCTGTATAATGTGATTTTTCTCAAAAATGGAAAATTTACCAATTGTAACCTAAATGGAATTTTTATCTACCAAATATATAGTAAATTCACACCATTGCCAGCCTGTGTACTGACTGTGTCTGTAGTGTAAGGCTGACCAGGCTGAGTTGCTGGCTTGCTGTTCTCCATATTGTGGAACTGCTGGGCAGAGTTTCAGCCCATAACAATGACTGCACTTTCAAATAATACCTTGGCTTGATATAGGGGATAAAACTGGCCAGGGTGGTCTTCTTTTGGAAGTTTGGAGGCCACTGGAAGGAGAAATATTTTTATCTGTTTGGGCAGGAAGCAGACTGCCTTGCTCTCAGGGCTAGAGAATGGGACATACATATTTACTAATGTAGACTTAGTTCAGGTTTGGACCATGCTGTGCAAATCAGAAACACACCAGTCTCTCCTGGGACATGGAGAAGTTGGGCAGGTTCACTGGTGTGAGGCTGCAAGAGATCCTGCAGCCTCAGTTTGTCTCTCTTCAATAAGTTTTATGCCTATTCTGCTTTTTCATGTGGCAGTGACACCCAAAGGGAAATTCATCTCGATATGCTAACGAAACACTCAACAGAGTCTGAGGACATGAGGCATACACTTTGTCTGCTATATTGGACTGCAGACACATTTTCAATTTTTTTATTAATTTGAGAGAAAAAATATAACCAGCATCAGAGAAAACTATTGACTGGAAGCTTCAAAAATCTGGAGCTGGAGTGATAAAGTTTGACAAACTAAAAGAGTAAATAATGAGCTTGTCCTTTGAAGTCAGTATATACATATGAAATTTCTCAGAGTTCTCAGAGGTTTAAAAAACTCACCATCATTTTCTTGTTTGACACATTGAGTGCTGAAAGCTGACTTTCCTACTGTCTAGATAAGAACTAAATCTCTTGAAAATCAGGCAACATGAAGGTACAATCCAATGATGGATGACATGGAACCAATAAGTGGTAAAGAAGAGAAAAACTGAACAGCAGATCACCATAATCATTTTTCCAAGAAAACTAGTTGCTTAGTCTGTGCAGGAGAGAGGGCTTTGTATTTGTTTCATTTTTTTCACATATTGTGTAACTTTTGATGTTTCATTTTCTTTTGTTTTCTAGTAGGCATGTTAATGAGATCTGATTTCATCCATCAGTTTTCACTGTGCTGAGCAAATGGAAGTATCAGGTGGTAAAGCTGACACTGGGGATTCATAGACTCAGCCTTAAAATCACATCTGGTTGCTGGCTTAAAATGGCAATATTATCTGTTAAAGGTGTCTTTTGCTTTTGGGATATTTTGATTTACGAAGAAACTTAAAAATGCTTGGCACTGACTGCTGAGACTAGAATCAGTGGTTGGCCATTATTCCTGGAAAAGAGGTTATTTCCCCATTTTGAACAAGCCAATTTGCCAAAAACGTTTTCAAGAGGAAATGTATTCAGAGTATACGTCACAAAATCTTGTCAAGATTTCAAAAGTTTAGGTGTACCTTTCCAGGGGGTACCTCAGAAATGATGTCATGAAAAGCTTCTGCTAATAGACTTTTCACTTCTGAGATCAGGATTCTTTTTGGACAAATCCTTTATTTGGAAAGCAGAAAATACACTGTGCTCAGCTTCCACTCCTCTAATCACACTGAGTTATAGTCTCAATATGTTATCCCTATAGTTAAATATCTTCCTTATGAATCACTTCCATGCATCTCCAAGACATCCCTTGGAAGGACTGAAAGCTACTGTTTTCACTCCCTTGCGCTTGTTAGATTAGACAGTCAGCAATGGGATGAAGTTTTTCCTGTAAATATCAGCAATTAATGGATATGGATAATTATTTCAATTGGTAAAGGAAAATAATATTAAAATTTCTAGCATTCTGGTCTTCTCTGATTTTCAGCTAGGATAATTTTTACGCTTGTGAAGTGAATGTAAAAAACACTTTTATGACTTCTTAAAACCATGTGTACTATGTCAAGATGTAAAAATCTTCCCCAGATATGAACCAGTCAAGAATAAGGCAGCAGAACTTTATCTGCTGAACTTTGAATCTTCTCCTGCTCTAAAATTCTCTGCAGTCAAAATCTTGAAAAAAAATTTCATGTGTTATCAATGCCATATGTTATTTCAGACAACAATGTAGGGAAACAAGAGGGAGCAGCAAATTATGCTTCATAAAGAAAAAGGAAAAAAATACTTGAATGGTTGAACTGTGTGGCAAGCAAAAAGAAGGAAGCAGTGCTATGGGTGACAAGGAGCAACTGTTTCTCTCAGTACTGTCATCCACCAACAGCTCTTTGTACGAACTCTAGCTTTGTGTTGCTGGCACTCGCATGCATGGTCCACATCAGCATTTGCTACTTCTACATGAAAATATGTCAACAAATTAGAATAAAGTGGACTGCAAAGAACTCTCCTTTTAGATATGGTACCTATAAACCTGTTCCTAAGTGCCACCTCTCTCCCCATCCCAGGCATTCCTTGTGTTTAGCTGGCACTCTGTGCAACTACTTGTTTAGAAATGTCAGACTGTTGGTAGCTTTTATTAATTTGTGGTTAGAATGTGAAGACAAATGAAATGCTGTTCTGATTACTTTCTCTTATGAGTGGTACGGAAAAAGGCTTTTGTCTGCTGTTCTAATGTAAAAAAGTCTGAAATCCAGCTCTTTGTAACACATTTATAGTTATGCTTATGTTGGTAAAGAAGATCATCAGAAGACTTAAACATAAATCCTAAGCTTTGTTTTGTGCTTTTCTTAACAGGGTGAATTCCATTAAATTAATTACAATAAATGGTGAATTAATGATCTGAGAACTTTGTAGTGTAGAAGATCTGGTAAAAGGCTTTAGATGTACCTAGTGGAGAATGTATAGTGTGGTTTTGATCTCAGAAATACCTTCTCTGGAGAGAAAATTACATGTTTTGAAAATAAAACAGGAAGCAGAAGGATTTGATTTGTTTCATTAATAATAAATTCTACCATATCATGGCTGGGTTTTATGGCTCTGGGAAAAAAATGGAGAATTTTGAGTATCACAGAAAGAATACTGGTTTTAACATACTGTCTTTGGAATGGTATTTGTGGAAGTGATATTTCTTTCCTGATTGAATTGAAACACAGGTCTTTGATTACCACCAGGGAAGATGCAAGCCAGACCTGTGGTAGCTTCCTCTGAAGATGCTCCTTTTTATGTCTCCTGTACTTGCAGTCTATATTCAGCATACCATTTTCGCTTTAAAACCATATTTTGCTTTGTGAAGAGTAAGGATATCATTCCCAGTGTGAGTGATTATGTAGAACTTCACCATGTGAAAGTCTTATATGGAGAGTGAAGGTATAGAGCCAAGAGCAGAATTAGAGCAGAGAATCAGGAGTTTGCCAGCAAGGACTGCCAGCTGTTTCAAATGGCAGGACACATTAGATCGCATTCTTTCATATACACTCATTTTTCTTGCTCTATTAAATAATGTGAACCAGTGATGTCATCATCCATTTGTATAAGAACCACACTAAGAGAGAGAACAGATACTGATGGTCATATTGGAGCAAAATAAGGAATACGAAGGAAATAGATCAGCAGAAAGCTTTTATGCTAACAAAGGAGACTTCTTGGGTGGATGGAGGCATAGTGAGAATTTGGAACACATCACCTTTCAAAAGAACCCACACAGACGTATTGTTTATCATGCAGAAAATAGAACCTGTAAACTCCAGAAGGGCTGGATAACATAGCAATACATTATGCAGAGGTAATATAATGAGCACTGTGAAACAGGCTACATGAACTGGGAACGTGCTAAGCAGCAAGGGAAGAAATGCCAGCCTTTAGGAGGTTCTCAGGTCAGTAAATTAATGGAAGGGATTTTATTCAGTGGTGTTGCTATGCTGCAGACTTCCAGTGTCAAGGGCTTTGTTCTCTCCCTGTAGCACTTCTCATGAGCAAAATGTCCCACTTCCTCCTGCAGCATTGCCTCTTGCTATCAACAAGGCAATACTTCTGACTGCACAGTGCTTTATTCTTTAACCAGAAAATTGTCAGTCCCTTCAATAAAAATATTTTTTCCTTCTCCCAAGCATTGCTGCTTTCGTTTCTGCTGTCATGGATAAGGTGAGCTAGTTTTGCTCCCACCACAACCTTGTCCAAAGAGCACTGGGACACTTGAACTGGTTAGCTGCACCAGGGGAGGGGAAACCATGGGATACAACTTCTGAGACAACAGTGAACTGAAACTTCTGCTTAATGGAATGCTTGTGGATCATGACCTCACCTCAAGACTTCAGGCATGAATTGAAGCAGACAGTGTCCCTGACAAGCAAATACAAATGACTGATTACATTTACTGAAAGTTTGCTCTTCATTTCTCCTTTAAAGGATGATACTTTCACCTCTTTTGCTATTTTGTGCTACTATTAGCATCTCACTCTGAGTATGTCCTTCAGATCATCAGCTATTCCCTACCAACTCTTCAGCCATCCCCTAATCTACTCTGCCACCTTCTTTATTTCATTCTCAAAGCTCACCCACATCTTTGTGCTTTGTGCCAAACGACTGCTCAGGAAAAATCAATAGCACTGACAAAATACTCAGCTTGATCTCAATTCTGACACTGGGATGAGATTTCAGCCACCTGGTGTAAGAAAAAGCCATTGTTTTTAGACTAAAACATATTCAGATGCTGTAATTATTTCAAACTCTTTAATACAGATAGATCTTATGGAGAATTGAGTTGCTTAGCATGGTTTTATCTAGTAGGAAAATCACATAATTTTTCCAAATATAAGTTTTGGTTTGCAGTTTTTGGTTGGTTTGTGGGTTTGTTTGGGGTTTTTTTTGTGGGTACATATATCTCAGAAAAAAGTAAGGTCTTTCACAGTAGAAAGCACTTTTTTTTTCTCATTTGTGGCATATTACCTTTAGAATATTGTTTATCTTTTTTTCTTGATATTTTCAACAGATTCTTGTTCTTCAAAGACTCTAGCTAATGATCAGGCTTTGGTGTATGAGATTCAGTCAGTATCCTTAATGCAGATATTAGTTAGAAGGAAATAGAAATTGGCTTTCCCAGCTTCTTATCACTTTCTTTTAGAAGTAGGATTTACACCATGAGCACCAGTAAGGATCTGTGGGGCACTAATAAATCTGGCTCAATTTTAATTTTTTTAACTTTTCAATTCTTGTTCTTATTAATTTGTAATTTCACCAACACTGATATTTTTCACTCCATAACACTATTTAACATTTGCATAGTTTTTCTGTTAAGATTGTTAGTGTTCCCCTTTCTCTTAGGTTCTGATTTCTAAGTACTGTTTTAATAATTAATGTAATGTTCCAAGAAAGCAACCCTTGGGATGCTGAGTTATCCATATAAGACTCATACTGTATTTATGCATTTTTGACTTAAAATATCATTTATTTAAACATATAATCAGAATATGATGTTATGATGCCTTTGTTTATCTGGGTTTTTTATCCAAAATAATTAAAAATTTTCTAGTTCTTCATGATGTTTATATGCCATTTTCATTATTCCTTTTCAGAGTCTATAATAAATTGAAATGTTTTGCAGAATCAGAAATCTAGAGGTAATAATACAAGTGGAAGTTTAAGGGACTTTGGATATTCTCAAGTGCAACAGTAACATAAAAATCTATTTTCTTCTGGGCTTACAGACTCATGGAGTCATGGTTCGTCACTGAATTTTATGCAGTATTCAATATAAAATGCTGCATATACCCTTGCCATCATATGTACTACTGGGGCTTGTTTCAGCCTGATAAAACTGCGAACAAGAATTCAAGGGAAGAGGGAGTTTCTATTTCTATGCAGCTATTCTATAGCCAGATAAATACCAAAAGCAGAAATGCTTTGTTATGAAAAATACTGTGGTTTTTGCCATTAAATTTTCATATGCTGGCAAACTCTCTATCAGGAAGGATAGCTGTCCAAACATCTGACCAATAAGAATTCTCTTTCTGATAAGTTTTTTTGGCATTAAACCAGAAAAATATCTTGTTTTTGCTAAAAGCTCTCCGCAACTGAGATTGTCATTCTCCAACTTGTCTAGAGGGGAGGAAAAAGAAAAGGAAGGAGACCAGAAGAAGGGAAGTAATATTCAGTAATATTCAGTGATTCTTTAATATTATTCAGGAAGAAAGCAAAGGTGTGTATTTGGTAACTTTTGCTCTGGGTTACCATATTCTGTGAACAGTACAGCCTCAGAGTTTTAATATGCAATGAAGTAGTAATAAAGAATGGAAATATCCACCAAATGTGTCCTGTGGAAGTGGTCTATTGCAATGAGTTGACCCAGGCTGCATACTAGGTGCCCAATAAAGCTGCTCTATCACTCCCCTGTCCATTTCGAGCATGGATTTCAGTATCTCACTTTCCCACATAACGCTTTCTTTCAATCCCAGTGTAGTTTGGGATAATTGTATCCCAAAGGAATCATATATGGACAGAAAATGTGCACCTGCTTCACAAGTGAAGGTATTTGTGGCACGTGCCTGCATAAATTGCATAATCTGGATATTGATGACATACTCTTGTTCTCCATATTTCTAATGCAGACCTAAGCCAATCAATTCAAATTCCTGTGTCTTGTCCAATTTAAATGCCTCTAATATCTAGGTTTTTGTCACTTCCTTAGCAGGCTGTTTAAAAGTCTTGCGATCAAAAAGATTTTCCTAACATTTATTGGAAGTTTAATTTTTTAATGTCTTCTCATTTTATCTAATAATGAAGTTTTATACCAGCTCCTATGACTTCACATGTTCTCCCTTTCCCACCTTTGGCACATACTAGTATTAATTAATTTGCATTAAATAATTAAATTCAGCAAATTGGTATGTTCACAGGATACTTTTAAATCAAAACATTCTTCTCTGGATTTTTTTGTTGTCGTATTCATGAATTACACAATCCGTATGTGCTCATTGTGAACAACTCCCTGAAAGCATCCAGCACTTGATTTGAGATACAAAACCCAAGAATCAGAAATTCAAGGCCTTTTCTTTATTAGGATGACATTCACAACATGGTATTAACTTGTACTCAGTCTTTGAATAATAAAAGCAAGAGTAATTCTGATGCAATTTTATCCACTCAGGTGGACAAAATTAGAATGCACTGCCTATGCATGCTTTGAAAGTCATGCCAAATCAATACCAAATGAGTCAACTTGATAGAAAATAAATATGAAAGGCATCAGAGCACCACAGCTACAGAAATTTTCTTTATCTTTTTTAGTTGGAAGCTGAGGCTGTATATTTCCTCTGAATATTTAGAATCTTTTTTGTACTTCAGGCATTGCTTAGCAGAGTTATAACCATATTCAGACATTTTATTAATCCATAAGATAATACAGTATCTAAATACCTTTTATTGGTTTTCTCAGCCTCAGATATGATCTTTATTTGGAATTGTCTGAAGGGGAATTAGAGCTGTGATAGTTAACTATTTATCTGCTTTCTTACTTCTTGTTCAAGACTTTCTTAGAGGAGCTATCTAGAGCATCAACAAGCCTGCTTAACTAAATATATTTTTTAAAGGGCTAGACAAAATGGGTAAAACTTTTGTGTGGCTGCTTCCCCAATTTAGTTTACTCCAGGTTGGAAAGTAATTGAGGGAAACTGAATTGTAGTGAGAGATTTCAACTCTGAAAAGTATTTTACACAAGGAATTAATGGAATTTTACTCATTCATTTTAAATTTCCTTTCTAATTTTCTGCAACTTTCCTGAGAATTTCTAGACTAGAAATCCTAGTCTCTGTTTTGTCTCACTAAAAGCATTCATACAGAACATCTCCTTTTTCTATTTCTCTTCAAAAAAACCCCAACAACCCCCCAAAAACCAAACACAGCAAATAGTATTAATTACTCTCTACAAAATATTACACACCATTCTTCTCCCAGTATCCTATAAAGGAAATTACTCATTACTGAAGCAAACTCCCTCTGCTTGACTATGCCACCCAGGTCTTGTATGAGTGGGATTCTCAGAAATGAAGCTATGATCCCAAGCACAGGGAAGCCCTGAGTAGATGTGCAGTGCCTTTAACTCTCCAGGACATCCAGGAAGCTGAGCACATCTAAAAATTTTGATTGCACATTATTTGATCAGCTAGCTTTCACTGTCTGGTGCTCTGCTCCTTCAAATAGGGCCAGCTGGTGATGATGAATCATTTCAGTGCCATAAGAACTGCAACAAATATGGAAGCAGTGCCCACAAAGCAAATTCAGAAAGAGGAAAATGATGTAAAAATGGCACAGATTGGGAGACTTGACCACTGAATGACTTCAGGAAAAAAAAAAACACAGCAGAAAGAACATTACTTCATTATACCAGTAAGTAGAAAATTAACACAAGATGAATGATTCATAGACTCACAGAACAGAATCATGGAATGGTTTAGACTAAAAGGGGCTTTAAAGATCTTCCATTTCCAACCCCTCTGCCATGGGCAGGGACATCTTTCACTAGATCAAGTTCCCAAAGCTCCATCCAGCCTGGCCTCTGGGGGATGGATAGATCCCTCACAAACCTCCCAATGCTGTGGGTTGTCCTGACCCAGGTCCAGCGCACTTGGTCTTGTTAAATCTCATGAGATTCCTGTGAATCCACTTCTCTTGAGCTTGTCCAGGTCCCTCTGGATGCCATCCCATCCTTCAGGTACGTCAACTGCACAGAACTCTAATTATACAGTAGGAAAAGGAAGGGGGCTATTTAAAGATTTGGATTGGTCTTCTGAAGCTGACAACACTTTTGGCCCTGTGTGTTGACAGCACTCATTGGCTTTCATTGAATTAGAGGGGACTTAGGACTGTTCTGACTCTGCAGGACACTGAAAGATATTTCAGACATTTCAAATCTGGAAGATGAGACTGTGGAGTGTAGATGACCTTATGGCTGATGACATTCCAGGCTGAGGTGCTTTTCTTTAGCAGAACACCAGAGTCTTTCACATCTTGCCCTAACAGCAAGATGTTACTCACAATACCAGTGAAAGTGGAGAAATGATGCATGCTTAAAATTGTTGTTACTAAAGATGATGCTGACACTGGCACATTATAGATTTTGTCAATCTGAAATAAACTTTTAGACAGCTTTGATGTAAAATACAGGCAGCTGAATCCCATCCATGGATGCTAATTTCAGATTAATTTTGCTGCTCCACTAGCGTTAGGGGTGGCAGTCTAGTGACTCCATAATGACAGCTGATCTGTCATTTCTGATTTTCAAAAGTTAGCTGTAGCTGGAACAAGATATAGGAAAACCATAGAATAAACTTTACATTGAAAGACACAGGAGTATTAAAGAGACTGTGTTGATATACATCCTATTAACAGTGCTTTCAATTTTCAAAACACTGTACTGGGCTCTTTGACACCTGAGATATGAAAGGGGTGCACTTGCTCACACCTATACTCACGCATGCACAGGAGGAAATAATTTGTGAGAGTAACTACACTGAATGAGGATAAATGCTGAGGGATGAGGAAAACTGCAAACTAATCCTGCAAAGCATAAGTCCAAGTGATGTAGATAGCAACATGCAGCATTTAATAGGGTCATATCACAGACAGAAAGGAGTTTCCAAAATCTTATGGACAGATATTGCACTGATGCATTCACTTATATGAAAAGTGTAAAGGGAAGTGGTTGCCCGCTTCAAATGATTTAAGGGCTCACACGTTGTTTTAATACTTGGTTATTGGTGGAATTCCATCTTTGGGATGTAAGATGACACTGCTGGTGGTATCAAGCCTTCTCTCAATGTGTAGAGCTAGAAAGACCGGCACGACTGACACAGTGATGGAAACTCTCCTGGTCAATATGTTTATTTCTGCATTATAGGGTACTGTTTCACTTCATCCAAGAGTTTGACTAAACAGCAGAAATGGGTGAATGTTTGGCCCGAATATTTTTGAGAGTTGGTGGCGGTGCTAGTCATGCAGTTCATCTCTGGATGAGTGCAGGGCAAGAGATGGAAGACGCAAGTCATCAACACAGGTTGAAGGATTTCCACAAAGAGGAAAGCTTCTTCAGAAATAAAAGTGTGTGCAGTGCTTGCAGTCTGGGAAAGCACAGTAAGTGCTAGACAGTAAGTGTAGAAGAAAAGGTCCTTAATACAAGGAGACAGCAGAAAGGAGTGAGGATTGGTTTTTAAACCTCATATTGCCATCTTAGCTAACAGAGTACAGGTATTTCTATTAAGAGTTTGTGTTGGTTTTTTGTTCTAGTTCAGTATTTTACATTCTGATAAAGCCTAGATTTGGAGATTAAGTGACTTTTTATAAGCTCCTTAGGCAAATATGTGATATATTCACCTCAGGATGATGACTTCCATAGAATCCTGTGCAAGCATCCTCTACACGTTGTTTAAATATGTCACCAGAGTTTAGCACTTCTCCCTGTTGACACAGTTATGGCTTTCATTTCTGCTCATGACTTAATGCCCAGCACTGTTCCTCAGACAAAGCCTCGACTTGAATTAGATACTCTGTTTCCTGTCAGTAACTCACAGCTTCTGATATCAGTTTTGCTTTGCAAGGAACTGCACTGTAGTGCCTTTCAGGAATACATCTGCCTTTCTCCTAAACAGCACTCTCATCTTCAGGGTACTGTGTAATTGGTATAACTTCAGTAGTACACATCTTCCATTTCCATCAGAGAACCAGCTCAGCACAGCTTTTGTGCTATTATCTTGGCATCCATCCCTGCATGGCAGTCCCAGCTCGGTATCTTACCGCTGCAGATTTTTATCCTGACATTTGGTGTGCACTCTGTTATGTGGACATCACAAACAAAAACAAAACAGCTTTGGCCTGGAATCTCAATAGTAATCCATGGTTCACAGAAGAACTTGCATAACATGACTGTTTGGGGAAAAAAATTTACTTGTTTGGAATTTGATGTCTCTTCTCTTTGCAGTTCTCTGAGATAATTGATTAAAAGATGATCTGGTAATTTTAATGCAGTTTGTCCATTCCCTTTCTGAGGAAGAAATTGGTATGTGTATGTGTATTCACTATTAGGATAGTAGCAGTACATAGCAAATTCTAATTATTTGACCTATGTATCTGTCCCATGCTGTAGTCTAGGTCTAAATTTCACTTTCTTACTTTATCTTAATCCAATATATTCCATCTAGCTTTTAGAGCCATCTCACAATCATTTGTATGTCTTTCTGTGTTTGAATGGGTGCGCCACTGTGTACAGTCATCTCATAGTTTCTAGTGGTAAATTAAATAGAATTAAATAGAATTTAGAATTAAATAGCTGCTAAAGATCGGAAATACATTCATGTCAGTACTGCCAGGTGAAGGTCAGTCTTTTCTCCCAAGCAACAGGTGAAAGGACAAGAGGAAATTACCTCAAGTTGCATCAGGGGAGGCTTAGATCAACTACTAGGAAAAATTTCTTCACTGAAATGGTTGTCAATTACTGGAACAGGCTGCCCAGGGTGGTATCATCATACCTTGAGGTATCTAAAAGATATGTGGGTGTGGCACTTAGAGACATGGTTTACTGGTGGATTTGGCAGTTATAGGTTAATAGTCGAACTCACTGCACATTTGCATATATAAATAAATATTTTATTGCATCAATGTGGGTAAATGGCTCCTTGACTTTCTGTCTCATATCAGTAAAGGATTGTCTATTATGTACTTGACCCATTCTTATGACTACAGTCACTCCTCTCTTTGAGCAGTTGCTCTTTAGATTGGCAAAAAAGTTTTTGTGATTTTTGTTTAAAATTATCATTAAGGATGTGATTTCTGACAGTAGATATAAGCAGCCCATGAGATGTGATCTTTTCACCAAAGTCAAAAGATAGCAGACGATTTTTAGACACCCTTCCCCTACCTTCAGTATCTCTGGAGAAAGCCAAGTGCTTCAGAGAAGGTTTTCTCAGATAGTTGAATTGCTGCCAAAACCATGCACCTGCCACCAGGGCTGCTCAGCGGGTGTGCTCTCACAGAAGTAAGCAGCTTGTATCCGTGTGGTTCACACTCATGCTGTTGGGCTGCAGTCATGTTTTCTGAGAACTCTTCTTGCTCTGTGCTTTTTTGGGGGGGTGCAATTACCATGCACATATTGCCGTGGCCATGGGCTAGTTACAGCAACTGAAGCTGAAGACAGGGATGTTTGGGACAGCACATGGCTTCTCTAAAATTCCTTATCTGTTCTTGCCTGGGACCTAGGAAATCACCTTGTCTTTTACAGGCAGATTTATTTTTTTGCCACAAAGTTTAACCACCCTAATCCATCACCCCGTTCTTCACCTGGTGCTTTAGGAGGTGTCTTTGTCTCTTGCTGTGTGGTATATCTGACAGTATGACCTGAAACTTGGTGATAAGTTTTGCAAGGATAAATAAAGCAGGCTGTGTTAAAGAGACTTTGAAAAGTGAGCACCAACTCTCTTATGGCTTAATGAAACATCTGGAGACGGGATTTGCAATGCAGTGGGAGAAGATAGAGGCACCCAGGTGCTTCAAAGCCAGATTCTCAGGGATGGAGACACTAATAGATAGAATCAATCTCATCTAAAAGTTGATGATTGAAATCTTGTGTGGTCAGCAGATTCTTTTTGGCAGACAGTGGAAAAAATGGAAATCTTCTATTTTTTGTCATCCCAAGGTGATGCCCTAGAGAGGTAACTGAGATAGGGGTCAGGAATCACTCTCTGCATAGGTCTGTGTCTCCTCATATCACTTGAAGAAATCTAGCCTAAAGGATTGAGAGAATTAAGTATATTGAGATGAAATGCACCTATAACCTCTATGTTTCTTTTGCAATAAAGGACTTTTAAAGTATAAATATGTGCTGTTAGTCTGAAGCTGACAGATATTTTTACCTTCAAATTCTGCATCCTTATTTTAAATATTATCACCTTAGATATGCACACACTCCCATTCAGGAGTGTGTTTGTGTTGGAGAACAGTTCATGATTCATGCACACATGATTAAGTCCTTCCACTTCTTGGGGCCTTTGTCTGTACAGGAAAAGAGATGCTTTATGTGATGCTTAGTGAGTCTCCTGACAGATCTGTCTGTTCCCTGGAGCATAAGCGTGCACATTCCATCTGTACAAATGGGAGAGGAGAAGAGTGCATTCAACATCTGTTGCAGGCAGTTATGAATATTACAGTAGTCTGGCTTTCCTAGGAATTATGCCTAAAGCAGGGCCTATGGCTCAGACATTAAAAAGGGAAAAACTAGCCTAGTATACTTTCTCTAGGTCTCTTATTTCCTATGATTTTCCTTCAAGTTTTTACCACATGTTCCTTGAGAAAAATCAAGGTCAAATTTCCTTATCCTGATTTGTAGTTTTACTTTGTCATAGTTGGACGTCTGGATGACCCCTAACAACATTTCTGAAATAAATTTGTGTGAATAATTGGCCTGGGTAGCAGAGGCAGGAAAATGTGATACTAGGAGGTAATTAATACTTTGAATTTTCAGTAAAATTAAGAAAAAGGCCCATTTTGTAATACAAATTTGAATTAAAAATATAGCTTTCCCTGGAATTTTATTTTGTTGTTAATAATATTCAGGTTACATTTCTGTTTAAAATACCTGGGGGGTAAAAATCTTGAAGTTGACTGTCTGAGCCCAGTTTCACATGACAGAGAAAACTGCATATATGGTGGAGGAATTAGTATGTTCTTTAAAGGATCATTCAACATGTAGTTCGATTTGCTTCCCTAAGAGTAAAATGACATGAAGTGCTTTCTACAATTCCTGACAGCATGATGGATGAACTGTCTTTAAACTGAAATAAATCAGAATGGATAAATGAATTTCCTTTCTTTCACAGATCTTCAAGACAGAAAATATGCTTAAAGAACTGAAAAATTATTTTTGAAAGTTCACACAATTTTAGTTTTTTATCAAGGATAGTTATTTAGATCTGACTTCCAAAAATCACTTATAGCAAAAGAAAAAGTGTCAACATTAATATATACACTCCTTTCTTTTACAGACTCAAAAACAAAAATTAAACCTCAGAGTCTAATTGCAGTGTAAAACAGAATGATGCATGTTATGAAAATCACTATATTGAGGCAAAGAGAAATTAAAAATGGTCCTCATAAGACAGTATAAAAGTCACCTTTTTTTAGGATTTGAGTTCCATAAAGAAACATGATAAAATGATATGCAGTAAGTTATTACCCAGTTGAAACATATGCTTATGTTAATAATAGAACTACACTCTTCATTTTAAACTGTTGCTTTCAGCACTAATTATGTGCCTTCCATCACACCACATATTTATGAGAAAGAGAAAAATTGAAGAGAAATTAAAAGATGAAAGAGAAAAATGTTGACAAATATTAAACAGTTTTACTTTGATATAATTGTGAGCTATTGAGCATGCCAGCAGTGATATTCCAATGACTGGTACATAATTATCCAGGGAGAAAGGGTTTTAAGAATTCATAACAACTCCTTAGCATATCTTATTGGATTTATGCCAACATGAAGGATTTGGTAATGAACTGTTAATCCGACTGCTCACTACCTGCCTGAGGTTTAAACTGTGGGTCTGTCTAAATGTCAGCTGCAATTAAGTGTTAGGACTAAAAGCATTTTAGAAAATGAGAAAGTAGTAGGGTAGATTTTACTGTCTGTTATTGGTATTTATGGCTCTTCTCCTGTTTAATCGCTTGCACACTAAACACTTTCTTGCAGATATGTCTGGGAATAGTGTTTAATAGGAGAAATGAGGTGAAATGAAGATGGGGAGTTTAGAACAGGTAAAACATCCTGATAATAAAATTTGTTCGACAATCTGTTGGAAGAATCCCCTGGGGGCAGAAGGGGAAACTTCAGCGTCTGGGACATGTCCAATTAAACTTGAAAAACATTAGAAAATATATTCCTTGGGACAGGAAACAGGTGTAATTAATATTTTTCATGACCAGTTTCTGTTATTCTCAAAGCTTTTTCCCAGGCAAGAAATTTCATTTTTTTCCTATTACTTCTGCAATAGGTAGTTTTGCTGCATCAAGGGATTAAAGAAAATAAAGTTGCAACATATATGTTAACTTTGAAACTGCAAATGGAAAGTTTAAGCATAGTTTAATCTAGACACCCCTCATGCTTTATTATTAACTGATGTTATTTTAGGAGTTATCTAAGGCTGGTAAAACAGGAATTTCTTTTACCACATTCTTAAATAAGAACAATTATAAGAACATTTATACTGCATGTTAGTACTACATGCTAGCAGTATGTATTCCTGCTAGCAGTCATGATGCTCTTTTGTTATTGCTGAGAGAAGAGGATCTTTCTTGGAGTCACTTGCAATTTTTCACTTACTGGGCAAAACTAGGGACATTTCAAAGAAGTGGACACCTGCTAATGTAATCCCAATATCTTAAAAGTACAAAAGGAATGGCTCACAAATTGGAAGCAACCATCTTTTTAGTCCCAAGATAAAAGGTTAAAGGATAAAACTATTAATTTGCAATCCTTCAGATTACATCAGAACTGACCTTACTGGTTCTTGAAAGTAGACGATTAATTAACATTAACTAATTAATTTTGTTCCCAGATTGACTTACAACTGCAATCATCTCTCATTTAGGCTGGACTGATTTTTCATTACCCTTCTTCTGACTCTATGTATAAACACAAAACCTGAAAGCACACCATAGATACTATTATTATATATAAGTATACATACATACACATACACATATTCATAAAAATACATATATATATTACATATATATTTAGATTGCAAGAAATAATAATTCTAATAACTTGGATAAATGCTATTTATATTTTTCTAATCCAAATAATTTTCTTTAATGCATTTAATTTTTACTAAAAATTATCAGTTTTCCAACATTTTTACAAAAATATTTGCACTATTTGCAATTTATTGTTTTTTTATAATGGAGTTGGGTATTTTACCTTAAAGATTTGTTCTTCTTCACTTCTTTCATCTCAGAAAGTGTAGTATATATAAGGAAGGACAAAGCCAAAACCTAGAAATGAGAGTAATATTTCAGTATTCAATATTTTCAATATTCAATGAGAGTAAAATTTCAAACCAATTTTTCTTATTTCCTCTGGTTTTCTAGAGGGAAAACAGAGAAAACATTCTTGTTGTTTTCACAGTATCTTACTTTCTAACTTTCTGTTTTTTCTTTGATGAAAAAAATTGTTTTTAAAAAGTAAAAAGAAAGTGATTTTCTCCATTAATAAAGAAAATACTAGTTTATAAGCAATTTTTAATAAACAAAAAATCGTAATAGATTATGGAATAATTAAATAAAAGCCTTCTTTTTTCTTACTTTAACTCATTCAAAAATTACATTTTGAATACTAGCCTTTCACTTTTCTGATGATATTCTGAAATAAAATTTGCAAAGCTAAACCATCTAACAAGCATTTGGTTTCCTGAGCATTCTCATGACCTGCAATAGTAAGCATACAATTAATAAAATTTTCAGGAAGAGTTAAGCGCTGCAATGTATAACAGCAGTGCTTCCCACTTATTCCTGCCAGTGCTGATTCTGTGCTCATAGAGTTTATCTGTGACCCTGATTCAGAATTTTTCTCAATTTAAAAAAGCAGCAAGTGATGCACTGGCAGTGTTCAAAGCACCCTTGGTTGTTCGTGAGCATTTTATCAGACCCTGAGAGCATCTTTTCCAGCTGACAGATCTTTTTGTGAGCTTTAACTAGGTCAGCACTCACATTGTGATGCATTTCTGGATCTGAACTCTGTGGCCCTGCCCTGTCTCTTCTTGCTGTAAAGATTCACATTTTCAGAAATGCCTCTTTTCTCAAAGATCTGCCCAGAGTGAACTGCAATCTGAAGTCACAATACACTGCCTAATCAGCACCATCCCTTCAGCATACTGCATGCGCTGATTAAAAAAGAGAGAGGAAGATGAGTTTAAGTGAGAGCAACTATCAGAAAACTGTTTATCTCTTTCTTTTCTTTTTTTTTTTCTTTTTTTTTCTTTTTTCTTTTTTCTTTTTTCTTTTTTCTTTTCTTTTCTTTTTTTCTTTTCTTTTCTTTTCTTTTCTTTTCTTTTCTTTTCTTTTCTTTTCTTTTCTTTTCTTTTCTTTTCTTTTCTTTTCTTTTCTTTTCTTTTTTCTTTTCTTTTTTCTTTTAAAGAGAAGTGGAGGGGGAAAAAAGCAGATTTTAAGAATAGGTCATTTCACTCTTAGAATTCAATTAATTACTTTACTAATTAATAACTTTTATTCATTTCAGTTTCACATTCCCCGTTATAAACCCTAGCCAAAAGACTAGGCCTGCACACTGGTGTAGAGATCAGAATAGCATCCTTTCGTGAAAAATTGTGAAGAATCAGTGAAAACTAGATTTTACATTTGTTAAAAGATAGACAACTTGGCCATAAGCCAGGGAAGGTGCGGGAAGGGAAGGTGCAGGAAGGTGCGGGAAGGGAAGGCAAGGCAAGGCAAGGCAAGGGAAGGCAAGGGAATGGTGAATGACTTTGCTTATATCCTTCAGACAGCTGGGGAAAAACATTGTATAAAATGAGGAGAGACCTTTAATTACTGTTGATAGTTTATATGAAGACCTTCTTTTCACAAAAGCTTTGACAGATTTCCTCTTTGCTAAGACAGAGAGCCATCAGAGAATTAATTTGTACGTGTTTAACATTTACATACTTCGTGAACACTACAGACCCAGGAAATTGGAAAATATGTTTCAAAGCTTAAAATAATTTCTTTCCCTAGCAACTGCTTAGAAAAATGAGACCTTTGACTTTCTTTCAGAAATTGTTTATGCTTCTAATGGTAATTACATCAGCATTTGATGAAGGTTCCCCATTACATAAAGGACAACTGTAAAGCATAAGAAGCATCAAAACAAGCATGAAAAAATCACAAGAGGTTCAATTCACAAATGAGGTTTACAAGGTTTGTGGCACATTCTGTGATTATGTCTAGATTAAAGATAAACCAGAACTGTATTTTCATATTGCGGTGGTACATCATCTGCAAACAGCCTAAATAGCATGCAGAGAATTATGGACTGAATTCAGCACATAGAAACAATCACCTGGCCCACTTACCTGGCCCAATTACCTGCTCCTTCTTATCGCTTGGACAAAGCATCCTCACACACGCATGGATCCAGTCTCTGATATTGTTTCATCAAAACCCAGTACCTCTCTTTCTCACTCATGTATGGTACAAAATCCTGTGCACTCACTGAGGACACATTATGTACATTTCTTCTGAACTCCAACTTTCTTTTCTGTCTGTTTTTTCATAAATATATAGTCTTTATAACTAACAAGATAACATAAAATCCAAGAATAATGTACATTGAAAGGGATGTCTGAAGGTTCTCTTGCCCAAACCCTTACTCAAACCTGGGACAAGTGCAAAATTTCAGTAAACTGCTCATGGTCAACTGGCTTTCTATCCGGGCTCCCAGGTGTTTTCCTGCCAAGCTGCTTTTCTGCTGGTTGGCCCTGAGACTGTACTGGTGCTTATGGCTATTCCTCCCTAATGGCAGGACACTGGATGTCCCTTCATTGCTCTTCATGAGGTTCCTGCCAGCCCATTTCTCCAGCTTGATGAGGTTCCTCTGAGCTGCAGCCCTGCCCTGCAGTTCACTGACAGTTTCATTCATATGGATTTTATTAGTGAAGTAACTTACCGAGGGTGTACTTAAACGTTCCTTGGCCCCAGATCATTCCCTCAGGAACACCATCAGCACCCACCTACCACTTGGACTTTGTGCCACTGACATCTGCCCTTCAAGCTCAGTGGTTCATCTTGTCTATCCTCAAGTATCTTCACTGTAACTTTTCCTATCCCTTAGTGTTAATTTTTTTAATTTAAAAAAAAAGGCAAAATTAAGAAGAAACAAAAGTATGCCATTCACTTCCTAGGCTTGAAAATCCCAACTCCCCACATTTAACTTTCTTACTCAAGCCTATCTGTTTTCCAGAAAATATTAAAAATTCTGCTTTCACATCCTAACATCTAGGGAAAACCAAAGAGAGGACAGATACTTTTTGTTTTAAAGTTAGTTCTTTAAAATGGATCTTTCAAAGGGTTATCTGAGTTCATGACACCTGGATGGAATTTGCAGAAATTTTCTGAGCACTTCGGCTCTTTTTTTTTTCTCTTTTTAAGGAAACTGGCAAAGCAAAAATATTCAGACCTGTACTTCCTTTCTTCAGAGGCTAGTCCTGAAAAAGCCCTCTTAAACTAATATGTAAATGTGTATTGCTGCATGAATTAAGGATTAGAAAAAAGAGGCCAGACTCATCCAGTTTACTTTTTCCAGCCAGCCCTGTATAAATGAGGTGGCAATCTAGAAGAAGTTGGTCTTTTCATTTAAACTGGGACTGTTCCAGAAGACCATGTACGAATAGAAATATTTATTGAAGATGAAATGTTCCAGACTTAAACAGGGGATAGGAACAGTAAATTCCTGAATAGAAAACTGTATTCAATTTTACAATATTTGCTTATTTTTTGTATTTTTTTCTTAAATCATAAATATTTTTAATCTATTTCAAAAACCAGAAATTATGTTGCTTTGGTATTTTTAAAATATTTACTTCAGACATTCATTAATCATCAATTAGATAACTTATAATTATTTTTTCCTAATTCTGCATTAAAAAGCTGCACATCTTTTTCTCTGAGAGTCTGGCACATGGGCACTTGTTCACTTTCATGAATCGAGTGACATTCAGAACTGACTTAACACAAGATGTATGTCTTTATTTTGGCTCTTAGTTACTATCCGACTTCATCTTAGTCCCAGTCCAAAAGCTAACAGCAGACTTCCTTTAATATAGGTATGCTTCATTGCAAAATTCAGTAAAAAAATTTGCTTTCTTATGAAAGAAAGTTTGAGGTAAGGAGAAGATGTGCAAAGACTCTTAGAGACATATTCAAAAATATATTTGTGCCTCGAGTTCAAATCTTCGTCATAAGGAAAGCTCGCTGACAAAAAAAAAGGTAAAACATTTTGTCAAAGAATTTCTGACTAGCAACTATTTCAGTATCACAAATAAGTATCACAAACCTGAAGTAGCAGTGGTGATAATAAATGGTTAATTGCATTTCATTTTCATTCATTCCTGCAGTCTCTTAACACATGACAATGAACAGGAAAAGCAACCCACCCACCACCTGCCTCTAAACCAGGGTAGGCAAGGTCTGAGATTTATCTTCCTAACTGCTTTGTGCATGAGTGGATACCTCAAGGTAAGCACTCCGCAGAGGTGTTTGCAAACTGAATATCAGTGAGTGAGCAAACACCCTACTCCAACACTGGTGGTCTGCCAAGTCTGATCCTGAAGATCCTCTGACATTCTAAATTCTGGCATTCTTTCTATAAATGCTGTGACTGCTGAGGAGGTCCCAGTGAGACTGATGACAGAGGCTGGTGATGTTCACATGATCTCCTGCCTGGCTTCCTCTACTGCCACTGCTAGCGCTGGATGGACCTTTTCACTGACCCAGTGGGGCATTTTATATTCTTATTCTGGTAGGATGACCCAAACTTTCCACACATAAGTGGTTACTGGCTTGGCTCAAAAAACCTTTCCATTCCATATCAAGCCTGTCCCATCTGCACTCTCTTCCATGCCAAGGTCCCATGCAAGGTGCTCTGTGTCTCTCTGTTGCAGCATTATCTTTGAAAAGAGAGTGCCCTCTTAGGTGTCAGACAATTCTGTGTGAATTAAACATGGGCCAAAGACAGAGAAGTGAGTCTTGAGAGCTTCAAACAATACTTCTTTGTTGATCGGCTCAGGGAGTCAGCTCTTGACCTTCTACGTGGGTTATGCCCTGCCTCCCCCTGCACACACACTCACACTCCACAAACCCCTCAGCAGCCCTTTTCTGGGGCTGTTGAAACAACAGCAGGTTTGTTTTCACGGCTGAGGGGATACAGAGATACAGGTGGAACCCAGCTTTCTCCAGGGCCCTTCTCATGACTGAGCCAAAAAGATAAACCATAGCAGATGGTGAGAAGTCTTGACTCCATGCTACCACTAATGGGCCTGTCCCAGGACAGTTTCCACGACAACTGGTAAGCCTGGATTTATGGAACTGGAGGTATGATACTTACATTGCCATAATGAACAACTCTGAAATCCATGACTGTGAAATTAACAGTAATACAGAAAGGAATGGGAAAAGGCCTTGCGCACATTTATTGATGTCTTGAACAACTAGTTTTGTCTTTGTGTAGGACACTGTGAGGATCTTCTTTCCCATGAGGATTAACCTCCAGCTCCCTTTTCTGGCCTGAAATTCATGGTGGTAAATCCTCACACGGGGCATCCTGAGCTACTGCTGATCAGGGACCAACACAGGTGGCTGCAGATCCATTCCCTGGTGGTGGCAGTCCCTTGCTGGGCCATTTTCACACGCACGAAGTGGAGTGAATTTATCCTTCCTCCCTCACACACCACCTCCTCAGGAAAAGACCCTAAACCTAGCCTCCATCACTTTTACCCTGCTCTTCTACATCAGGAGCTTCCTTGCTGTCCATACTGCAATCAAAACCAGCTTTCTTCCTCTTTGGGAAGTAGAGATCTCAGATGAAATATAGATTATGCCTGGGGATCTACTACACAATCATATATTATTGATTTACAACATTACTTTGTACTGCTAGTCCGCTACATGCTTCCCCCCAGTTATAGTCAGACTCTGTCAGATTTTTTTCCTGAGACAGTTGTTAATTCTGGAATATATTTACAAGGTTTGAAAGCCCACTTGTCATTTCATAAAGCAACGCAGCGCAAAATGTATGCGAATTATCTCCCCTGGCAGCAGGCGGGAAGAATAGACCTTGGAATTTGTATGAATTCCACTTTAAGGAGATAATGAATTTAAGCGGTACAGACCCACAGACATTAACAGGATTTACTAGATACAGAGCAGTTATAGTGGTGTGTATAAACTGCATGTTATGATTTTATAATCCAAAAGTTGGCAGACTCTGCTAGCTAACCCTAAGTAATAATGACCCTGACTTATGTGTAGAGCTCCTCATTATGTTTAGCAAACCACACTCCTGCCTTTTAATTAGTCCTGTGGAAGTTACAGGGATTGTGGGTCACCATGAGATGGGTACTTAGAGAATGATAACAAATTAGGAAAGAGAGAAAGAAAACGTTCTGAAATCCATGACAGTGAAATTAACAGTAATACAGAAAGGAATGGGAAAAGGCCTTGCGCACATGTATTGATGTCTTGAAGCTGCATCAAAAGAAAGTCCATCAACTTATAGATTGCAGTAATTAGCCATTTCTAGTCTCTATAGAGTGATTATCTTCAAACATAGGCTTAGAGCTCCCCTGTTCCTGCACTGGAAAGCACAGGACCCTGCCAAGTCTGCACACAGTTCCCTCACTGTAAAAGTGAAGGAACTTCAGATTCTCTGTAGTGTGACTGGCATCTCCTTCTGAATAATTTTTTAAGTTCCACATCTGAGCATATCAGGTTAACCTTACACTTCTGAAAGCCACTATGTGTGCTCCCTTTCTCCTCCAGCAGGTCAGACAGTGGCGTATCTGTGTTCAGTAGAGGGTGTGGGTAGCAGCGGGGTTGTCTCCAAGTTGTGGCTGCCTGGCTGTGTGCTGTCATTCTCTCTCTTCAGATGAAAAGAGATGATGCATTGAGTCTCTGCACCTTCACTGTCAGGTAATGCACAGAAGAATGAAATCAAATATGATGTGTGGGGGGGAGTGTCCTCATCATCATGAAAGTCATTTTAACCTTGCATTCATTCTAATTTCAAAACAAATTTGTTTCTTATATAACAGCTTACTGTTGTTGCTAGTTACTTTACTGATATACAAATAATTGCTGCAGGCAAAGCCCCAGCTTCACTGCACTTATATTTAAAATTAGAATATCTTTTTACCTCTGTCAGATGCCAAAAAACCTGTTCAGTATTTTCAAGTTAAAAAAACTCCTTTTTATTACAAATTTTGCTTAAGATGTTTTCAAAGCAAAAGTATAGTTAGGGCAATCTCGAGTAGTAGAAAATTTAAATCTTTTTCTGTCTGAGATTAACAGGGCTACCCAGTGGGTGCTATTATCTGGCATTATCTCATAGAATTAAAAAATTTCCTTTGCAAATGAACTCTCATCTGACAGCCAAGTGCTTTTCATCCCCATTGAAAACTTTTGCTGTTATTTTTGTGTTTACTGTTAGCTTTGGTAGGTAAGCTACTAATATACATCTGTGCAATTTTCTTGCAAAGTGTCTGAATGGCTTTCATGGCAAGTTCTGCCATCAGAGACCACTGTTTATTAAAACCCTGTTAGATAGTTTTTTGACAGGTTTAAAACTCCAGGTTTTGACATGGCAGAGGTAGCTCTTGTACAATGATTTCTCAGCACATCCTTCACGAGAAGCTGTGCCTCACCAAGCAGGGGAAGTCCTAAACTTAGAAGAAGGTGTGGTGCAGATAGATCAAAGAAGATAGTGAAAAAAATGTTTTATTTTGTTTTACTTTTGTTTTATCTGCTATAGTTATCATGAAAAGACCTCAGTCTTATCTTAAAGGAAGTAAAACTGTTCTGAAGGAAGAGCAGGAACTGAAGGAGTAAACCAAAAAATACAAGTCTTTGGTTTACCTGAGTTCTTAAAAAACAGTCATGCTCCAGCCTGGGTAAAGGAAGACAGTGGAGCAGAGACAAGGAAAGAGATGGGAGAATCTGCTCTAAGAAGTTAATGCATCCACTGAAGGCCCAGGAGCACATGCACCAAGGTGAACTCTTTGGCTGCCTCTTCCCCATCTCCTCAGCCTCCCTCCTAGTCTGGTGACTTAAGGCAAATGACAGTCATGGGTGCCACCAGCAAGAAGTGAGAGAGGCAGACTTCATGTTGTTCCAGCACTGAGAAACTCAGCGAAACTGAATGCTCAGGTTGCTGACATATGTTGTGGAGACAGATTTCCGCAGTATGCAGACTGAAATGCATAATCTGAACAAGGTTATGAGCCAAACATCTTCAGTGTTTATTGAAAACATCCCTGATGTTTAAAATTCTGTGGTCTTCTGAAATCCAGCCCTGCAGTTATTTCTCCCTTTCAGAGAGAACGAGACACACAGATACTTTGGGAACACGTGGGTCCCTTTTTTCCCCTCCCTGCTAGCAGAAGAGACAGTTTAGCCTGCTTTTCCTGGTTCACATCCTGGGATGAATCACTGCAGACAAACAGCTCCAGCAGAGAGGCAGCTCAGAGGCCCTTACAGGAGCAGAAGAGGAGCAGTCTGTCGCTCTGGGCAGGGTTCACTGTGCAGAGACAGGGAGAGGGGAGGAGAGTGATTTATGTGGGTCCCTTTATAAGGGAGTCTGGCATTCAGATACAGTGTGGGATTTTTCTTTGAAAAACAAACAAATACTAGTTGTACTTCCCTGTCTGGAAAAACTCAGTCCTTTAGCCAGTCCCTCTCCTCTTTGCTCATTCTTTTAACTCTCACTCATGCTAAGCTGCTTTAAAGGTATTTTTGGAGATATTCGGACTTGGAACTCTGTGTTCCTGCTAGCTGTTTTCAAACCTTCTTGCATGACGTTCCTTTCCACAGCACTGGTCTTTAGGCCAGACGGAAATAAGGATATTGCTGAGCACAAATAGGCCTTGTGTATCTTCCCAATAACTGCTTTAAAGACTGTAACATATCTGCAGGGGGATTTCAGCATACTTTAAAAATGCCAAAAGACATTTAAAGGCAGTGTCTGGTGACATTATGCATGACAACACTTTGCTGCAAAGGTGGGAAATGCAAAGAAATAAAAGCTAGACAGGATTATCTGTTCAAATGAACCAAGACTTGGCTCTGTGTGAAGGGGTGCTGTAACCTCAGCTCATGTAAAACTGCCCCTTGTGCCAGTCTCTGCGTGTGTGTGTATGAGTAAAAGAGGGAGCAAGTGAGAATATACTTGTGGCAGTACACAGAGCTGTTCCCATCCATGCAGCATTGGTTTTCTAGAATTGATATCTTGAAAATTCAGAAATCCTTCAAATAGAAGGGAGAAAGGCTTTTGTGTAGAAGTAGAGAACTGCTAAAGTTCTACAACTCCAGACATCCATGCTCAGTTCTGTAATATTTTAATGTCAGATATTTCGTTTGTTCATTGTTTTCTGTCAAGTATCATCCAGGCAACCTATTGGTCTGCCTGAAACTGTGTAATTATTGCAGACTAGATAAGGACTAGGAAATATTTCCTCTTTGTGTGAATAAAACTTACAAGCTATTGTGTAAGGTAGTTTTTCAGAGCATTGCTGTGAACGTAAGTTGGATTCCTGCTGTGTGCACCAAAGGGACATGTTAGCCCTCTTCCAATGTTCTATTGCTGTTTATGTTCTGGGCAAGCATGTTTCCGAGCTGCTGTCCTGGATGTTTCTACAACTGTTGGGTGTCAGCGCTGCTGGTGGGAACATAGAGAGGGACAAAGGTCTGGGACCCACTGAAATAAAGCATGACGTTACTTTCTCAAGTAAAACTTTATTATTATTTCTCTTTTCTGTGTTGCCATGTACCATTATGTTGGTCATACTGGTTAAATGTCCATCATCACATTTTTGATTTCAGTAAAACACATTAGACTTTTCATGGAAGGGACTGAAACCCTTAGAATTTTAGTCACTCACTAGCACTTGCCCAGAACAATTCTTGGTGTAGGTAGAATACATAAAATGCGTATACACACACACACACATACAGACGCACACAAATGTAAAAAATGCCATGGTTATTTATTTTCTTGAGAGTTCTTAGATTATACTGAGACCAAAGATATGCATTAGACTCCATTTATTTTCTACTCAGTTTAAAACTGTGTGCTATAAGTCAACCTATAGTTAAAAGAAATTCAAGCCATAGGTTTCCTAGGAGTCTTCTGTGCCTTAAACGTCCACACAGATCTCACATTGAGGTAGAATCAGTTGTAATCTTGGTTTCAATAATTTTGAGGGGAGGCTGGATTTACCCTGAATATTTCCTTATCCCATGATATTTTCATGGCATGCAACTGAACGTGCAGTCACTCATAGAATGGCGGTTTCTGTAGTGTGCATTACAAAGAATGATTTATTTTCTCTAACAAATCTTGTGTAAAATACTCTGTACTGCTTTCTGGGAGAGGTTTTAATCATAAATAACAAAAAGCCCTGAGAAAAATATTCTGTGAAAGGTGATTCAGGTTGGTAGGTGAAAACATTAAGGTTTTAGCACACTTTTCTCTGGTTTGTCACCAAGTAGAGTAAAGGTGGGCTTAAGGGGAATCTACTTAGCATTTTCCCTTAAAATAACCCAGTGACAGATGCCTGTGCCACTGTGCAAAGCACTTAAAGTCTGACTTTTAGAATGATTGATGTCGTTCAGCATTCTAATAGGTTCCTTCAAAGGTACTTTTCCACTACTTCTCTAACAAATTGGTTCAAAGGAACATACTCATGACTCTAGCACACAGAGAAAAGACATATTGCTACCATAAGAGTTATTTTATTTTCTGGCATCAGCACCAGGATGGTGCCTGTATTTTTGGAAGTGGCAGGGCTGAGGGGCTGTACTAAGTTTGAGTTTCTACCTATACTCTTATAGAAAACAGCAAAACCTACCAAAAAACCCAAAAACAAAACCAAAAACAGCAAAAAAACCAAACAAAAAAAGCACTTAAAGGCAACTGCATTTACTTCAATGAAGATCAAACAGTTTGTTGGTAGTTCTTAAATTTTAGTTACATTAACACTGCTTTTATCACACTGTGCTTTTCCACCTCTTACCTTTTTTCTTTTCCGTAGGCTGGTCTCCTGACTCAGACAAGACTGCACATGAATGGTGGCAGCCGCTTGGAAATTCCTTTGTTGTTCATCAGAGACCGTTTGAACTTATGCCAGTGTCTTTGATGGGGCCTCATTCAGAAGCCATCAGGATCAATGGAAAAGCTCCAGTTAACAAGGCCTTGATGCCAGTCCAAATCTGATACCAAAGGTCTCCCAAGAAGGATCTGCTTATGGTAACACAGAGTATGGTACTCGATAATTCTTGTGCATGGGCACATTTTTCATGGGGAAGGAAATGTATTTGCTTGCATTCCACTACAGAAAATCTTGCATGTGTCCTTGGATTTTTGGCAGATGTTGAAAGCTGATCAGAAGCAGATGATGTGAGAGCAACAATATGTCCCTGAGCAACAGCAAAGCAGCAGGTGCAGGAGGAGCATATGCCAGATTCCCATCAGCAGAAGGAGCTGCGTAGAGGACTCTCTGGGACTGCATATGAGGTGCATGCTCCACTTTTCTTCTGGCACTAGGGAATATTAATAAGTCTTCATCAGACCAAGCAAATGATTTGCAAATTTAACTTTCAATTATGTAATCATTCATATCATAAATACCTAGGGACTATAGTGCAAGAAAATTTCTCATGCAAAACAACCTGGTCTTTAAAAACCATCATATTTTACTTTTAAAATTGAATGTCCACTGAAAAATTATGAAGGAAATTAGAAACATTAGCTGCCTCAAAATCTTTCCTACTCATCCAAGAACATGAAGATTTCCATTTATTTATTTTTTCAATAAAAAGCACTAGTTTCAAAAAATACTGTATAAATTTAATTTGAAATGCTTTGATGAGACCAGTTCTGAGACACTCTTAAAAAAAAAATTAAGAAAAGCAATGGTTCAGTGACTGGAAGCTTTTTTCTGCTATTCAGCCCTGGCCCTCTGCTTTGCTTTGAATGGACTAAGTAAAAATATGTCAAAATTGAGAAATTCTGGATAGAAGTTATCCATTTTTCTCCAGTGTCATATTATGGTCTTCTGAATGGAACTGGACAAAAGTCTGGTTTTGAAATACATATGCATATGTACGCATTTTACCTCTTGACCAAGTCAAGATATTTCTAAAACAAAAACCATCATACCCTCCATGCAAGAGCGGTCAAAAAGCAGCAAGTGCACAAGAATATAAACTTTCTTGCACTGTGCTGGGTCTGTTTCTAAACTCCTCCTGTGCCATACTTTTTCATGCTAGTGACCTGAAACTCATAATCAGGAATAGAGGTGCTTTCTTTCTTTCTTCCCAGCTTTGGTGGGAACTTTCTTATTAAAACCTAAAGGAAGATTTGTATTTGATATTTTTTCTCTTAAGGAAACTTTTCTTGGAAATCTCCAGTTCTTCTCTAGAGACATTTAATGAAGGGGTTAGAAATCTAAATAAATAGATTTTTTTAAAAAAAATTCCTATTTTATGCTTTTTCAAGTATGATTGAAAGGCCACAGGACAATAGAAACAAAGCACCTCCACTGGCCTATGTTTTCACCAGTTAGTCATCTCTAAAGTCATACTCAGAGCGTGACAAGGATTTTGTGAATTATGTGTTTTGGAACAACTTGCATTGTCACTAATGTAAGCCAATGCAAAAGGTCTAGACCAAGTGTTAACAACACTAGGAATTCGCTCTGAGATGACCACCAAAAAATTTGGTTCTAAGTATTTCACAGCACTGCACTGACAGATTTCCCCGCTATAGCTTATGCCAGGAATCACTCCATAGCTAACCTTGAATTTTAATCAGAAATACTTACAGAGGTTGGAATGGGAATTCACAGGCTGACATCCTTAGCTATCTCAAATTGTTTGATAAATGACATGTGGGTATAGCAAATGTTTGAAACGGTGAGTTAAATTAACTCACCTGACTGTACTGACTTTATAAACCACCTGTATGGCTTCTCCCAAACCATGTCTATCTATGCCTTGTGCTCATAAATACCATAGAGACTATAAAACTCATCCTCTGAGCCTCACACAGACATTACAAGACTGAACCTTCTATGGCTGAAAGTGCCCTACTGACATTACATTTAGGTCTTGGTGGAAAGAACTGCAAGAACTTTGTAGCTATCTCTAAGGGAATTGCCTTTGCAGTAGGAAATGATCAAATCGATCGTTCCAGAAAAAATACAGGGATTTTGTGGAGCCAAAGGGGAATTAGAAGACTTATGAGCAGCTGAAATATCTCAGCATTTGTTAGTAAATCCTAGAATGCCTATCCAGAAATTTGTTCCAGTTACTCACCCATGCAAAGCAGGCTGGGGAGAAAAAATAATCAACAAGGCAGCCCTCTTCACAACAGATAAAGGGGCAAATTTCAGTTTAGATATCCAAATTTCTGCAGGCAGCTTTTGAAACTCTCCTGGTTTAGATTGGCATAGAGTTGTTCATGCTAGAACTTTAGCAGGAAGGATGGTATAGGACATAACAAAAATCAAGATGAAAAATTTAAACAATGATAAAATTTTGTAGTTTTGAAAGAATAGATTATAAACCCATGTCCTAAAAAACATGTTCTTCATTTTCTCTTCTTTTCCCCCACCTGAATCCAGAAGGTACACATGTTGACATCGTTTTATAATAGTATCTTTAATGCAGAACTTACTCTCAATCATAATACTTAATTTTATGTGTCACTGAGTTCTCCTAAATACATTATGCTTTTCCAAAATAATTACAGATTTATTTATCCAAATTAAAATGAAATATGCTTAAAATTAACTTTGTGACAGCTGGCAATGGGCCCATTGGAACCAGATGCCGTCTGGGGATAAACAGAGAGCATCATTTTATAGCCATTCTTCTGTCCCCTTCAGATCTACTCCTTCATGAGAGACTGCACAAACAGGAATAGGAGTCAGTTATGCTAATCCTGGTCACATACCATGCTTCCACAGAAAATCCCCAGAGATGACGTGCAAGACATAATTGCTTCCGTCTATAGAGAGTAGAGCAGAGCAGAATATCTGTCTTGAAATCCTTTGGGAAAGTGGAGCTGAGGATGAAAAGTTGGACATGACTGAAATAAAAGAAAGGATTTTGGGGCTTTTTGCAAACATCAAATGTTTATAGCTGCTGTTTAAGCTGATCCAGATAGTTTTCTTGAGAGACTTCTTCCTGCCATATCATTTTGGTCATGGATGAGTGGAACGCACCTCAATCAAAAGAGAGAAGCAGTAATATGTTTTACTGAAGTGAAACAATAATTTAAGGAAGTTCAATAAATTTGATGGAATGTAACAAATTTTGGAATGATCCACACAGAGCCTGGAGACGCAAAGGGTAAGACCCTCTCATTGACTCATGAGGTTCAGAGAGGATACGCTTCATCCCAAAATTCTGGACGGAGCCTAGGTGTGGCTACATCCAATCTTAGTCTCTGACTTAGACAATGGTTTATGCCTAATGGATCAGCTATACAATGTCTATAATAATATTGAGTAGTTACATGTTTTTCAGTAGTAATTCAGCATCTTATCAGTCACTGAGGATCTGTCACAAGTAAGGGATGTCTCCACCTTGAGCAAGGAAGGATCTCAGTCTCAGGTAAGGAGTATCCCAGCTTGCGGGTTCGTCACAGGGTATGAGGTCTCTGTTGCTTCTTAGTCAGCCTGAACCAAAGTACAGCCTGGAGTCAAGTGTATCCATCATAGATAGCCTCTGGATAACTGAAATAATTTTGGATTCTCAGATACTAGGAGACGTTTTCCACGATAAAGATGGAGGCCAGAAACCTTGCTGTCAGCTGTTTTTTTGAGAATATCCCTTCAGATGTAGAAAAGGATCTTTTTGCTGTCTTACCCTGCTCCCCTGCCCTTCAGCTTCAGAAATGCCAGAGCCAAGAATAATTCCTTTTTCTTTCCAGTTTGGTTTTGTTGTCTTTTTATTTTTTTACCTTCTCTTGTTGGTCTAATTACAGTATGCAGTTGTCTTCTTTCAGCAGGAAACATGAGAAAAGGTTTGGAAATTTGTACCCTGAAGCTCTGTACTCTCTTACAATGCCAGCAAGAGCTGATTTCTAATCCTTTAAATATCAGGATTTCATTAAATTTTTCTTTTCCCCTTCTAACTCTCAGTATGATTCACAACTGAATTGAGCATTAGGCTGTTTAAACAGTAAAACATTTATACAGAAGAACTCCAGCTGTAGTGTAAATACTATTTAACAAGACTTTTTTTTAAGACATAGTCCTGGAAAAGTCATTATAGCTATTTGTTTGCCAGAAACTATAGGAATAAGAAAAAAATCCTTTGTGTGTCATTTATTATTGTCACTTTATAGGTCAGGGAATTATAAACAGCTCTAAGTATTTTGCAATAGCAACTTTTTACTCAAAGCTCTTCTTTTTAAAATGCAGTGTCTGGTTTCTAGCTGTTACAATACTTCAGTGCATACTTTCAGTCACTTCAGCTGAGTTCCTTAAGTTTTTTTACAATTATTGATGCCAAGAAGATTTTATAGCCTCATGTTAATGCTACCAGTTTTGCTTACTGTGTGTATAAATCTTGTACCAGCATTGTGACTGTCAGTCAGAAAATAAATTTTATAAGTATGACTGCTAGATGGTTTATTTAATCTAATGTCTTCCAATCCACATAAAATTAGTTAAGAGTTCCTGCTGTAACCTTTTGTGACAAACTTGCATAAAACTCACATAAATCCCATAAATATATACTACTTCTCATCAACTTTAATTCCTTCTGCTGACATATAATCCATAGTAAATTTGGTATAACCTATTGATAGACTCCATATGAGTCTATGAGATTTTATTTCATCGGGTTGGATATTCTGAAACTCCCTAAAACACACATAGGAGGAATACATTGACTGTCCAGTGGTTTTAAAGTCAATATTGGCCTGTAACCTTTCCCTTTCCGTAACAAGGGACTCCAAAGTCCAACTAAACTCTGACTGAAATAAAATGCAACATGATCTTCTTGCTATATTTCTGAGATAATGCATCCAATGCATTTTAACAAACTTAAGAAGGCATTTCATGCTCTCACTTCCACATAAATTCTCAGTGGAAGACTAGACTTTAAATGTGTATTAAAACTTCAGTGGGAGTACTTAGGTGGTGAGATACATTCTTACTTGTTTGCAGGGTTGTCCTCAGTCCTTATCTTTTTCAAAAGAAAACAAAACCTTTTCATTTACGTAACACAAGGAAGTAAAGTGAAGAAACAAATATCCTGTGTTGAAATTATAGTCGTAAAAAAAAAAAATAACAATCCAGCTGTACTGGAGCAACTGAAAATGATATGCAAAAACATTTTCATCAAAGCAGTACAAACATTTCATCAAATAAAAATTAATAAGCCAAGATAATATATAAAACCACTATTCATTTTAATTTTCCTCACAATTATGCTCTCAGAAGACAGGAATTACCTTTAACAAGGAAGGCCAAAACAGATAAAAAAGTAACTAAGGACAAAAGCCTAAAAAAAAGCAGCTGCTGTGAAGTAATCATGGTTGTCAAAAAGGCTTTATCATAATTTTCTATTTCCCATCTTAGGCCAAAAATAAAATATGGTACAAGAATTAAAACCTGCAGTGGGAAATTATACAATTTAGGAAATCAGAGAGTTCTTATGAAAAGAGGAATGTTGTTGACAGGTGTTTTTAAAAAAAACCCAGAACCCTCCTGAATATATGCAGACTTTTCCAAGCATGATATCTTTACAGATCTGTGTAAAGATAGCATTCTAATCTGAGGTTAAATCAGAACAAAGTCTTCTGTGCTTGTGCCATGTGTGCTTCCCTTTCAGAATGTTAAATTACCTGGGCCAGTAGCTCAGTATGTGAGCCAGACAGACCAGGGAGATTAGTCCCAGATATTAAAGTTTGGCTCCAGATCAGCGACAGAAGAATCATTCTTCATGTATCTACAGTAAACAGATAGTTGCGAGTTCTTTTACAAAGTAAGAATAATTTTGACGTAAGCATCAGTCCTACATCAAAGAATTCCATGTAGTGAACCTCACATTGTCATTAAAATATGAGTTAATAAAACAGGTTTTACAAGAAGATTTTCTTGTTCTTGTCTTGTACTGTGATTTCCTTCTTGCTTCTCCCATTATGTATTTTTAGCCCTTCCCTTACTCATTTTTTACTCCTTCTTCAATTCCTTGTTTCCACCTCAGAAGAACAGTCAGCTCCTGAGCAGCCAATAAGTTTACTCACACAGATATTAACATTCATTCCTCTTGGTGATACTGTGTGGGGGAACTAAAAACATGAAGTTGCCAAGAGAAATTCATTGAAGAGTCAGTTGTTTGAGGCTGACTGTAAAATTGTAATGCAAGCCCAACTTGTATTCATTGCTATCCAGCCAAATCCTGAGAAATAATAAACTACCCAAGATAGATATTTCCCACAAGGTTGGCTGCCCTAACAACAAGGTGTCCTTGGGCAAGCCTTCCTTTTGCTGATCTGGCTTTATCTATAACAGATCAGAGAGGTGGAAACCACGCCCCGCAGCAACCAACCCTACGACCACCAACAACCAACCCTGTGTGAAAGGGCTGCTCAGCAGCAGTGAACCACAAAAAAGGCATGGCATGCATACAGCGGATGCTCTCAGCCTTCTGCTCCACAAGTGCCTTTGATGTGTTTTCTGATATCAGTATCTTATTTCAGTATTTAATCTGTAACAGTAAATGCGATTCATTCTCAAAAAAAAAAAAAAAGTGAGTAGATGATATGTTGCAAACCTGGACTAAACTCTGAGTTATATGTAACTGTTACTTGTAAGAAGTAGATGTATTTACCTATTATTAATGTAATTCGTTACTCATAACATTAAAAACAGGATGAATACAGTTCTTTAAAACATTGTTAGAAAAAAATCCAGTTTCATATACATTTTCACTTTTTTATATATGTTATTGCTTTGCTTTTAAAAAGTTTGGATGTGTCACACTCAGTCAGCTTCCCTACCTCTCTCCTTAGCAACCTTTTACTTTTTTCAATAGTTTATGTATCAAATGTGCTTACCTCAAAAGCCTTCTTCCGCCTCTTCTTGCAGTTACTTGCAGTACTCAACCTACTTTCTTCCTTGTACATCATTGCTGCTGTTAAGACTTCTCCCCAGTAAGTTGTGATTGCATTAACATGATCCAGTGCTGTCTTAACAGCTCACAGTGATGCCTGCTCCTTTATGGAAGTCTAGTCTCTAAAACCAGTTATCCACTTGTCAGGATATGAAAGCACAAATATCGCTTCTGGCAATGGGTAGACTGGAAGGAAACCTATCCGAAGTCTTATTTACACTGCAGCTGTTTACTATCCACTTACAAGGTAAGGATACAACCAGTTAAAAATTTTACAGAGCCCCTGTGGAATGTGGTTCACATTCCCTTGCAAGTAAATTCACTACACTGTTAACAAATTTTTTGTCCGTTCCTACAAGTTTGTTTTAGCTGTAAATCTGCTTTCAGTTCCACATAGGGAAGGTCAAAAGTACCAAACTCTCTGACCAAAAACAAGAAACTTGAAATACTGTGGGCCTAAACTGTGAAGCACAAACCCAAACCAGAAGACACTAGAATCAGTCTAGGCTCATATCTTTCCAGGGAATAGGCTTCAACAGCCCCAGGCCATGGAATATACTCCGTGCTTGAAGAGGGTAAAAGGACCACAGCTTCCCTGACAATCTGATGTCTCCTCCTAATCCCAGCTTTAAAGGTCCATATGATTCTCACCATTTCATCAAAACAGAGTTATTAGGACATAAACACAGGGCACAGAGTTCTTTGCAGCACCTCTGAACAACTTCCAGGTTATCTACTTGTTTTTTCAATCCTTGCCAATAAGGGCTGCAGGAAACTGTAACACCAATCTGCAAAATATACATTTGGTAAATTGTTTTAAGGAGAGATAGGAGAGAAAGTGGATCAAAAAAGAACAAAAATAATTAAAAATATAATGGGAGAATTCCAACTTAGAAACATAATTCTGTTTTTTCCCTAATGTTCAGAAATCTGCAGAAACCAAAATCTACATCAGGTCAGTTTTGATCATCCAGCATGGTTAATTAGATTGTTATTATTATGTGTCTCTGACATTATCAGCATCTTAGAAGAATTTGTTTTCAGTACTGCAGCACATTTTTAATCCTATTAGCTATGTGAAAATAATGAGTGAAACCAAAAATAATCTGGCTATAGAATTTCTGGTTTGTTGGCCGGGTGACACAGCAAACACAAAATAGCATACTGAGTACAGAAATCGCTAAATGAAGACTTTCCCTGGCTGTCAAACTGAAAGAACTGCCATGTGCCAAGGAGTGAGGGACCCTGATTTGCAGTAGGCTAAGAGTAACTTCATATCCATGCCATTTCTCCAGGCACAGAGTAAACTGGAGCACAGCATTAAAAAGCAGTGTTTTAGATTGCTAGTCTACAGACCGATTTGCAGGTTAAATGGCCAAAATTGATGGGGACCAAGTGAGCTCTGGGGAGAGAGCCATAACGTCACTTTCTGCTTTGGTCCTGATAATCCTTAGTCCAGAAGTTCACTTAAGCTTAAGGTATCTGTGAAGAGCTAGAAAAAAATTGCATCTCTCATTTAATATTGCAAATGAGATATTTGGAGAAGGAAAATATTTTAAAAACCCATATTGAGTAAGGTTTGGTCATAAAAAGAGAGTCTTTTAATGCTTATGACTTCATCTGACAACATACAACAAGTGAAAATCAGGAGAGTGAAAACACATCTGTAAGATGGAAAGAATATTTTCTAGAACTATTGTTCATGTTTTTTCACAAGAATAAGAAACCTTTCCTACAGTTCCCATTGATTTATTGCTCAGATATTGATCCATGAGATACAAAAGCATTCTGACTGGTGTTAAGAGAAGGATACATCTGCCCAAGCATAAATAAAAAGTTAGCTCCAAGTCCCAGGTAAATGCTAAATGTGCTTTGGGTACCTTTATAGTCCTTTAAAGCAACAGGTACCTCTGTATATCAAATCAGATCAATTTAGTCTTAAAATAAATACCTTATACATGCCAGAATAAATGTCCTTTGAAAGCGCCTGTTGATCACTGTAAAGGGAGCAACTGCTTTAGATTTTAGGGTTAAACTTTAAAACACCTAAAATTAGCTGACGTAAATCTCACCCTACATGCTTCCCTTTGTCATTGTATCTTTAGTTATCAGAAATCAAAAAAAATGATCAGGGGTCTTTTTTCAGTGCCAAAATACAGGACTTTTTGCTGACAGTTGCCAAATTGAATCTAGCCTGAGCCTAAGAAATACTGCAGGGCTGCCATGTAGGATCACATGCAAATCATTTTTCCAGGCATAAAGACTAACAAACAGAAAACAGCAGAAGTACTGCTTTTTGCTAATCTCCAGGATGATTCATAAAAGTAATGAGAACATACTGAAAAAATGAGTATCATTAACCTTCTCTTAAAGGAAGAAGAAATCTTATTTTACAGCAAACATGCCAGCAAGAAGAGTAGTACCCTTCAAGCATGACAGTTGTGTTATTGAAGAAAGGCTTAAAAAATCCAAATTAATTTCACAGTTCTTAACTACCTTCATTCTTCCTGCACTTTGAAGGAAAGTAAGGTTTAGTGGTTCTCTCTGGCACCAGAAACAAAGGAGGTCAATACTTAACAAATGAAAAGAACTTCAATCTGAACAATATTACCACAGATTTTTTTGGCTGAATTACTTCCATCAACTGTCTGTTCAGCCTAAGGTTTAAATTGGCAGCACTCAAGGGTTCTCAGTGAAGTTAGCACAGCTGATTACTTTCCCGTCCAGCCATCCACAAATACCTCAACATGTTGAAAGTCACGGAAATTTGCTAAGAACATGAACACCGTGGAATTCATAGCTCCCCAGACAGCTGTAACAAAATGCAAGCAGGGGTCCTGACCCTGTGGATGCTCAGTTCATTAGGTTTATACAGGAGAATAAGTAGTTGAAGTATCAGCCGTTTGGCTAAACACTCACTATTCTAGCAGCTGATGTGCTGTGGCTGACATGCATTAAAACTGTTTATCACAATTTTCTTCTTTCTACTGCTATTTTCTTTATCTCTGACTATTATTTCTTCCCACATCTGTAGGAGAGAACTCTTTGAGACCTGAAACTTCATGTGTGTTACCTAAACACAGCTATAATGTGCGCAATGACATGCTTGTTTAAACAACATTGCAGCACAAAATGTAAATAGCTGTAGGTCATGATGAGTGTGACAGTCATCATAATCAAGTCTGTGATGAGGATGGTAATGGGGATATAAAACATGACACTCCAGCAGAAGCTTCTTTCTCTTAGCATCAACATTTGAGTAAGAGCAGTCTTTTGAAAGTACATTCTGTTCTGTTTTATGATATATTCATTCAGCATTGTGAGTAGGGGTACTGGTCTACTCTGTAAAATGGAAATTATATGAGGTGCAATAGTTAGGCAGAGTGCCATTACTCTGTAAATCTGCCAGGAGAATTGGTTAAATCTCTCAACAATCTTGTCTAAAACATTAAATGGGGGACAGAAGTTGTCTGATTTTTCAATGTTATTGGCACATCTGTAACTGATAACAATGGTCCCTAGTGTGGTTATGCTGGGCAATCAAGGATCTCCCAAACTACTCCTAGGCATGACTCAGAAACAAGCATGTGCCAGGAGCATATCTAAAAGGCAGCCTGAACGTGACCACCCTGTTCTGGAAGGTAGGACAATTTAATAGTACGAATTACATCAAGCTGGACTGCTGGCATCAGGATGCTTGAAATGTTCAGCTTATCAGCCTGTGTGTCCAGTAATGCTAAGGATTTCAAAGGCATTATATATCC